>VZTF01009713.1:357695-430870 GCA_013397755.1 Cnemophilus loriae
CCCCAAAACCTTGCCACACAAACTCAATACATTGACAGATACTAAGAAACTAAATCTTCCATCTCTGCATTTCACTCAAGGCGGAGACAGGTATTAGGAATCTGTGGACTACATTTGTTGTGTTTCTTACAGTAGACTTTAATCCTTTGATATGTCTTCTTTTTTTCCCTCTTTTTTTCCCTCCTTCTTTTATTTTGTTACGTGACAGCCAGTGCTTAGGTGGGAATGTATTTGAAAAGAGCACCCCATAAAATGCCAGAGCAAAAATAATGAGGAAAACTTTTCAAACACTTCTAAGGAACTGTGTTCTCTTGAATAACACTCACTGTCAAATATACTGCATCATTTGTGCTTGTTCACTTGTGTCCATTCCTGCGCCAAGAGAAGGCAACTTCTCTGTCATTGTGAAGGAGATTGTTGTTTGGATGCTGATGTACCAACTGCCTACACACTCAGACAATATAAAAATCAAATGTGCTCTGTGATTAAAGGAGGTGATCCTTGAGAATTTCAATTATACGCTACTATTAGAGTGAACAGTTGGTAATCTGAAAGCTTAATATTAAAAGAAATGTTATTACCCTAATCTTCTCTAGAAAATGGACCATAGTATGGAGTCAAACAGATATGTCGAAACCTATTAAGATGGATTTAATTACAGTTCTTAGTGCCTGGAGTCTCAAATTCAAGAAGAAAGCTAGAAAACTGATCATAATTTAGGGTCATAGTAAAATTTCACTCTGTTCACAACATCTACCTTAAAGCCTCTGTATTGGGGAAATCACTGGTATTTTCAAAAGCCACACAATTGCTTCACAAAACATTTACTAACTTGCAGTATTCCTCAAATCCCATGATTTTTAGGTGGTTTTTCTTTTTTCTGTTCAAGTCAGTGAGAAGTGCCCTGGAAAAGGACTAAATTAAAATTTAATTAAAATGAATTAAAATGCCCAGTTGCCAACATGTTGTCCCAAATAGTGCTGAGTGCAGGCAATATTTTGAGAGAAATCTGACTGATAATGAGATGTCCCTTTTAAGTTTATGTATGTCTTCCTGGCCATGCCTGTGTCCAGCAGCATAATGCAGCTTGATCACATCCTTGTTGAAATAGGAGGTACAGCTCCCGTTTACCTTTACAGAATCATGTCCCTAAAGAATTCCAACTAGCGAAACAGCAAAGTCAGAGATCCACTTTAGTCATGATTGCCACAGGTGTTTATCTGAGTCCCTACCTACAGGCCCTGTAAAATAAAAGGCCAGACATTATATAATGTCAGACAACAACAAAAATATGTCATTCTTCAAAAGTAGGCTATCTTGCACAATTTATGAAATGGCAAAGTAGTCTCCATATCGCTCTCAGTTTGAGCAAAGTGGCATGGTCCTATCACATTCCCTACACTCAGCATTAAATACAGAACTATCTGGATACGCTATCGACAAAAAATGGCTTTGATAGTCTGCTACTACTTGTCTGAAATCAAAGTGTCATGCTCTGAAATTGTAAAAGGGCTTTTCTGAATCTGCTGAGGGCATAAGTGGCTGTTTGGCAGACAAATTTGAGAAGTGGGTCCACTTGAACCTCATGAACTTGAAGTTCAACAGGGCCAAGAGCAATGTGTTGCACCTAAGCCGGGACAATCCTCAATATCAACACAGGCTTCAGGATGAACTGAGAGCAGCCCTGCTGAGAACGACTTGGGGTGGAGGAGAGGCTGGACATAAGCCAGCAATGTCAGCTTACAGCCGAGAAAGCCAATTGTATCCTAGGCTGTATCCATAGCAGCGTGGCCTGCAGGGGGAGGGAGGGGATTCTGCCCCTCTGCTCTGCTCTGGTGAGACCTCACCTGGAGAGCTGCACCCAGCTCTGCAGCTCCAAAGGACATGGACCTGCTGGAGTGAGTCCAGAGAGGGGACACAAAGGTGATTAAAGGCTGGAGAGCTCTCCTATGAAGACAGGCTGAGAGTTGGGATGGTTCATCCTGGCAGCAGGACAAGGGGTAATGGCTTTAAAGTAAAAGAGGGTTGATTTAGATTAAATATGAGGAAGATTTTTTTTACAGTGAGGATGCTGAGGGACTGGAAAAGGTAGCCCAAAGAAATGGAAGGTGCCCCATCCCTGGAAACATTCAAGGTCAGGCTGGATGGGGCTCTGAGCAACTTGATCTAATTGAAGTTGTCTCTGCTTATGACAGGAAATTTGGAGTAGGAAATCTTTAAAGGACCCTTCCAACCTATACTATTCTATGATTTTATGATTCTATGTTAAGTAAAATAAAATTGCAGTGATAAAATAATTAGCTTAAGATGTAGTTGCTAGATGAAGGTCTCCAGAGAGAAACACATGTACAGAGTTATGAAAACCTGAGAATAAAAAACAAGAGAGAGCTGGGAGATGTCAATTCAGCAAGGTAAAAGATCAGACCAAATGCTGTGGAGACTGACACTTCCTCATCTGAATAATGAGTGCCTGATGCCTGGCCATCAGAGATTCATCAAGAGACTTACAAGTGCTAAGAATATCAATGATAAGCCTATGACTACAGTCCAGCTGTTTGTTGGGTGTGTTAACCAATAAATAAGATCGTTTTATGTATTCATAAATTGTGTATGAACGTCTTTGCAAATGTCCACCCACAATAAAATGCCCAGTGGATCCTGGAAAGTCTCATTGGGGTGTGATATTTGTTGCTTCCATGCAAATGTTTTAAACACCGGGGAAGTCTCAAACGGCACAAGGTGCCCATAAATAAGAAACTAAGTCAAGACGTGAATTTCTGTTCCTAACATGAAGGTTAATAGTATTTTGTAGCACTGTGGATATGAAAGAAAACAAAGATTTTGTTATAAATCGGTATGAGGTGCCTCTAAAAATCCTTAACCAGGGACTGGCATCCTTACCAGACAGAATTTATTTTTTTTTTCTTCACTTGAGATTAATTTGATTAGTGGCTTTTAATGAAATAATTAGCCAGTTGTGCAGGGTCTAGGATGTATGTGCCTGGATGGGAGCAGTCAGATGCTATCTCACTTAATCAGTATTTAAACTGATCGGAGATGTGCCGGATTTGACCTGGGAGCCATTTGGCCGTAGTGCCATGTCTCAATCCATAAACCTTCCAGACTGTGAGGAGGAACCCACTGCTTTTTACGTCATTCACTGTAGATGTATCCTACATACAATATGAATACATTTTGTACCTCAGAAAATATGGGAATCTAAGATGGTGGGGTTTTCTTCTTTTTACCATCTGAGACTCTGAAAAATACCTCTAAACCAAAGCAGAAGCCAATCAAGAAAGAACACTTGCAAATTCTCTTCCCATCTACATCAACAGGTACTAACATTTGTTTTGTTGTGAACGTCATGCATACCTGTATATAATGGCTGAAACTCTGTAATAATTATTTATTTAGAGGCATAGGAATCCCCTCCAGAGAAATCTTTTGAGTGTCACAGTCAAATAAACAGCCCCATACAAGCCATTAGCTATATGTTCACTAGGTTGGACTTCTAAATTCAAGGACATCTATAAATAAAGTGTAAAAGGAAAATTTCGTGATGCTCTGTGCCACTGAAAGACAATAAATAATTGATTGCATCTAAGTTTTTTTCTGAATGTTATTTTAGCTTTTCCTACACTATTTCATATGAATATGAAACAGAACTGAGGAGAAAAAAGGAAAAGAAAGTGAACAAAAATTAAGAATTGGTGATATTAATGTTTTATTTTCTTTTGTATTAAATAATGTAATATTTTTGAAATATTTCTTTTTTGAAAGTTCCATTAAAAACAATGATTTTGTTTAACAACAATACCGCTTGAAAATCTGTAGTAAAAAATAATAATAAAAAAGTATCACTCAACCCTTGTCAGCAGAGCAAACCCCAAAGGCCAGATGATGAACGAGTTATGAAAACATTTCACACTCACACTCATGCCTTTATATAATATGAGTGAAAGAATGGAATCTGAAGTGATTTGCTCGGTATCCTTTTCTTATAAGTACTTCCTGTCACTGATAAGAGATAGAAATATCAGTTGTTTGTGACAGTATAATTTCACCTACAGACATCATATTTTGAATTACTGGAAGAAAAGACTTCTGTAGCATTTTTCTCTCTTACATTATTGTTGTAATTCACTTTCTATGAAATGAATTGTGTTATTGCAAAGTGTGTAAATCTAAGTATGAACATGAAGAAGGTTTTCCTTTTGGTGTGACTGGATGCAGTCTGCTGTTATTAAACCTTTTAATAATTAAATACAAGGGACTATATTAAAATAATATAGTCCTTGACTTAAACTTAAGGAAAAAAATAACCAAAAAAAAAAATGAAGCGATAAAAACGTTCACAGACCTTTTCTCACCTAATATTACTGCTTATTAATCAACTTTCAAAAAAATAGATGACTGATTAAAATTCTATCTTCATTATTGGGATTAGCAGGCTGTATTATAGAAGAGAAGTCTCCATGGACATTGAATTTCTTTTTCTTTTCCTGCATATTGTCTTGTTTTGTTTTGCTTTGTTTTCATTTTGTTTATCTGATTAGAAGAATCCCGTGTGGGAAAAGACATGTGCATCTGCTTACACCTGAACGTGTGTGGGTGGTGTTTATAGACAATCACACGCTGGAACTCAGGCTTTGCTGGTAGCAGTGCTACTTCTAAAACCACTCTGATCTTTTGTATGAACCACCTGATTCCCAAAGTGAAGTCAGAAGTCTGCTGCTGGTCTGCACGTGAAGTCAGCATGGATATGTGGGACGACATTGAGTCAGACTTTTGAAAGGGAAATTTTCTTAGGGAAAATTTTGAAGACGGTGGTGCGAAATGATCAGCCAAATGATGGATAGTAGTCTAATTACACCAGCTCTGTTGGCTGCGGAAGACTCAGAAGCAATAAACACAAACTGACTCTGACTCCTGCTCCTCTCTTTAGGTCTCTTTAGGTATCTTCAGAAAGGGGCATCTTCAAAGAACAGGCCTCTGAATGGTGTTAATTGTAGAAATATTTTGTGTTAAGTCGGAGGTCTGATGTGTAGAAATGGGAAACTCTTGCCATGTTGAAGAAGAGATCTGTCCTTTGGCCTACAATACAGGTACTTGTTATAACTTGGTATTTCTACTGATAAAGAAATAATAAGTTACTGTTTGGGCCTTGACATCTTATGAGGCCTTCCAAGAGTTATATCCCCTCAAGAGAGATGACATGTTATGACACACTGACAGAAATGTCCAACAAAACGTAGTTTTTACAGACTTTGGGCTCTGACCACATAACTAATACTTTTTATTTTTTCCTTCTTCTTGAGTTGTCTCTGTAGAGCTGACAAATGTACAGGTCTGTCTGAACACTTCATCTAGAGAGCAATCCAGACACAAACAACACTATATAGGATGGATGTCTAATCCAAGTTGCTGACTGGAGTTGCAATAAAATACTCACAACCCTCTGCAATTCTGTACGGCTTAAAAATAGCTTGGGTTAGCTTTCAGATACTTACTAAGTATTCCTCAGACATGTAAGCCTGCAGATCTCTCCAAACAACTTAAAGCCTTCTTAATGTTAACTTATTTTTTAAAGTCAGCACTCCTGCACTTTGTACAAAAACCCTTTTCTTCAGTTTTAGAGTAGTTTAGTTTACTGACATATCTTTCAGTACTGCCAGCGCCTTTTCAGTTGTGTGCTATTTCATTATTAGTAAGGTGGGAGGTATTCAAATGATACCTCATTATCATCTACAGCAGACATCAGGATACTGTTTGCTCATCATGATTTTTTTTCCTGATAATAACTGAGATCAGGTTTGGAGTTGTCTCAAAATATTTGAAACCTTAGACAAAATGCAAGCACCTGTCAAAGCTTAATGCTCTCACCAATCAGAAATATCAGCAAGGTTGTCACTTTCATAGATGAATTCAGGATGGTAAGAAAATATACTCTTAAAGTTGTTGTATAGTTATCCTGTGCGACTCAGCACCGTGTAGCACAGCTGGTAAATGAGTTTAAGATATTTCTGTGCGTAATAGAAGAAATCTGAAGTGGAGCCAATGGGAAACTAAGTTTTCAAAGTATTATTAAATACCTGAAATGCTATCTTAAGCAAGAATTTTGAAGAATTATAGTCTCATCAGAACTTTTTGATGGCGATAAGTAGAGAATAAAGCTAAAAAGATGATTTTGATCCTGTTTTCTCAGCTTATTAAAATAGTTCTCTGATAAAACTAGTGGGTTCAGCAGAAGGGTGAACTACAGAGCTCAGAATTTCAATTCAATTTGTGTATGCACACAAGACTTGAGATGTAAGCACTGAACTTCATCTACATTTTTTAAAAATAAGCCTGAAAAAACAGTTTGGAAAATCAAATAATTCCAGTTTTCTCTAGAGATTTCAAGGTCATTCTCTTTCTGTTAAACTAAGAACTTCTCCCCAAATACTATCAGAAAGAGGACCAGGAAGTGTGAGGATATGTGAAATTGAAAGTAAATGGGAAGCAAAAGTTTAAACAGAATCATCCCTCTCTTTATCTGGCTGGTGAGCCCCCCTCCTCTATTAATAGGAACTGCATCTAGTGTGTTCCTGGTGTGATCTTCAGAAGGATCTCCTAGAAATAACATCATTTACCGCCTGGCTATTGCAATAGCTGTGCTTAAACAGCTTGAAACCAATCTTGTTTTCATCACAACATACTGCCAGGACAGATGCAAACTGTTGTTTAACCTCAGGTCTTTCGGGTTAACACAACTTTCAATGAATTTTCTTACAATTTAGAAATTCTGATGCAGAATATTTTTTCCTACAGGAATTCTATTGCGTATTTTTTTAATTAGGTTGCACTCTATTTCTAATCTCTTCATATCCTTGTCAAGAATTTGAAGGATTCAGAAAAAGGCTCAAAAATATCAAAGCAATAGGGGGAGTAGCCTTTTGGAATGGAATTCCAAAAAATATTTATTTCCTGCTAATATAAATTCTGACTAGAAGCTGCTGTCATTTCTGCTGTGTTTTTTAAAGGTGTTACTCTACGCAGTCTCCACATAAGGCCATACTTTCGAGAAACAAGACACTTGAGGTGAATATCAGGAAGAATTTCCTGGGCACTGAGTTAGAACTGTGGTCTAGCAGAATCTTTGATTTTCTGTACAATCTACATAGTATGTAAGTCCACCTATACATATACTTAGCATCTCTAAGTTATTAATGTTCTTGGTGTATGGGTCTGCTGTAGCACACGATTTTCAAACTCTCTCCTGGTTTTGCCTTCTATTATGGAGGGAAGACTCCCTACAATCCCAAAGGCAATCTTGGGATATTGACTCGATGGTGAAGTGTTAGTGACCTGGAGGTGAGGTTAAATACTGTCAGTGCTGCTGTTTGATGCAAGGGTTGTGCTCCAAGTCAGGAAGGCAAATGAGATCTTCCTTCTATCAGACACCAGAGAAAAGAGATGCTGTATTTAGGGGCATAGGTAGGGGTAGGTAGGTAAGTAGAGGAAAAGAATAAATAGGGCCAAGCGTGGGCATCTGTCTCCCAACTCAGGTGCCAGTTAGAGCTGCCTGAAGAAGAAAGATCTGCAGGGTTCACTTCTGTTCTTATGAAGAAAGAACAAAGAGTCAGTTTCATGGGGTTTCAGCAGAGCACTGTCCTGCCCTTTCCCAGCAGAGCTTTAAGGGTCAGAGTAACTTTTCCTTTATCGGTGACTAGTCTCAGTATGCAGTTTGACAAGGGGGTGAAAACATTGTTTTCAGTGAAAAAAATAAGTTGTTTTTGGGAAAAAGTTGGCTGAAGCAACATGAAGAGAAACGAAGAAGGGAAGTAGAAGTCTCCTTAAATTTACATTGTAGTAAGAACAAAAAAGAGGCAAGAAAATGAGCAACAATTAGTCCAAGCTCTCGTTTCTTGACATGTAGGAAAATTTGACTTCCTTCTCTGTATGGAGAGTGTATGAAACTATCCACAAGTACTAACAAAACAACACAGTCAGGTTTAACTTAGGATTTACCATGTGCTAAGCAAAAAAAGCACGGCTTTTAAAATAAGATCATTAAAAACAAAAAAATAAAAAATATATCATGTTTAGAGCTTTTTGAAATAAGATGGAGTACTTATTTAATAAACCTGAAAACATACAATAGGCAATATAAAATGCATACAAAATTAAATCAAGCAGGTGCATTCATCACTGACAATAGAATAAATGGACCCAAGCACAAAACATTTATTTTAATGACCTAAGGCAGCATAAGGATAATGACATAAGATAAAGAACACTGTGAAAAGTTTTTGTATTTTTTTCTGTAGCCTGTAGCACAAGGGCAAATAGGAGCTGGAGTATAGTAGCACTTAACTTGACACCTTTTTGACTGTGATGGAGGACTAGGGTAGGAGAATGGTTATCCTCTTAACAGGTTAATCGCAAATCCATCTATTTTAGGTGGCCAGTCTGGTTTTATTGTGTCAGTTTTGGCAGAGTGAAACGTTGTTTTGACTTTATCTTTTTAGTACCCTCTATTATACGACACAGTTAGGGTTAAAAAAAAATCCAAAATATTGAATTGAAAAGTCATTCTAAATTGTGAAGTATTTAACACAAAAACTGTTAAGACAGGTCACTGTGGTGTGTTTTTTAAAATCTTCTTCTAAACCCAAAGTTTAGCAAAATCAGTATACAGCGTATTTTGATGCAGTTCTTTTTTCCAATGTGAAGTTTTCTACCGAAAATTTTCCAAGTGTCTCTAGATAAGGATCAGCCTATGTGAGAGACTGATCCTCCAGAACTACATTTTCTTAAAAACACTGCCTCTTAAAATACCATCTTTAAATATCTCAGTAAGTTAAAAAAGAAAGACCTGGTCCAGATAAGGGATTCTACTCTGCATTCTTTCTGCTGTTTTGCTCTCTGTTCACAGGGTACTGAAACACTTATGTGGACTCTGAGCAAAAACAAACTCAAGGAAAGGAAAGCATTAGAGCATCCTCCAGACAAATAGCTGAACAGCAACAGAAGAGCCTGAAAGCAAGTAGTTTCATAGTATCCCACAACATCCTTCTCTTCAAATTGGAGAGTGATGGATTTGACTGGTAACTGTTAGGTGGATTGGGAACTGGTTGGATGGTCACATCCAAAGGGCATCAGTGATGAGTGGTGTCTCTCAAGGGTCTGTACTGGGACCAGTGCTATTTAAGATTTTTATTAATGACAGACATGAAGGGATTGAGTGCTCCCTCAGCAAGTTTGCAGACGACACTGAGCTGAGTGGTGCAGTTGACACACCTGAAGGATGGGATGCCATCTAGAAGAACCTGGACAAGCTCAAGAAATGGGCCTGTGGGAACCGCACGAGGTTTAACAAGGCCAAGTGCAAGGTGCTGCAGCTGGATCACAGCAACCCCTGGCACCAGCACAGGCTGGGGATGAACAGATGGAGAGCAGCCCTGCTGAGAAGGACTCGGGGGTGCTGCTGGAGGAGAGGCTGGACACGACCCAGCCATGAGCACTCACAGCCCAGAGAGCCAAACGTGTCCTGGGCTGCATCCAAAGCAGCGTGGGCAGCAGGGCCAAGGAGGGGATTCTGCCCCTTTACTCCACTCTGGAGAGACCCCACCTGCAGTGCTGCATCCAGCTCTGGGGTCCCCAGCACAGGAAGGACATTGACCTGTCAGAGCAAGTCCAGCGGAGACCACCAAATTGATCAGAGGGGTGGAGCACCTTTCCGTGAGGAAAGGCTGACAGAAATGGGATTGTTCAGCCTGGAAAAAAGAAGGTTTTGGGGTGACCTAATTGCAGCTTTCCAGTACCTGAAAGGAACTTACAGGAAAGATGGGGCAAAACTATTTACAAGGGCATGTAGTGACAGGACAAGGGGGAATGGGTTTAAATTGAAAGATAGTGGGTTTAGATTAGATGTCAGGAAGAAATTCCTTACTGTGAAGTACTGGAACAGGACTGGAACAGAGAAGTCATGGATGTTGCATCCCTGGTAGTGTTCAAGGCCAAGTTGGATGGGGCTCTGAGCAATCTGATCTGGTTGATGGTGTCCCTGCCCACAGCCAGGGACCATTACATCATCTTCAAGGTCTCCTTCCTATGCAAACCATTCTATGATTTTATTCTTCTGTGATACTAACATCCAGAAACTGAGAGAACTATAAAAACTGACTACATGATAAAGCATTTGTTTAGATTCAAAAAGGCAAATCAAAATAATTTTAGCTTTTTTTTTCCCAATAAAACAGATTATAGAACTCGTGTATAGCAAACTAAATCTGGCTCACATAGTGTTATTTATGTTCCGAAAAGGCTTAAGAAGCTTAAGAGCCTAAATGTTAATCTCATGGACTGCTTCTCAGATAAGTGGTATTATTTCTAGTGTTCAAGTTCCCTGTAAAATGTTAATTTCTTTATTTTTTGCCTCATTGATTAGTGTATTGCTTCATAACTTCATAAATTCATAGAATTTCCTAAATCCTATATAACAGCCACAATCAATTAACAGTGATCTTTTAAAAAAAACCCAAAACCTGGTGTTTAAATAGGTTTTTCTCAGTACATCTGTAATGGACGAACATTCAAGAATAAAAATTCTAAATCATCATCAGACTTTAGTTATTACTTAAATCAGAATTTCCTCTAATGTCTTAGGTTCACAGCGTGGTTTGAGTTAGAAAGGACTTTTAAAGGTCATCTAGGTAAGTCCACCTGGCACAAGCAGCGCAATCTTTCACTAGCTCAGGTTGCTCAAAGCCCCATGCAACTTGCAGTACTTCTAAAATCTTCTTTGCTCTCAATCAGTTTGTCCCATGATGATCCCCCAGTCTGTGTTGATGTTGGGGACTGCCCCAACCCAGGTGCAGGACTTGGGACTTGGCCTTGTTGAACTTCATGAAATTTTCAGAAGCCCACTCCTGGAGCCTGTCAATTTCATACTATTGATTTAAGCTCTGATTTTGGGAGTTTAATGTATTCTCTGACTTTTGTGGAGGTAAGGGCATTAATCATTGGTTATGGTCCTGAGCTATTCTGGCAATAGTACATTTGTCTATACTATAGCTACTTAGCTGCCTAACTCATATAAATTTAGAGCAGCTAATCCTGAAGTGCCTCTCTGATCAAAGAAAACTGGTGCAGGTTTTACAAAACTGGACTTAGTCTCATGGACAAGATCAATTTTGACCTTGAAATAATGGCCAAATATATCTGCTCAAACCCAAAGCTTAAGAAGAAAACGTGGAGAGATAAAAATGTACTCAGAACAGCATAAATAACTTCTTTGACCAACTTTTCTAGCCTATCAGAACTGTGCAAGCCATGTGGGAGAAACTGGAAACTCCCTAAGGAAAGCTTAGGAAGCTGAAGCTGTTTTGGCCTCCCTAAGTCCTAATTCTCAGTTTCTTTATGCTACAGACTTTATTTTTTCCAAACATGCTAATAAGAAGACTGACAAGTCTATTCAGCCTTGATCAAGCCATTGGCCTTTGTATGTCAATAACATGCTAGTTTGTTCAGTTATGTATATGATATGTATATGCAAATATATATATCTATGTTAAAAGTGCAAAATCATCTATCTTATATAGCCTTATTCTCTTTCCTGGGTCTGAGTGGTCAGCAGGTACCCACTCCTGACTGGCTGGACTGCATATGACCTTCAGCATGTATGCAGAAGGCTCAGAGACATGTCTTCAGCCCAACAACAAGAAGCCCTAAGCCCTCTGTCACCGCAACATTCCTTCCACTCTCTGTTACTGTAAAATTTAGACACTCTGGCATGGAGCTCAGCATCTGTCTGAGCACCCAAAGTTTGGAACGCAGTAAGCCAACAGATACCACATATTCAGTATATGTGAAGAGGTATTTCTTGGTGTCAGTTCAAGCCACTAAGTAGCAGTCTTTAAGAATATGCCTGCCTGTGCATGGGGAATCACAGCCAATTATGATCCAGAAAAATATTTTCACGGTGTTCTGCAAATTACATGGGGTTAATCTGGGCTGTTGTGAGAGAGGTGACCCATAAAATAATAGCTATCAGCAGCTGACATCTGGAGAACCTGTTCTAAAGCTTTCAGGCTAAATGTAACAATAATGTGAGCAGGGCTACATGGCAAGGGTAAAGCAAACTAACTTCCGCTGTAGGAAAATTAGTCTAACGAAACTAAGTGGGAGTCCCTGTGGGAAGGGAAAGTGATTTCATTAAACAGCATCTTTTAGTGTGTTGATTTTACAGATGCACTCTCACACATTCACATGCTCACAAGCATCAAGACTCGTGTTCAACAGCTTGGGCAGGATCACTAGTGTGTGCAATGCAAGAGAAAAAGAGACAGCTGCTGTCAAGTACTTAGATTTTAAGTATCTTTTGATTGGCAACAGTGAACTAATCTTCATATGACTGATTTCCAAAGACTAAAAAGACTTGTCCAAAGGCAAGTAGTCCATTTTACTGCTAGGAACAGTGTAAGGGAAGCAGTTTCTTGGGAAGAATATCCTCTGTTACACATGCAGACCTTTTTTGAATCCTTTGTTATACAATTTCTTCCAGTGCTTACACATTTAATTTATAACAATCTCATGTCTACTACAAATCTCTACAAATCATTGTGTAAAAATATTGATTTATATTGCTGCTCCCATATGAGGATCAAGTAATGTATATTTTCTGCCAGAGGCAATATCTGGTGCCTTCTCCAAATTGATCTTGCATGTATCGTCAGTGAGAAACCATGGATATAATTGGTGCTTATGGCATCTTTAAATGTATTTACCTGAAGTGTAAGCATCCTTTCAGCTACAGCTATTCCCATTGCCCTTGTGAATGACAAGTAGACAGAATGCCCAGAAGATCCGGTTTGCATAGGCATCAGTCTTGTGACTTATGGAGTGAGGATAAATGGGCTCTGTGGGCAGCTGAGCTCAGCTTGAGCACAGCCTGCTTGTAAAAGCTCTACATATAGCTCGTGCTGTGCCTTGCCAAGGACCTGGGGAATTCACAGCTCCTTTGGAAGCTGGGTGATTTTTTTATTAAAGCTGTACTCTAGGAACAGTCTTTCTGTTTCATATCCTCACCTGTAAAAAGTGATACTTACTCCACCTCGGACAGACTGCATGTAAAGATATCACAAATGGAGACAGGGTACCTCTGCTATAAGTTAGATGTTTAAATGGCCAGATCAGTCATTCCCTGGCAGAGCCTATTTCTTTCCACTGAGTATAAAGGGATTCTAGCATGACTAGCTCCAGCTTAGACATCTATCTTTCTGACATTTAACTTGGGCAAGAGGCTCCTGGGCCAAGGGTGCTAAAAAATCGCGGTAATGAGTCACAGCAAATAACTGTGGAAATTTCATCTGAGTTCCACCAAAGGGCGCATTTTGACCCAGATATATTCTTTCAGATTTGAGCTGCAGCTTCTGTTTTGTTTGGTCAGAATACAGCATCATCAGAGTACAGAAGTGGGCATTGTACAAATGAAGGAATTAAGAATGCATTCAATTCCAAGTTGATTAAAGTCTCTGAATTGTGAAAAGAAATATTAGTCTTTGCTTCTTTTCCATTTTTTCCTCATTTCACTTTCTCTCTTCTATATTGTTTCTTATAATAAATAAATGTTTGTACTTGCAAGAAATTCTATATCATTTTGAAAAGCAAACCCAAGCAACTGATAATAATAACATTATTCGGAGCAAAACAGTGGTTTGAAAAGTTGCTGAGAAAACAATACAAGTAAAGGTTATTTGGAGACATAGTATAGATAGCTGGAGAATCTGCATGCTTTTCCATATGTTATATATTTCAATAGCACAAACTCTGAAAAATATTTGCTCACTGATTGTGTAAGGTATAACTTGTTTTGGAAATATTGTTGGTTGCAACTTATTAGATAGTTGAGGTGAAAACTTAAGGTTATTTGAGCTCGACATATTCCTCATTCAGACTTTTCTTACTCTTTAATGCTTATTGCTCTGTACTATGAGAACGAGGAAGAAGCTCTGGAAACAAAATGGGTCACGGAAGTTTTTTAACTGGGGGCAAGGAAACCTAATGTCTCACAAATGTCTCACATGCAATGAGAGACATCAGGCTGCAGGTGGGGAGGAGGCAACATTTTGTTGGATGTTTTTTTTCTTGTGCAGAAGCGGAAGGCATATTGAACTTGGGCAAAGAATAAAGGATTTCTTAATGTCTTAAGTGAAAAAAAAGAATGTGGGGATCAAAGACACAATCCAAGAAAAATTTCCTGTGATGCTCGGGCACTGTAAGGTTTAATTGAAGGTAATGTCCTGTTAAATCTAATCTTTTGAAAGGGTCAATTTAAGGCTCACATTCCTGATTTAATATAAAAATTATTTTTAAGCAAAGCACTGCCTATTTTTGTCACGTATATAAAATTATCTGAGATGTTTACTGAGGTTGGGAAAAAAAAGGCTATTTAAACTAGACAACAATATTGTCACAAGAAGAAATTGATGTAAACTGGATAGAAACCAATTTTAGTTAAAAATGAGACAGCTTCTATCAATCAAAGTAGTTAAATTCTAAGGTAGACTCCTGGGAGAGCAGCAAAAAAAAAATCCTAGCCGGTTAAAGACAATACTTTTTAAAAAGAATTATACGATGACATTGCCTATGGCAGAGACTAGACTAAATAACCCAAGAGACCCTGTACCTCTCCAGTTGTCTGACATTCTTAAATACAGTAGTGAATGCATGCTCAATTCATGGAGCTGCTCTTTTTCAGTGAGTGGTACAATGAAATGTCTATATTTTCTTCTTTTTTTTTATTTCTGAGGAAAAGCTGAAGGATTTGCTTTGGGGAGCCAAATGAAACAACAACAAGAAAAAAGTCTGGTGTGCTGATATGATGACATATGTGTGTGCTTTCGCACAGCAATGTGTAGCTCTGGGTGGTGGAGGGCTCCAGGTTGTCATGTTATGTGTGACAGTATTGATTAAAGATAACAAGTGGAAAAAAGTACTTAAGCCCTCATGTGTTCAGGATGCTGGCTTCCTGCTTCTATAAAACAACTGAAAGATTTGGCTAATTGTTGTAGACCTGGCATATTAGACAGGAGGGAAGTTTTCCACTGCTAATTGATGGATTCTACCTCTGGACTCCAGTCCCTCTCTTTAAGCCATCTATCACTGTAAGCCACGGCCATGACTTCTTACATCACTTTAAATGCCAGCCTTGTAATCATTTCCCTTATTCCCCTGACAAATCCGATCTGCCAGTTGTAGATTTCCATTTGGTCTCCACCAAGGCTGTGAACCATGCTGAGGTGAACATGGGGCACATGGCTGGGGGCTGTGGTGCATTGGCAGGCAAGGGCTCCTCATGGCACACCTGATGTCAAACCCTACTGATGGCATCCCAAGAGATGGCATCGATTCCTGTGAAAAATTCAGCTGGGCTGAGATAAGAAAGCTAATCAAAATAACTCAGTTTTGGAAATAAAATGTCTCCTCCCATCTTTGTCATCCCCTCAACAGATGATGCAAATGAGCAGCATTCTCTGAACTGTGAAATTCCTCATTAGCAGTCCCAGATGGCAATATTTGTGTGCACAGTGCTGCACGTCGCGCTGCTACAGCTTGTGGTCTCAGAGTTAAATTCTGCACAGAAGGCATGTAGTTGGACTGGGGAACATGAAGTGCCCTGACAAAAAGTGTAACAGCTTCTCCCTGAGCGCTGGATAACGTAGTTAATTAATAGGACTCAAAAGTTAATAAAAATCAGTCCTCTAAGAAACAATATAACTCCTGGCAGATGATTTATTTTACTTGAATAATGATTAATAACAGACCAGTACATACACTCCAACCTTTACTTACAGTTCAAACCCACTGGCTTGTAGAATACAAGCTACATCTCAAGAATATTTTTAGCTTTCTTGTTTATTATCTTGCTACTTTTGATAATTGAAATTTATTTTTATAATACTATCAGCCACTAGGGTGGGAAAAAAAAAAAAAATAATAATAGGAATTCTTAATTTCTACTTTTGTATATTAAAATCTTCACTGTTCTTTTTTTTTCCTCTACAAAGATGAGACTTGAGAAATAATTTTAAATATCATTAAGTATCACAATTGATTCTTACTCTAAAATTACTCAGATACACTTCAACTAGTTTGGGATCAAAATTGCTAATACCTCTCAGTCCCAAGCTTCTTGCATGTATTTCTTCTACAAGGTGGCCACCACAGTGTAATGAAATAACCCTTCATATAGGCTACTACTGACCTCAGCAGAACAGCATAATTTTAGTAAGTTATGTGTGCAAAATTGGCTCTGTATTTCAACATAGCTTAAAATCTGTTCAAAAAAATTATTCTGAATAAAATTGCAAAACCTCAGCACATTTTCGGAATATTATAAGGCTGTCTTTAGAAGAATTTTATTAAGAAAGATGTTTGATGCAAATGTGGGTTTCTGACTACATTTTATATCATACTTCTTCATAATATACAGGACTTCCCCAGTCTTCTTCCTCTGTTGGTTAGGCACTCATGTGGCAGTCTGAGTACTTCTCTGTTTAAATTAAAGCATGGATTTGACTATTTATTTTTCCAAGATTTTGGGTTCATGGTGAAATCGGGAAAATATCTGGATTGCCTTTTGATGTTTTTTCTACCCATAAACACCCTTCTGAATTAAAAAATTATTTTCAGAACAGTTTCGGGCTCAAAAAATTGAAATTAAAAAAAATAAAAGACAAGCCTGATGTGATTGTTCCAGAGATGGCCCAAGTGTGCTAGATTACGCAGTCATAGAAAATATCCTTTTGGTCAGATATTTGAGGACAGAGTTTGTAGGCTATTAAAAAAATGAAAAGGAAAACCTTGATCAGAGAATAGCCGCTTTAAAAATATAAAAGCTGCAAATGAATGCAGCAATATTATATATCTATTTTTATAGACACAGATATTCTACTATAATGTAAATTTAGACTTTTTAAAAATTCTACACTACGCACAGTTCTCCCATTGGAAAGATGATGCTAAAAAAAATGACAAGATTTTAGACATTTTCCTTGACTACACATAACTTTTCAAAACTCGAAGAACTCAGTCACAGTAAGACTAATAAATTATATAGAAGTTGATATAGAAATTATTCATTTTCAAGTAAGTAATTATAAATTTACCTTCTTGTATCTTTAACTGGGAAACTAAGCTTAACTTATGTAACTGTAAATCTCAATATGTGTGTCACATTTGATTATTTCTTTTTAAAAATATCTTTTATTAGACTCTAAAAAAAAGATATAAACTTCATATTTTATTATTAATCTAGAGATAGAAGAAAAAGCTTTGACAGAAAAAATAAGTCCATGTATCAGTTATGTTTCTAATGGATTTACAGTCAGATTTGACCAGTCTAAATTTTTTTAAGCAAAAAGATGCTAGTGTGCTAGGATGCAGATCTTGGCAAACATGTACACTTTGGAAGAAAAACCCCAAATCCCCCTGCTCTCATATGTCTTAAACTTTTATTGTTCCAAGTTTCCAATACTTCTTAGCAGGCAGAAGGCAATTACTTTAATGTACAGTTATTAGACTTAATAAAATCCCAATAAGAAAGTACAGTGTGATAAATATTTTAGCTCAGTGTATATTCTGCATAATATTAAATGTTGCATTATTTATTGGGGAAAAAAAAAAAAAAAAGAAGCAACAATTGTTTAAATGAAGCCTAAGAAAATCACAAGGACATTTGATGTGTTTAAGTGTTTTATTTTTACAGTGTTTCATGAAAATATTCTTGAGTTTGTTTCTGTAAACACATATCAAAAACATCTGCTTCTGTGAAGTTACAAACTAGTTTAACTCACAAATGACTTGCAGTGGGACATCTAATATTTGGAGGGTGAGGGAAGTGCACTGAAAATATCGACATAGCTGGCTTAGTCAGTCAGAGTATCAACAGCAGAGACGGTGTTTTCAAATGAAACATTAAAATATTTTCAGTTTAAAGAATTCTTACAGCATCTTGGAACCAAAGTCCCCATCAGGATTAAACATTCTGAACGTGTAAGCTACACAAGTTGGCTGACTCTACCTGAAAATTTGTCTAGCCAAACTTTGTTCATCCTCCCTTCACCTATGCTCACGTCCCTTTCTTGCCAACCTCTTCTGTCTGTTGCACTGACTCCAGTGGATCACTGGGCCTTTCTTCACTGGACAAATTCAGCTCATCTGTCCCGAGGAAAATGGATCTTTTTAATTTATTTATTTATCTAGGTATTGTTAGGGCAGTTTTCTTCTTGGCTACTGAACTGAATTCTATTATTGAGAACTAACTGAACTCTTAACTGTTAATTTTAACCCAGGATGCTCCAGGCTTGGTGCCAGGAACTTATGGAGGGACACAACAATGATATCATAAATTAGAGCTGACACTCATTATCATATCTTCAGGCATCTGGCCTAACCACATCCTACCCTGAAATCTGAAATACTGGGTGAGAAGTTAAACCGGGATGAAACAAACACCTATTCTTCCCTCCTCTTCTGACTGTTTCTTGCATGCCAAATAAGTTTGAAGCAATTTAGGTACCAAGTTCTGACCTGCCACAGTTCACAGGTGAGCAGATAAGCTTTGAGCTATATTCATAAGGCTGAAAGGTGCAGTGTCTCAGGTGCAGCTCTTTTTTCTGTACAGTGCTGCTCTTGCAGAGTAGCAATGAGGAAGATGGCTGAGAAATACCCACTTGGGCCAGCACAGATGGGTTCACAGGAACATCAGCAGACATTGTTTTCTCTAAACACGATCTACGATTCCTTTCTAAGTAGTAAAATAACAGTCCTTTCTTCTGCTCACCAATAAAGTGATGGAAAATGGAAAATAATTCTTTGGGAAAACAACACTTGATTTGTCACAAATATCAGGCATTTCTTAAATGAGGCTTTGGAAACTGAATATCAAAAACACGGCAGTAAGTACTGATAGGAGCTTACATTTCATTATTATATTCATTTTATAGCACTCAAAGTATCAGGTCTATCTATAGTACAAAGAGAACATGGTTGTTGTCTAAAAGTGCCCTGCAGTCTCAAGATAGCAATAAAACCACAAAGAAAAAGCTAATTAAATTTTACTTTAGTCCTGTATGTTGAATTGCATAGAATGGGTTTTGGGGAAGTAGGTAGGTTTCAGACTCTTATTACTACCATCCCATTATATGATGCATGTTTTGGGGGGTTGTATCATAAAGAAATTGCCATTGCCTTAAGCAGCTCCTTCCCCATCCCTATCATACCTGTTACAAGTGATGTTTTTGGAATCACAGCCACTTCCTGGCACAGCCTGGCAAGCAACATCATTTGACACCAAAGAAATAAACACTATGATGCTTTCAGGAGGAAGAAGTACATTCCAAATTGTAAAAGATGAGATGTTATTTTGTTCAGAATATAAAAATCAATATCAGTATTTTTTGAATCATGACGACCATAAAGACATCCCTGCAAAGATCAAAACTGCAGCATGTAACAACCCTAAGAAACATATAAATACCTGGGGCAGGTAAAATCCACATTCTCAGAAAACACAGAGGAGGAAATGTGGGACTGATATTCTTTAGCCATGTAAGAATTAGGTGTCTTCCATGATATAATTCCTTGAATTCTCTTTATGATCAGGAGGAAGGGTTGGTATCTGTCCACACTCAAGTTCATTCATTTTAGAATGGATTTCCAACACAGGTGAAATATTTCACCCTATGGAGGTACCTGCTCTTTTCACTGCTTTTAAAAAAAGTCTAGTTGACTAGTTTAGACCAGACAATTTCCAGGCAACTAAGAGAAGTGTGCTGTGCACAAGTCACAATATAAGGTCAGAGAGACCAAGGTCCTGCAGGAACAGAACCACATGCTGTGCCATTGTCCAAGATGTTAAGAAATGTTCACAGTAGAAATTTTCAAAGTTAAAAAAAAGAGTAAAATATAGCATTGCCAAGTACTCTAAGTTAACATGTAGTCATAAATAACAAAGATAGTGTTTGCAATACAAAGCCACATAAAGGATCTAAAATCTCTAAGCTCTAGTATTTCTGAAGCTGTCTTCATTGAGCTTCTTCATGTTCACTGCTACGACAAGCTTGAGGAATCTCACCGAGAAATTAAGTCAAACTCCTCAATCACAAAATATTGATCAGATTCACTGGAGACTAAATGTCCGAGAGGGGACTTTTTTAACACCAGCAATTGCCTTAGGGTCCTTTTTGATCTGTCTTCCTTTCTTGAGACATTTTCTGTGTGGAAAGGGACAACATGGCAATGCTGATTCACAATGTGGACATTGGATGAAGAACTGAGTTTGTCCCAGGTTTGCCTGCAATCAAATAGAACCTGAACCTGAACCTGTTCATGAGAACCAAGCAATGAAATCAATGCAGACAGAATCTTCTGACTGTTAGTTCGTCAATTAACACTATGTGATTGACTGGCCTTTGATTCCCCAACATCTTGGAAAATCTGAAAATTCCACTGTGTGGCCAAGTTGTTAAAATACACAGCTCAGTGAACTGAAAAGTGTATGAAAAAATTTCATATTTCTGAAGTGAATCAAGTATTTTAATAGTCTTGACACTAAAAAAACTTCATTTCAGATTCGGATCTTTTTTTATGAAAATAGTAGGTCAAAGGGAAGGCCACAGGCAAATGCTGAATCTGCAATCTTCTTTGGTGAAAATATTTCCGGATATGTGTGCACATCTTTCTGCAAGCTCCCCTGATCCATGGAGTGCTGCACTGAAGACTGCACATCCTTTATCTTAACTATGTACTCTCCACAGCTGGTAACAGAATGCTTTACTGATGCCCAGCAAATATTCTGCACCAAGTTAATCTTTGCTGAACAAAAGAATACAAAGCCAATATCCTCCCTTGCAAGAATCATTAAGTTTCTCTGTGAAAGCAGCCAAAGAAATACCATAAATCTTCAGTTAAAACTCAAAATAAAACAACTGATCTATAAGAAGGCATCTGTGAAGGTGCTCAGTGTTTTAAACTGAATGAGCAGAGGACAGTCTGAGGAAAAGAATGATGAAGTACTCACCTCTTAAACAATGAAGTCCCAGAATTCCAGCAGTGGCAAAGGTACAAAAGGGCTGCAAAAAGTACAGGACTGTGTTAATACAAGACAAAAACCTTAGAGTTTAAGTACCAAAAGAAAGAGAGTAGGAGTTGTGATAAAATATGTTATTTTCTGTTGTAAGTTACTCTTGGGTTCTAGGGAACGTAATTAATCAGCATTAGTAAACGAGAAGGATTATACTCCAAAGAAATAGCTATGCATTTTTCCTCCTGGAGGAAATAGCCCATAGAACCCTAAATTCTGTCTAATCATATGAGTTAGGCAAAACAAACAGAAGAACCTCTGAATAACTCCAATAAAAATGAATGAATTATTTAAATTCATATGTACATATAGCACAGTAATAATACAGATCTGTACATGTGGCTATCTTTGCTAAAAGGAAGCTGCTGGTGAACTGCTTGCTAAAAGGCAAGCAGTAGAGTGAATAGGATTTAGAAAACTGCCTGTTTTTTCTTCTCCTGTATTGAAAAGGAAGTAACTGGAGTATCAGAAGACAAAATCCACCTGCTATGAAGATGGTGCTCCACAGGAGCACTGTGGCTTTGACAGACAAATCACTGGAAAACATATTTGAAAAACCACCAAAAACTGAAAGAACAAAACTGCTATCACCAGAAAGCTAAATAGCACTTGTCAGCCGTACAAAATATGGCATACTGTTTATATAGTTTTTTGCTATTGTAAGACAAAAAGAAATTGAAGCCATGACAATATTATTTCTGATAGCCCTAAAATTAAAAGAAGCATAACCAAATGAACCTTTTTTAACCAGGGAAAATGTACATCTGCACTATCAAACTGTAGAACATGTTTCAACAACCCTATCATCAAAATTAATCTCTGTATGATCAGCTGAGACCGGATCATTTTCCCCCTTATGTTTGTATTTTAACTCCTTGCAGTATGGGCATGAAATGAGAGGATGCACAATAATTAACCACCATAATTGGTACTGCGCCTCTCTCTAATTAAAGACAGGAAAGTAGCTCTCTGTATTATAGCAGTTTTGAATACCAATCCAGTATTTCTCAAAAAAGTTTTCCAGAATGTTGGAGTCATTTAACAAAGCTTCAATCCAGAATCCTCTATTTTGGTTATGAACATACGTGCCGCTGGTGCTCTCCAGCAGATATTGCTTTCAAGGTTATTTGCATGAAGGCTTTATAGTCAATAAAGCAATGTTCTTCTCATTACTGTGAGGTTTGTAGGACGCCTGTCCTTGGTAGGATCTCTAATGGGATAAAGCTGGGGGAAAAAGGGCCATCTGCCTTCTACAGTCCTTCTGATGATAGTTCTGGTAAAGTACACTGTTACCATTAGCGGCCAGCTGGCCTCTTACATCATTATACATTGCAAATGTGTTACAGCATGACAATATAACATCAAATTACATTTTTAAAAAAACATAGCATGCTTTGAATTGTAAAAGCATCCTTACAGAGAGGGATTGGATATGATCCTCAGGGCAGCCTGTCCAGGTTCGTATTTGTTTATGCAAGCCTTTTAATGCTAGCTTTGAGTTTATTTCCTCATTCCAAAAATGTAATAGTTCATTTCACGCGTGGAAAAAAGATACTGATGGAAAAAAAATGTCTAACAGAAGTTCTATTTTGGATTAGAATGTAGGAATTACTGCTCTCACAATTTGGCTCTTTGGGCCTTATTTCTCCTTGATGAGATGTGACTCTTCGTATGTTCTCTGGAGATAAACCTGTATGCAACTGAGGAGAAGCGATGCTTTGTTGAAGAGACAGAGAAAATAATTGAACTTGTCACATTCAATTTGTAATTTATTGCATTTATTTTGTAATTCTTGACAGAACAGAAGATACATGGTGGTTCAACAAAAAACATCCTGACTTGGAAATACACCACGGTTTTCTTACAACTCAGGAAAAGAAATCCTACCTGACACTAAAGAAATGTTAGAATTGCACTGAAATGAGACATGGACTGAAAATTTCAGCCAACCTCAGTTTATGTTCTGAATAGATGGCTTTTGTGATTGACATTAGTTTTTAATAGAAGAATCTCATTCATGGATAGTCAAATAGCTGATCCAGCCCTGAGTGTCCCATAAGTACACGAGACATTATGCTGCTGTTTACTTTGGATATCAGAGGCTATTCTTCATTTTAAATAACACTGAATATCTTGAGGAACAGTGTATCTATGTAAGACATTTATAGGCAAATATATGCAGCCACTTTGCTGCCTTGTGATGGATTTTAGAGGTCATTGTTTTTATTTCTTTACAGAAGAGACCATAATGCCATAGGAACCATCCAAATACTAAAGAAATCACATTCACAGCTTGTTTGGTTTTACATTCTAAAATTTTCTACAGTTCAATATCTGAGAATAAGGGTAGAACAAGACAGCTTTTCTTAGAAAAATATTTTGGCTGAGCAGAGTTTTCATTTTGTTATTTCTGCTTTGTTGTTTAAATAATGCTTTTACTCCTAAAGAGAAAAATAAAGATTGAAATGGAAGAAAGGATACCTCTGACAAGAAGAAAATCACCAAGAAATACTAATCTCAGCTCTTCCTTGAAAAGCCTACAAAACCCTCATTTACAGGGGCACAGAAAAAAAGTCAGCTGTCAGTAAGAGTCAACTGATAAATTAGTACCAAAGTGTTTTGGAAATGCTGTAAAATGATGGTAGGGTATATTCCAATTTTTTGTGTGTTAATTTTGTGGTTTTTTTTTTTTTAGTTTTAATACTCAATGGAAGGCTGTGCTGCACTAATGAAAATTTTTCTTGCTTGGGTTTGATATTTCAAAGCAGTTGTCTAGTAACCAAACTCATAATCTCATAAATATATATTTAAAAGAAAATTATAATAGAAACATTAAAAATCTTAATATTTGTCCAACTTGTTTCTGTAATGTGTTCATCAAGTTTATGAGAATGCTAATGAGAAACACTGAATGCTTTTGATTCCTGGGGATGTACATACCCATCTAGCATTTGGAAAGGATATCTGTTTGCTTATACTGGAATAAGAGTTTGCTTGCAAACTTTTGTGCTGCAAACCAGCTGTATGCCTAAATAGTTCATGTGCTTGTCAAATGGAAAAGGTATGCCGTTTGTTTGAATTCTAATTAAAGTGTTGGAAATAAATCCAGTGTACCACCAGCAACTCCTAAACTGATCAGAATACACATCTGCAGCGTGAAACAACTGCGCAATGTACATTTCTGAAGAAATGGGGAAGAAAAGTCTTGGAGAGCTGCTTCTCTTGATAGTAGGAGTGAATTCAGCACGGCTTTTTGCTAAACTTTGGCTTAGTTACAATGACAATGTTGTGCTTTTAAATGTGTAGGTTCTCTTTGTACTTGTACCCCTTCATGGCATATAAAAGGGACTGACAGAACAGGACACAATGACTTTCAGCCACTTGTGGATGCTGACATTATTAAAGTTAGTAAAACAAAAACAAAAACAACCTCAAACCAAATACAATGCAGCATACTGAAAAAAGTGAAGTAGAAAAGTAACAGATTTGCATCATTACCCACTCACTCCAAATAATCTAATTTGCAAACTGAAAATATTAAGATGTGATTTTGCAGTAAGTCATATATCCATCAAAATCCTGTCTTGAAGCATTTATATTTAATATGGACATATTGATACAATAAGAAATGTAACTAGACAGATAAGTAGAATCTGAAAAGCTACACCGTCTCAATTTAAGAAGTTGTTCTTTCCAGGAGACATGGGTCATCCATGAAAAGTACAGAATGGTAAAACTGGCAGAGTCTCTAAAAAGAGAATGGTCTCTTCCACCACTAGGAAACAGCAAGATTTGCACACTCCTCCATTTTTTAGAAAATATTGAAATTACTTGATTTAATTGAGAGACAAAACTTATCAGAAGTAAGAGAAGAACAGGTACAAAACAGATGGCATAGAGAAACTTCTGTGGAGAAAGTAGAGGAGGAAGAATATCCCATGATGAACAACAGCAAATACTGATGGAGCCTTAAGGACTGAGAGAGGGATAGAAATTAAGAGTGGAGCTTATATTTTCTTTCAGGATGTGCTATTCCAGAGACAGAAAACTGTTAGGACATGCTGGATGATTTTATGTGAGCTCTGCAAAACTCTGAGTTATAATCCTCTGCTATTTTCTCTCACTTTTCACACACATATGCACAAATTCTTTGCACTTCAGCTTGCATCGCAAAGTCATTAACAGCCAACCACACTCAGTGCATCACTCAAAGTTTCTTGTTCCAAACAGGTGTGGCAACTTTGCAAAGAAATTCATGCACCACTCTTTTCTGCAAGGAATAATGGCACTGTCAAGCCTTGGTATTTCCTTTATGTGACAGCTTCAGGTACACAGGCACAAACCCAGATCCCTGAGCAGCGTGTGGGGAAATTGTGGCCTATGTCTGTGCTAGTAAATCAAACAAGCTGAGGAGAACTCTCCTGCCCTAATCGCAACTCTTTGGCAGAGCTGTTGCCATATAGCCTCAATATCTTAGATTTCATCTGAAAAGCTGTAGACATTCAAATGCCCCTCCTGTTTCTTAAAGTTGTACTCAAAAATTTCCTACTCTCAAACTATGCCAAGGTTTATGCTAACCAGGTCACTGTAGGGATAGTTTGGGGCTATTACTCAGCCCTAAACCTAGCCTTATTTGGATTAGAGCAGGTATGACTTTGAGGCCACTTGAGAAAACGCTGAGACAAATTTTTAAAACAGGGTGTCTCAGCATTCAAGTGAAAATAAACAGATAAAAGATGAGGCTACTTGTGAGGAAGAAAAGATTTGTACACATCACTTAGTCTGGCTGTTAGCACCACCAGTTTAGATCAATAAAATCTATTCTCTCATTGCATCTGTGGCTAGCCTTACATCTTCCCTTTCCAGAGGGAAAAAAAATATGCCATCCTTTATACTACATGTCAGTGCTCTATCTGTCACTAGTGTGGCTTCCTTGGCTTCTACATGTCTGAAGAGAGATTGCTGCAGCCTTTGGTCACTCTAAAACTTTAGTCATCACCTTCCTGTGATATTGTCTGGGTCTGTGGTTCTTCCACAGCCATCTCTTCCTGTCTACTTCTGGAGGAAGCTCAGGATGTCTATTAATTTTCTTCTGGCATTTTTTTGCTCTAAATCAATGTATTAACTTGTTATTTTTCTTTGTTAGTTTAGTTTTCCAGCTGGATGAAGGCCAGGTTANCCCTAAGTTGTACTCAAAAATTTCCTAGTCTAAAACCATGCCAAGGTTTATGCTAACCAGGTCACTGTAGGGATAGTTTGGGGCTATTACTCAGCCCTAAACCTAGCCTTATTTGGATTAGAGCAGGTATGACTTTGAGGCCACTTGAGAAAACGCTGAGACAAATTTTTAAAACAGGGTGTCTCAGCATTCAAGTGAAAATAAACAGATAAAAGATGAGGCTACTTGTGAGGAAGAAAAGATTTGTACACATCACTTAGTCTGGCTGTTAGCACCACCAGTTTAGATCAATAAAATCTATTCTCTCATTGCATCTGTGGCTAGCCTTACATCTTCCCTTTCCAGAGGGAAAAAAAATATGCCATCCTTTATACTACATGTCAGTGCTCTATCTGTCACTAGTGTGGCTTCCTTGGCTTCTACATGTCTGAAGAGAGATTGCTGCAGCCTTTGGTCACTCTAAAACTTTAGTCATCACCTTCCTGTGATATTGTCTGGGTCTGTGGTTCTTCCACGGCCATCTCTTCCTGTCTACTTCTGGAGGAAGCTCAGGATGTCTATTAATTTTCTTCTGGCATTTTTTTGCTCTAAATCAATGTATTAACTTGTTATTTTTCTTTGTTAGTTTAGTTTTCCAGCTGGATGAAGGCCAGGTTAGGCACTACAACTGTGGAAGGAGTGCAGATCAGCGAAGAGCAGGGGAGCGAAGAAGGATTAGGCAGGATGGGAGCTGGGAAATACAAACAGGACATCCCCATTTTGGTAGTATTACGTCTATGCTGTGTTTTGAAAGCACATTTTTAGGTTCAAATGAGGACTGCTATTCCTTGCCTATTAGGTTATTCTGCATTTCTAAGGATCCTTTTGAAAATTCCAACACTCTTTTTGCGTAATACCAAAAGACTTTCAGTGTCTTACATAGTATGCATAAATCACACATTTTTGGGAACAGTTAAACCAGTGTAAATCTAATTGTAACCTTTTACATTTCGTTATCATAGCATGGCTGTCGTATCTAATGAATACAAGTCTTGTGAGATTATATGTCATTTTCTGTGATAATGTTTCTTGATGGTGAGAAGGCAAAAACGGTATGCAATTTTTTCACCAGTGTATGTGAGTAAATGTGCCTAGTCCTGGACAGGAGAATAACAGTCTCGCTAAACTTACCTACTCACATAATGCTGGACTAGTAATTTTTTTGCCATTTCATTCACATTCTTTGACAACACTTAATGTTTTTAGCTTGTAATTCTTTGCAAGGAATATTTAATTTGTCAGGGAATTTCTCTTTTCCTTGCTATATCTTCATTTCTTTCGTTTTAAATTCTATTTTTCTTTTTGTTTTCATGGACTTCTCACATTTATACAAAGCGTCTGTTTTAGGCTCTCCTTACCTCGTTATATCTCCAATTTAGACATTTTCACCTGAGGTGGTCCTCTAGAATCGATTTACAGTTAATGGAGAGAAGCAGGCATATCTTTTAATGTAAGACCAGCCATTCTCGTAACTGTAGTGCCACTAGCCATATCACAAGTAATCAAAATTTCAGTTATTTTCCAGTTTGTATCCCAGCTAATAATAAATAAATCTGTCACATATTCTTCCAAGTAATTTCACTTCTTTTGCAAGTTTGTTTGTTTGTTTGCTTGTTTGTTTTTTTTTGTTTCTTTGTCTCTGTCCAAAGCCTGGAGATGCTTAGTTTGTGTTTTCTTTCACACCTTCTGATTTCTTACATGTTGCCTCACTTTGTAGTCTTCTTTTTCTTTTGTTCACCATTCCTATGATTTTTCTCTTTGAGAACACAGCTGTATCACCTAATCTGTTCTGATTCTGTTCTATAGTCTTTCAAACTCTCGCAGGTTTTTATATTTTTATTTCATGAGTTTGCAACAGAGTTTTTCAGTTGCTTATCCTAATTATACCTGATGTCAGATTCCACAAGACTCTACAGATTGTACATTTGACTTTACAGACTGAGGTAGGTTATAAATGTACTCAGAGTTGCTTCATCAATTCATTCTTTTTCACACCAAGCAAAAAACTTTCAAAAGTTCACCGAGTAAGTGTACTTTGGATGTTATGCCATTTAGTGCCACCCTAGATAGATATTTAGTATGCTTTAATATTAAAGAAGTCTAGAGTCTCCACATCAGCAATACTGAAATAAAAATCCCCTGGTATCATTCAGTTTCATAAAGAGACAGAACTGTATTTTGAATGTCTTCCAGTTTTGTAGAAGAAAGAGTTTGTTTCGTGATACCAGGTGTTCTTGTAACTGGTTAAAGAAAGCTCTGGATTGGCGTTAAAACTCTGAGGTATTTTTCTTGCAGTGGAAGATAGCAAAGCAGCAATGAAGGGGACAGAAGCAGGGAGAGTGACCTCTGTGCTGTTTAACAGCTACCAACCCAAACTGCAGCTGCTTCCAACCAGTATGTTTAATTTCCCTAAGAGATACTAGCCAGGATATCTTTATCATTGTGCCACTTCCTACATCAGTTTGGCTACTGTGTGCAATGAGAAATAAACAGATACACGCTCTATCATATCCCAGTCCAATTTTCAAATTGCAGCAGTTTTGAAATATTTGCCTGAGCCAGAATTCAACCAGTCACTTTCCTGGAGACATTGCCTTCTTCCCTGAGAATTATGACTTCATCATTGTCCTAAATCCCAGAATTGTGAACATAGTGTATGCGCATCACCAAAAACTCACTGTTTTGGGAGTGAATAAAAATTTTAGAGCACTGGCCAGGATCCACCTGAGGGGGTCACTACCCGCTTTTCTTTGCAACAAAATACAATTGCAACTTGAAAGTTCTGATTGACTTAGCTGAAGGTTAGATTTTTGAGGGGAGCTACAAGTAGTAAGGGTTTTGTCATCTAAGAGCACAGATTAAGTCTCTCCTACCTGCTCCTGATTATTGGAATCATTCAGCTGTTTTAAGTTCTGGGGTGCCATCAGAGGAGTGGCCCCTCAAAGGGCCCAGTTGCACACAGTGTATCATAGTGTGCAGTAAATTAAATGTGTTCTCTCAGTTTGTGTCCTTTCTGTGCTACGGTGTCCCTGCCTGCTGTGCTGTCCTTGGAATGCAATGCGAAATTAGCTCTTGATAGTGCAGCACGGCAGAAATCAATAACAGAATTATGTCAGCACATAGGATGGGCTGCTAAACCCTGGCATTCCCAGCAACATCTTAATGCATGCCATGATGAACACCGAACTCTGGAAAAAGAGAGGTGTCTCTCATTAGCTACTGGGGCTCTGACTGATATGTTCCAGAATAGTTGAGATATTGGAAAGGTACTGAAATGCATCACCTGGTGATTTCTAGCTTTTACAAGCATGTTTCCTGATTATGAAAGCAAACTCTAACTCACCAAGGATACAAGCCTCTGCTTTCTTGCTACACTGAAAATGATCAGAAACTATTTATTTATTTATTTTGGAAATAAATAGTTTGGAGTATGTTTTTGTGTTCCTTCTGTCACAGGAGATGAAACTTCAATTAGATTTGATGGGTTTTACATCAATTTACTAAGTAATCTGATTAAAGCCTCAGTCTTCTCACTACGATACTTAATGACTTGCCCTGGGAAGAATGTAATACTGTCTAAAAAAATGTGATTAGGACTTCTGGTTCTTCTTGGCTTCAAAATCCTCGAGGTGCTTGAATAAAGATGAATTTTAGTGATCTAGTTAATAGAAAATAATAAAATTATTTGATACTTCTGTTTTACTGTAGCTACGGAGATATACAAAACTTACCAGACCCAGGGTGTTTTCAGGGGAACTCTATAAAGAAGATTTAAATGTGTTAATTGTAATGCAATGGGCCAAATTCTCTCCTGGCAAGAATCCTTTGAGCCAGATCTCAGACCCTTCTCCAGTAATTTTGTGCCATAAAAAAATCCACAAATCGTTTTAACAGGCCTAGGAGTATTTCAAACTACTGCAGAGATTGCAAAAGTAGGTTGCAGTTTTTTATGGAAATGTTTATTCACTGGAAAACAGGAAGGAACTGAAGCCTAAACTGTGTGAAGAAGGAATTGCTTTGGAAAAATTACTTCAATATATTATATTATCTGATGAGTATAGACGTTGCACAGCGTTGATAACGTATTTTTTGAGCTACTCTGGTCTTCAAGGAAATCAAGGCAGGCACTTACATTTTCTCTGTTGCTGGTTTCATTGAGGATTCCAGTTTGGTATTCAATACATTTATTTATTTATTTATCTGAGAACCACCTTGAGGGTGTAGCAAAAGTAAAACATGAGAGTGCCTGCAGGAGCCTCTTTTCTTAACGTGTTAAACAGCCGTGGTAGGAAGGCAAAAAGGACAGGCTTTCTTCTCCCATTCCCCCATTCCTTCTCTACCTTCTGTTCCTACACTCAGCTCCATGTCACTCCTTTACCTGATTCAGCATTCATTATAATTCATTTTGTAGGGGTGAAACACAAGAAAACAAGCAGAAATAGCAGGGAATGTCCCCAAGCAGGCAGGAGGCCACCTTGTCACCCTGACTTCTACAGCTGCCAGGTGCTGAGGACTTCCTCAAGTGACACGTCCTGTGAAAGTAAAAGATATGAGCTACTTTATTGTGGTCAGGCAACAGTGAGAATTCCTTCTCAGGAAAAGTGTAAGACTACCCTTACTTCGTGTAACAATACAAATTTTTTATTGCCTTCTCTGAATCCTGTCATGCTGAATTGAGCCCTCCAGAGCCACAGTCAACCTTTTTAGTTTTCTCTCCTATTTTCCTTCTTCTTCCTGACCTGATTACCTCGAGGCACCCTGAAAAAACTTCTGATGAGTCTGTCTTCCCTGCTGACTCTCTCCTGCCAAGTCAGTCAGCAGCGTAGAAGTAGGAGATGAAAGGAGTCACCATTCCCATGCCTATGGCCCCACGGCACTGGGGCCAGCCATGGCAGGAGCTCTGCTGGCCTCTGAGACCTGCACGTGCACACACACCTTCCCACAGAGCTGCCAAAATGCTGCAATGCAGAGCCAACATCCCGGGGAGAAGGCAGGGGCGCATCTCAATTATTTCCCTCAGAAAATATCCAAGATGTTTAACTGCAGCAAATCAATTCTGATTACCACCAGGTGGATTTCAGATGGAAATTTGCTCAGCTTTCTGTCAGCCTATCCACCCAAGGCAACCCTGCCAGAAACTTCCATCTTCTGGGAAGCCTTCCAGGCATACAGCCAAAGTCCTTTTGACTCTGGCTTCCAGATTCTCCTGCTCTCCAATTCCCCAGACATTAAGGCTCCTGCACCGCCCACTAGGAAAGCTTTTAGTGGCACAAGGGATTCACAGCCCTGTTGGGCTGCCAAAGAGATGAAATTACTAAATATGTTTGGAATTGGTAATCTTAGAGGCATTTTCCATCTTTAATGATTCTATGATCCTGTGATTGCAATTTGCACATTTGATTTTTTTTTCCTTCTCACCTTGATCTTCTTGATTGAATTTCAATTAAAATATAGTTGGAAAGGCAAATTTCCCAGGACTTGGAGATTGTAGGTTTTTGCAAAGATTAACCTGAAAGCTTAGTTTTAAGATGGCACTTTAAGGTGCACATTAGGTTAGCTGCTGATTATTTTGGTAAATGGAATGATGTGAAATCCCCAGCATTTTCCAGGGCAAGGTAATGCTGTAGAAAGACTAGAAAAACAGCCAAGGAAAACAGAGAGAGCTAGAGACAGGAGTATGAGGTGTTAGAAGACAGAGGAAAAATTCAAGGTGGAATATTTTTTTTTTTTAAAAATATTATGAACTACAAATCTTTGGGTTTGTCTTTTCTTTTTCTTTTTCTACTATAAAACTTGTTATTTTTTCTGGTAGAAAAAGAAAATTTAAAAAGAAACTAAATGTCTTTAAGACAGGTTTGCAAAAGTTTTAATATATTGAATCAGTTCTAATTAATGTCCCAGGGTGAGTCTGATTGAGCCAATAAAGTTTGAATAATAAAAATTTAAAATTTAGAAGTAGAGCTGCTACTCAAAGACAATAGACTTGGTTGCTGTACTTTGTCTGCTGCTGGGAGAGATACAACAGTAGACTCACTTTATTCTAGCATGTTGAGTTTATATCCTGCCTCCTGGATTGGTACTGAGGAGAGAATCCTGACTTCTGATGATTTTGACTTTTCTCAAATAAATGAATCAAAGGGAAGAAAAGGTTTTTAAACAGAGTCTTTATTTGTGTTTGAAAATGAAGGTGTGAAAAATAAGGCAATGCTTTAAAAATCTGACTTTGTGTAGTCTTGAGGCCAAATTACAAACTGATTTACATTCGCTCTTAACCTTGTCACAGGAAATCACTTATAATTGGTGCAACTCTTTTTTCCTCTCTGAAAAATTCCAAGCGCTGTCTCTGATGATGTCAACACAATCCCAGTTCTTCAGCTGCAGAGTTTCAGGCAGAAAGCAGATTCAGGACAAGCAGAGAAAATAGAGCTAGAGCTTCCTTCATTCATCAAAAATCAAGGTATAGGATGGAAGCATCAGCAGATGCAAGCATAAACTGTCTTTTTTCTTTTTGAATATCTTTTAAATGTTTTTATTATTTTTTTTTCCAGTATGTGCTATCTAAATACTTTCAAAGTGTCTAGTTCTCAGTACACTGTTAAGCATTTCATTCCTAGTAGTCAGAAATAGGAAATGAATATAGTCAGTTCATTTTAAGGTATTTGCAGCTCTTTGATATACATTTGGAAATCTGAAAGTTGGCCAGATCCCGAGTTCAACTATTTAACGGAAGTTTCATTGATTTCAGCAGAGCTGCACACATTTATACCAAATGAAGACTTGACCTATACTTCCTAATATGTTTTCTGAAAAGCACTGCAAAGGAAGGTCTGGATTTCTCAAAGTAACTGTTCCCTTTTCTTGGCTTAATATTGCACACATGTTTTCTCACTTAAACTTTGCCTCATTTGGCTTTGGGTTTTTATGTAGCCTTTGAAACCATTTCTAATGGAAAAATGCAGCTGTTAGCAAGATTTCCTAAAATGTACATGGAACTAATTTTCCAGGCATTTCTCTCAAGGACTCTGATGTATCTACAGAATATATTTGGCCAAAAGGATTTTTAATGTAACTATATGATGAAAGAAGAAAGAGTAAAGAGAAAACATCCACTTGTAAGGATACAAAGGAAAAACTGACTTTTAGTAGTTTATATTTATGTACTTGCTTTAAAGTAAATCTTGAAACTCTTTCATTACCAATATTATTTCGCAGATAATCAGTGAATTTTTAGTGTGAATTAAAATAATCAGAGATAAAAGGATGCAATAATTTGACGAGATCTGGAATTGTAAAAATACCTTCACCATGGAGTCTGATTTTGTACATTGTCTCTCTGCATCATATTTTCAAAGGCACAAATGACCAAGACTATGTGGTTGTCAAACTGACTCATTAAGAGTAAACAAGCATACCCTAAAGTGCCATCTTCTCAGCCTGCATGGCAGGACAAGGCAAGGGGAGGCAAAGAAGTTGGTGGGGAAGGAGAGGTTCTCAGGATAAGAGGAAGCAAAATTCAACTCATATATTCTTTCTGTCAGTTTCTTCTCTGCGGCACCAGTGCTACAAATTCACCTATGTCCATCTCCACACAAATTGCAATATGAACCTCAGTTATCACAGATGAAGTTAAATAACCAAATTATTAGCTGAAATAGATGCATTTTTAAGCAATCCCACTGGACAAAATTGTAGAGAGTCATAATTTAATTTCTTTATTAATCTCATTAGTAAAATATATTTTAGATACTGTCTACTGGCTCCTGTAACTGATAAACACATCATGGATTTTAACATGTTTATCTTTATAACAACATAGAAAGGAAAGTGTTGTTGTGCCCATTTGATCAATGAGTGATTGAGGGCATAGTTTAATGTTAATGGAAAACAGATTTGATGTTGCTGACAAAAGTGGTGGTGCCACTCCACCTTCTGCACCAGTTTGCTATTTCTGCTTCTTTTCCTCAAGTCTTAGTGTGTAAGTTCTTTATGCAGCTAAAGCCACAAGAAGCTTACCCAGCAAGGCAGGAAGACTGAAGAAATTATCCTGTCCTCATCATCTTGTCAGTACACCAATTTAGCACCACCCTAAATGCACCTCAGCCACTGCCAAGGAACTATTATTTCAAAATTAAGGAGCCAATTTCAGGTTGTCTCAAAAGGAGCAGGACATTTGTGACAGAGCAAAAAATTAAACTTGAACTCTCAGCTCCCATGCCACTTTTCTAATGACTTGATGTATCTCCTTTAGGAGTGATGTGATGGGTCTAAAGAGAAGACAAAACACGACAATGAAAATCAGAATTGTAAAGGTAAATATACTTTGTTGCAAGCAGTAATAATTCCCCTTGTCTCAGGACTTAGACTGAGATCACAGTTCCATGATACTGGCACTCAAATAAATGAGACCAGTTGACGGATTTCGTGCCTCCTTCCTGCCTCTGGTAGGCTCCATTCAATAGCTCTTTAATATTCTGTTTTACCAGTGCAACGTTTGAGGGGTCAAGCAGCAAATAAAATCCATGGAATGATTCAGGTTAAAGAAAGACCTTTTTTTCTATTTTGGAGGTCAGGAAAAGGTTACTTTTAAATTACTGCATTTACTGCATAGTCCATGGTCATCTGTGTCAAAATAACCTGGAGGGAGGGAGGAACACTGATCAGGTTGGAGCTGGAAGGCGGTGGGCTGGAAACTGTGTAAGTCATATTTCCATTAAAGCCAGAATATTATCAAATGATGGCTTTATACTATTGGGTCAGAGCATTTTTTGGACTATTTTAGATGACTGAAAGCCTAAATAGCAACACAAGTTTAAATGTACAGTATGTGCGAGTGCATACAGTAATAAATCTGAATGATTTTTAACAATAATGGTTATGTCCAGAATATAAAAGTAAACTGTAGGGAGAATGCCTAAGACAGTATCAAACAAATATAAATGACATAATTAGCTAACATTGCAGACAGAGCAAAAAAGTATTTGCTATTAGGTGGTGCCTATGTGCTAATAGTGGCTTCCCAGTCATATTCTTACCATTCTCCATGTAGTCTTTCTAAATGACAGCATCTGCAGAGCTCACTAAATACAACAGAGAACAAGTCATAACATGCCACTGTTTTTAGGGCATTTAGAGAGAGTTCAGGTAGTTAAAGTATCAGTTAGTATTATGCATGTTTATGAGGAAAAGTGTAGTAATTTTTTTTATGAGTTAAAGATAGGTGACTATTACAAAGCATTGATCCAAGGTTATGGAAATAAATCAATCAAAACATGTTAGAGGGCAATCAATCACATTCAGTGGTAATTCATACTTTTATGACTGAACAATGAAGAGTTTCAAGAAATTCTATTTAGTGAATGTTTGTCATATGCTTTTACCATGCTTAGCACAAGATTAAGCAAAAAAAAGCACCTCTTCAAGGACTCCTCCATTCCATAAGACAGGGGTTGAAACTTTTCATGGTTATGTCAGGTCTATAAATGAAGACTACCTTAGTAGACACCTATAGAGTGTATGGTGTGGCTGGGAGCAAGTACTAGGTGAGGGAAGTAGTATACAAATTGTTGCCAGGAAGCAAGTATTTAATTACTGCTCAACTTAAAGTTCTTCCTGCATTGAGAAAGTGATGATAAAACACCTTCTAATCTCCATGATTTTTTCATCCTGTTCTCAAATTCTGGTTAGTTGCCTTGCTCTAAAAAAAATGTATTTATTTTAGGGATAAAGATTTAGTTGGTGTTCACTGCACAAAGAACTGCAGTGGCCCAAGATGTCATTGCTGTCCAGCTGTTTGTTACTGCTCCACTGGCTGCCACTGCCCCATTAAGAAAACCCTGAGAGCAAAAGCACCCCTCTAGTGCTCAGGTTAATGGTCAGACACAAGGCTCATTCTTCTGCTCCTTTTCTGCTTAAAACTTAATTCAGCCTCTTTGCAATATTATAAATGTCGTATTCACCAAAAGGCAGAGCATAAGGACATTTTAATACTGTCAAATGAAAATAAAATCACTGTGATTCTGAAGTAAATTACTTGGAAATGAATTTTTTGCTTTGGTTGCACTATACAAAGGATTATTTATAAAATGAGCCAAGGTTATTTGTGGCAGGTCTGAGAGGAGGTGGGCCTTCAGATTAGGAAAGTATGTCATTTGGAAAAACATCATATTTATAGATATGTGTTCTTCTTGCTAGTGCAAATGTAGAGACAGAAATGGCAGGGCTCATGATTTGGCTGTTTAAAACTTACACGTGTGAGTGCTTTGTCCATGGGGAAATAAACATTGTGCTCCCTGATTAGTTTTCACAAGGAGTTTGAAACAGAGATGGTTCTAATTGCATAGTTTTCAGCTGAATAGAGTAGTAGAAAAGTGGATTAGTCAATGTTTTATATGAAAGCAAAGACCATTTTAGGGAGTCAGAACAAAGTAAACAGTCAGATATTGACATGAGATTACTATGTCAGGAATAACGTATCAATGTAAGTCTTTGAAGACATTGGATTGGAATATGGGATAGGTAGGTATATTCTACAAACCTCCTTTATTTGCAGGTAGTTTATCTGGAAAATAATTCCTCAGTTCTATATGATCTCCAACTTTGTTACCTGCTTTCCCTATGTCCTATTTTTTTCTTGTTGTTGTGTGATTTTTTTTTTAGTAGTATAGTTTAGAAAGTTGCAATAGAGATGAAACTATCTGATTTAGTAATTTATGAGTCTTTTTTAATGAAAGGAGAAAAAATAGGCTCTTACAGCAGATGAGTTATCTGACACGTATGTCAGATGTCCACTTTGAAATAAGATGGATCCTATGAGATGCAGGTGTCTGCCTTTGGGCAGATCAATCCTACTCACTACCTCCAGGTGTTGACTTCAGCTTTCCTTAAGCATACAACAAAGTAGTTTCTGAATTCAGTTCAGCATTAAGGGAAAAAACCAGAAGGAAATAATATAATGAGCAGATAAGGACATGAGTGAAAGCATTAAAAAAACTTTTAGAGAAAGATGAATGCCGATGGAATACGTGCATTTTAAAATACACACAGTGCATAATGCAAGACAAAAAATCGCAGCAGTTCACAACCTCAGAAACTCAGAGCTGGCAGCCATAGAGAAGATACATTTTTATGGCTAGGTGCCACAATGCTTACCTTGTAGGTTCCTATTTCTTAGATTTGAATAGAAAAAAAACCTAATGTAATTAAAATCTAATACCTCAAGGCACATATGCTTTTTGTCATCCTACACTGAATGGGAAGAATTTGGACAGGTTGAAAAAAACTATGGTTGAAAAAGATTTTTTAAAAAAGTGTTAAACAGGGGAATGTACCAAAAGACCGTATTTTCTAAAGAGCCCATAGACACAGATATGGATGCAAGAAGGTTTCTTCATCTGCTTTGAATCCACACTTTTAGTCTTGTCCTCGGAAAAGGTGTCTGATTATTCTTATTTTATTAAGACCCATCTATTTATCTTATAAAGTGAATGTAAGAATAAAAGGTATTGCTGATACCTGTGGAATACATAGGGGCTTAGTCTCTCTTACCATGATTATTTCATTTTTTTAACAATGACTGTTGTATGTACAATGACAGAATTTGCTAGGCAAGAGCAAAGGCAAGAGCGCTGGTTTCTTCTTTCCTATAAGAAAGCACCAAAATACTGAGTGACAGATTTAGACTTCCTTCTTGAAAATCCCATTTTCCTTGTCTATGAGTATTAAATTTCCTTCTGTGCAGGGTTGCAGTGGAATAGAAGGAGGTGGACTGAAACTTCTGAGGAAGATACTCCTACTAGATGCCTCTTTCTAGGTCAATGATCTAACGACTAGATTATTTTTTTTAAAAAAGGTTAATCTTTTTAACTTCTCACTTAATAGAGGCATACAATCTGTGCTCCTAGTCTTCCAGGCTCCTCTTGGTTCCTCCTCTCTCCCAGTCAATAGAGAAAGGGGCATCACAAGATATATTGTTCTCTAGATTAGAATATTTCTCGCTACAGATTAATGTTGCTAAATTTGGTGTCTCAGACACAAAATGCCTAAGTAAGGAAGGGTAAAGATGGACCCACCCATATCTCAGCTTGGATGTGAAAATCCTTATTTTTAGATCACATTATTTTTTTTGGATCTAGCCTTCTCAAAATGGCTCAGTGGAGACTTGGTTCCAGGAAAGCTTCAGATGAACTTTCCCATACCCTGTCTATTTCCTCCACAGTAAGAGAAAGCATTACCCATCCTCCTAAGGAATTGGTAGCATATGTTTCTCATCTTTTCTTCCCACCTTAAGACTGCAGCTATTTGTTAACCGTGCATAGTCTTTTAGGCAGGAGAGGTAATAGCAGTTTTCTGCCAATACTTTTCTCTCCTCTCTGCTGATTTGACAAGCCCATATAGGAGAAGAAAATGTTGCCTTAATCTCCTTGCAGCTCTCTGCATGTGGCACTATTCTGAGCATACTGTAGCTCATGCGTATTTCCAGACACAAAAAACTATGAATATTTAGGTCTTTCTGTTTGGTGTGTTGTTTCATAAAGCTTGTTACCAGGCTGTTTGCAGCTCTCCAGCCATGCACTGGGTTCCCTTGAAGGAGAATTGTAAAGATCTCTCTTCTTTTTTTTAATGACTGTCTAGAATTAAAGCAAATTGGTGAACATTGACTGTTTTATTTTACATTTTAAATTTAAACTGAGTCATATGTTAACCACATTTCCACACCTGGGATTTGTTTATCTTGGATTTAGTTTATATCTTTAATAAGTGTTAGAGCAAATGTGCTAAGGAAATACTTTCCAGTTTTACTATTTTTTATGTTGTTATACTGAACTTAGTTTCAATTTTTGTTTTGAAGTCAGTTTTATTTTCTTAACAAGTTTCTTTGAAAGGAAAAACTTCAGTTTCAGTACTGTGCTCTCCTCCTCTGCAAGTTACCTCCTGCCCCCACTTTCTTTTAAGTCTGGTGGTAATGAATGAATTCACACGCAGGTGAGCACAGAAGGTTAGCAGATCCCAAGGTTTATTTTTAATGTGGCTGGAATGGTGTTCCTTACACTCTCTTCTTGCCAAGCTGAGAGTGAAAGCGTTGGAGTGATCTCATCCACAGAAAGGTATGTCTGCATACTCCCTTTCACAGGTGCAGCAGTAGAAATCCAACCCGTGCAGTAACTGAAACCCTCACGTTTGCTCAGTATATTGCAGTCCCGCTTCTGCTCTTCGGGGGAGTGCTGGAATTGGTTCAAAACCAATGTCAATATATTATTATTACTTTTTAAGTTCAGAGACAACCTGAAAATTCTGGGATCTTGATTCAGTATTTCATTTGACATTGTACAGAGGTTCCATGAGGATAACAAAGTCTTTCTCTTCTGAGTGACAATCTAATTTCTTCTTCATTTTTATGCAGTCTATAACTATGTAGTTCATGTCTGTGACATTTCAGGCTTACTCATGACTAAACAATAAATTTATTGTGTCCAGTGTAATTTAAAATGCACCAAATACCTCCTCTAGGAGGTGCTTACAACTTACAGATCCTACGCAGATGAAAATTATATCTTCCTTACTTTAATCTTATCTCGTATGGTTACAACTCTGTTAAGGATATCAAATATTTCTTGTTCGCCATTGGTATTTACACTCAGCAATTATATGGAGCCTTCTATCTGACATACTAAAGTGCTATATCTGACATAAATTAGCTTACAGCTGTTAGGACTGGATAAGTAACGGGGAAATTTTCAAGAAATTATTTATACGTCTGTTTGCATCCCATTTGTATAGCACATTTTGCAAACATAAAGGCAAGCAAAGTTCTACCTGCGTAAATGTGAACGGCAACAGAAATTATTTGGGAGTTTAGAGGCAAACCTATTTCAAGTGGTTGCAGTGGTCAGGTGGTGACCACACTGGGGCCTGGCTCGGTTAGCCTAGTGCAAAAGAGGAGCGGGGAAGTCACAATCACTGCACAGCAAACTGCACACAGCTCTCGTTCTTCAAGAGGACCAGATGTGCTCAAGTTTGACTGGGGACAGTGAGGAGACACCACCAGTGGGGCTCAAGTTATTTATAATGATAGCACAGCCTCGAGTCTCAGAGTGAATCCAACCAGCTGATAGTCCGTAGAGCAAGCGCAGTGACTGCCATTCTCCCTGTGCTTTGGGGTCACCTGTCTGCCTCACCTGGCAGCGAGAAGTCAAAAAGAGTATCTGCTAACTGAAACTTGCATCTACAAGCAGTATGGACAGAACTGTCCCAAGTCTCCCACTGAGAACTCGGGCATGGGACCAGCTGTCAAAGGAGCATGGATTCACTACCAGCTTCCACAAAAGGCATATCAGTGGAAAGCCCTTATCACTTACTGAACCTTGTCCAAACTGATGTGGCCATGCACACAGGCACACATGTAGCATTGGGATGGTTTACTTTCTAATTAATGAAGGCATGATGCAGCACACATACTCTTCCCGTTCACCTAGAAAAAGTCAGGTTGGGAAACTTCCTTTCCAGTTTTACATTCAGTTGTGTACAAATCTGTTCCTAGTCTCTTTAGAGAGTTGTCCAGCAAAAAAACAAGAGCAGAGCTGGAAGAGCCAAGTGGAGAAGCCAGAATCAATACTCAGGAGAGGCACAAACTTCACAACACAGAAAGGCAGATTTATGTCTCTATAATCAAGGCTTCATTGTGCTTGCTAGTGCTCTCTCTTTCACTAATCTCCAGCAATGGTTTTCCCATTGGATTCCATTTCTGGATGCCAAATCACTCTACCACCCCAGAACTGTAACTCTGAGACACAATATAGCACTTAACTAGTAGCACAGAGCCCAAAAGGTCAAAAAAGAATTGGTATTAGTTTAACTTCAATTTTTATGCTGTTGCCTAAGGACAAAGGCAATATGATTTTGGCAGAAAGCCAAATCTCAAATCTGCAGGCAAGCTGCAGGGAGAAAAGCCTCAGCAAATACTGTATTTTAAAATGTGAAATGAATAATAGCACATAAATTTCTGTGTGCCCTGTTTACAGGAACAAGTAGGAGGAAATTAATATTGTGATCAACTGTTCTTCAATGAAACATCCACTATGTATTTGCCTACTTGCCCACCTACCTCTTCAATGAAAAGTTGTGTGCTGAGAAGGGGGGAGAAGAGGAGGAGGGAGCGGAAGTGGACACAGAAATTATATGATGGAAAATTGTTTCTGCATGAAATGTGGAGGCCAGAACACCTGCATGATGAGCAGATTATCACCCCAGCACTACAGGGAGATTTATGAGACTTTTAAACACAGCTTCGCTCCAGGCTCTTAATTAAGACACAGATCTGTCTGAAAGTAGAACTAAAATCTAATTAAATTTTGTGTTTGAAAAGATTTTGCATTAAAAGCACTGAGAAACTGCAAGTGCAATTTTTTGAATTGCCCGTGCAGCAAACACAAGTATATGGTAAAGTAAGTGATGCAGACTCTATTTTCTTTGTGTCATGCTACATAAGATTCCTGAAGTTCCCTCAGTATGTCTGTATTCATGAAATGGGTGAAGAACAGATTCATCTAATCTTTAGTTTCAAATAAGGCTCCTTATACCAACCTACTGTTTTTATAAAACCTCCCTGTCACGATTTGTTTTACTTGGTCTATCTGAAATCTCACTGTCTACCTTAGTTTTGTTGGGAGTCTCTTTATAGTCAATGAAAAGAATCATGGCTGTAGGACAGTTCACCCCACCTATATCAGATACTTCCTTTGAGACAACAGGAATCTTGCTATGAAGGTGCCAGTCTTCTATTCGCCTCAGAATAAATTTGACACAACTGTCCTAGATTAGGTATTGCCTTTGTGATGATTAAGGTTAGTTGAGTTGAATCCCCAAGTATGAATTAAGCACATTCATATGTTGGGATAATATGAGGAGATACACTACAATAAACAAGCTTTGACATTTTCAATGTAAAAGTTTTAATCCGAATCTTGTTCTAGAGACAGATTGCTCCATAAGTCAGGGTTTTCCACTTGAATCCAGAAAAAACTCTTTCAGTTCTCTCTAAGAGATGGTGCTTGAGTAGTGAATATTTGTATGGCAAAAATAGCAGACCTAGGCAGTAGGGTGGATACAAATGAAGGCCTGTGTTTTGGGGTGCTGGAATAAAAGTCTAAGAGGAAAGGAAAAAACAAGCATCTCTGTATATGGATATATACCTGTGATTTTTGGTAATAAGTAGTTTTTAAATATGGAGGATGATGCACAGGGGAAGGAAACAGCTTGATTTCTGCTCCTTAAAGATGTTAAATGCATGGCAATGAAGATCAGCTTCTTTTAGGATAATGAATATGCACATGGCACAGAAGAAGAGGCAAGACCCAGCTGTTCTCTTGGGCCTTCTGGACACCGTTTTTTAGACGACATAAATATTTTCAGTCATCTAATATAACTTATGCAAATAGTGGTCTGAATTTGCATCATAAAAAAAAAGGCTACATACCCTAGCACCTATGTAAGAGAGAAACAAATCATTTTTGTCCTTCTTATCGCCTTAGAGGGCAGAAGAAGGAAGGGCTGAGAAGACAAGCTGAACGCTGTCAATCAGCATTGTTTTCATTTAAATCAGTGATGAAAGAAGGGGACATCTTTGAGTCCTTGCTGCTGCTTGTAAGGTTGGTTGCGTGTCTAAAAATAAGTAAGAAGGAAATTTCAGAAGGAGATATTAGCAGTGTATGATCTTACTCTGGTTCCAAAGACAGGCACAGATAATAATATGAAATAATGATATGAAGTAATAATTCTCTAAATACCAGAATATCTAATTTTCAATGTAAAACTGTACCCAAACTAATTTTTAAAGCTCCTGTGGAAACATATACAGGCATTAGCACAGAACATTTTCCATCCCAGGATAATTTTACTTGTATTTGAGAAGTACTTCTTGGAATTAGTTATTTGTTTGTGGCAGAACGCTTTCTGCAATAATAAAAATTTCCAGCCAAGGAAAAGCATTTTAATTACATTAGGTGTATGCAGTGATCATGGTGGTGAGACTCACATTAGGACAGGTGAATTCATCTGCCTGTGTTTAGACACCTGTAAGATGGATGTCCAATTTAAGCTACTTGTTTAGTCTCTCCCATTGCTCCATTTGAGTTCTCTTACTCATCCATTCTCACTCTCTGTCCCTCTGTGCTGACTAGTGTTCACTCTGTTGACTGTGGAAATAGCTAATTCAAAACTAGATATTTAACTTTTAGGCAGCTAAGATACATGTAATGTGTTTCTGGATTTGTGTTTTTCTCCAGCCAACTGTAGACAAACCCACAGCCTTAGAAATATCATCAATAAATAATGACAAACACATTAGCATATAATTGTCACATTCCATTTCATGACTTTGCAGCTTTCTTTTTCCTCTGCATTTTTAAATCCTCCTAAATGCTCTACAGAGAACATAGAAGTCAACATTTTATTTTTTTAAGTAATATCATTATTTAGAAGTGCTATAAGAAAAGAACTTTTTCTAGTATCTTTCAGGATATCTGGTTACAAATACATTTTACTTTAGAACAGAATCAAGAAATGTCAGACATTTTAATAAAATGTGACTGCCAAAAATACCATCGTTTTTCTTTTTAAAAGCAGGTATCTCTTTGCATTGTTTACTAAATTTCTGGTGAAAAATGGTTAGATTGTTCTGCCCTACAAAAAAAATTCAGTGATGAGTTTTATTGAAAGTCATACATCTCACAAAATGTGTGTGCTTTGCTAAAACAGACATCCTTCATCAAGGGCACATTTTTTAATTCCAACCAGATCTATCTGTAAACAAGTGGGCAGGAAATGTGCTTTATCCAAATGGAATTTGACAAGAAAAAGAGGGGGTTGTGCCTGATGGCAGCAACTAAAGATATGGATGATTTTAATTAAATTGCCAAAAGTAAGAGGCTTGTGTATCTTTAGATGAGTCCCTAGATCAGATCCGTAACAGCATTCAGTTGGTATTCCACGAAATATCAAAGTTCAAAATTTTGATTTAAAAGTTCTCTGATGATTTAGGTACTTTTGGAAATGCTTGTGAAACAAGAAGGTGGGATGCTATCATGTGCTGACATCCTTTCATTAGTTTAGACAGACTAAAACTGGTTGCAGTAACAAAGCACAAGCTCCAGCACATGAAAACAATCTAAATACCCGTCCTAGCCTCAGAGACTGTGTTCTCTAATTATGAGCTCGTTTAAAAACTATATTGTCCCAGCTCAACTCCTCTTGCTCAAATGAAATTTTCATTAAATAGCAACACATCTTCATGGTAAATATATCCCACATCTTCAGCCTTGGGGAAATATTTCCTGTCTGAGCGTCTGAGAGCCTGTGTCCGTGGTGTGGTGCAGTGAGCCTGAAAGTGCTGACAGCAGTGAAGTCGGGGCTTTCAGCAAGGCTATGATAAGGGAAAGGTCTGGAATCCATAAGCTGAAGGACATCATAGATAATACCTGCCCTTCCTCTCTGTCCCTTTTGGCTTAATGCTAATTCAGATTGCATCTTTCAATGCTAATGCAGAAGCACAGGGCATGGTTTTGATCAGACTGATAATATCTGCCTTCCTTCGCCTTATTTCCCTGATGCTTACTACCTTCCTCTTGGCAACACACATGTCCTTTCTACCCAGGAGGACCACCTGATCATTAGCACCTGGTTCCCAGTTCTTCAGCTGTGGGCCTAAAACTCTCCTGGCTGGGATCTTCACTCCGCAAGAGGCATCACATGCCTCCAGTGGGTCCAGTTCTCCTCATCACCATGATGGCCAGGACACAAAGGCCCCCAGGCTGGGATCATGCCCTTCAGGGAAGTAGCCAGGTGAACGCAAGCTGATCCTTGGGTCTCAGGAAGCAGACCATGAAATATTCACTTTAGGAGGTGCTCATGTAAATCAGGAAACGGTAGCACCAGCCCGAACAGAATAAAGTATATGAAACTGCTTTTATGGTTTTGAGTAAATGTCTCTGCATATTAGTTCATTTCAGGAATGTCTTTCATTGCTGTTTACCTCAGACTTACCACAGGGTCTAAGTATTCACACAGGCAGTTACAGGGGCCATTTGATACCCAAACTTATCACACATGGTTACCTGTTCATTTGCCATGTCTTTAGCATAATACCACGATGGAAATTTTTCTTGTTTCACATGTTTAATATTTATGGCAGATAGCTGCAAGATATAATGAAAATTCATTTTCACAGCTGGTTTGAACCTGTTTATTTCTGCTTTTCTGAAAGGCAAGAATAGAGAGAGATGAGATATCTCACACAGAGAGGTAAAAGAGGAGGGCAAACAGTTAGAAAGAAAATAATGGAAATGTTCTGCAGATAAAAACAATATGAGATAAAAGAATGATTTTTTTCTTTTTCTCTGAAATAAGACCTACCTAAGGCATGCTCATTTATTTATCTAATGGCAGCGTAGGTCCCTTGATACTGCTCCTTTATATGTCACCAGTGCAACACTACAAGGACCTGCCAGCTTGATTAGAACTCATCAATGAGCTTCAAAAGCTTTGAATAAACCCCTGTGCTTTTTATTTGCTTTATTTCTCCATCAGACCTGTGTAAAGAAGCCTCCTGCCAGCAGGGGGTGGATCTGTTCTGGAAACGGGGACAAAACAAAAATGCATCTTAAAGCACCAGGCAGCACCCTGGTTTAATAGTTATATTTATTTATTACAGTATAATGGGGAAAGTGCCAAGACATTATCTAATACATGGATGGTGCCGCAACAGCTTTTCATCTTAGTCCGGGAACCATTAGGTCGTTTTGCTGCATAAATAACACAGTGAATTAAGCCTTCTTCTTGTATCAGCACCATATGTTAATAGCAAACATATTTATAATGTTTATTTGAATAGCTTCAAAAGGGGATATTACAACAGATCGGTTGAACTGTAAACACTATTAAAACACTTTTTAAACTTTGTCGCTAATGCCTCTTAGTAGATGGAGAAAAATACTGGTGAGAAATTTCAAAAATTCTGGGAAAAACATGAGATTTCCACACATGAATTTCTAAGTACATTTATTATGTACTATACCTATGCAAATTCACTGTTCTTAGTAACTGAGAGGCTTACAATTCTATCTTAGATGAATAACAGCAAAAACTGGGTTGTGTAATTAGTCTGTGGTCTTCCATCAGTAAAAACTTCTATTACAGGGAGCTGCGGTGCTGACATTTATAAGTTTCTGGGTGATGTATTAGAGTTACCATAAATACAGCTGATAGTAGCAGTTTCTGTGGCCACAAATTAGGCTAGTAAATCAAATATAAGTACTCACATGGCTCTTTTTTCTTTTTTAAAGAAAGCTGCAAATTAGCAGATTTTTCTATGCAAGTTCACATATCACAGAAAAATGTCAGTGAGTTCAGTCCAAGGGACACTCTAGGTTTTTTTCATTCTCCTTTATTTTTTAACAGGACTGCCATCAGGATTTTTTTCCATTTTACAAAGACACTCACAATTCATTTGTGAAAGCAAGCAGTATCAAATAGCAGGTCAGCTGCTTTTTCTTTGTGTGTGTTGTTTCCTTTAAATGCATTCTTGAGTGAACCCTGGTAGCTGTAAAGACAATGATGGGACTACCCAGTGGGAAAGAATATTTAGCCTGCTGCAACACAAGGAGACGCTGTTTTGTTTTGTTTTTTTTTTTTTGTATCTGTATCCAACCAGGTTAGTAAGCAGAAAATCTGTCTGCACAATGAAAAGAGTTTCAAAGATTTCCACAATGAATTAAAATTTAATGCGAGAGGTTCATGCATCCTGAGTTAGTCCCTTAAAATTAAAATTCAGTGATGCCAAAATTTTTATTAAATGCAAGGAAACAAGTAAAATATTACACTGGCTGGGATTTGCTTGCTTAAACATGGTCATCTAGTGTCATTTAAAATGTGAAAAGATGTGACAGTTGGCTGCGTCCAGGATGTATCATATAGTATCTATACAGGAGTCTTCTTCTACGAAATCAGTCAGAAGATGGACAGGATACCAGGGTGTATCTGAAATGGTGTTACACTCCTATGGATTGGCAAATGAATCCTATCCACACTGAGAAAATCCCCAGTGGCCAGTAAGTAAATCTAAATATCCGTGTAGGTTCAACAATTTCTTTCTTTTTCTGCTCCAGAGACTTGCCTCCCTCTTTGGCTATTTCCTGAAGTTTCAGTCAGTCTGAGAAACTGAGTTCTTTCTGAATAGTAAAAATCTCCCCACATATGTGACTTGTCTAACTATCTGTCCCAAATTTGAGGGACTAATTTTTTGAATGAGGACAATTTCTGGTTACAGGGCTCTAGTCTCAACTTTGTAAAGGAGTCCAGGAATGTAAAGGAGTCCAGTTATGGGTCAAGCACTGGCTTGTTTGTAGAAATGAACTCAGTAAACAATGAATTTCACCATGCCTTGCACCAGTTGCATATGTGAAACTGCTTGAAACAGCTGAGCCCTTCTACAGCTTCCAATCTTCTGCAGTGAAGCTTGTGTACCAAAATGGACATCCTGCACTGAAATACTTCATCTGGACTTGGCAATTTTGAGCACAGTTGCACAAGTACGGTACTTTCCATCCAAATCCCTGAAATTTCATGACCTAGATATAGATGCTGACTGGCTATTTCAGCATGTGTGGATGGACCTAGGGCACTGTGTTGCATGGACCTGACTCAGTATTAGTAATATGGCTTCGAAGCCAAACTTTTAAGTCAGTACAAACTCAGAAGAACAGAAGAGACATTTTGGCATATAATTATTGAACATGAACTGTTTGAAGAGCATTAAAAGAATATATTATTGCAAATCCAAATACAGAATTCAAATGCAGAAGTTACAAAATACTGAAATACATACGACCCTAATTTCTTTTTCTTCAGGTATATGTCTTATAGTGTGATATATAACTACATTCAAACCTGTCATGGAGCATGAACTATTTCAGTGCACAGGACAGCACATGTTCTGAATAAATGCAAAAGCACTAGATACCTACTTGTGCAGTAAGCACTCTCAGACACTGGAGAAGAAAGAGCAGGATAAGACTTCGTTTCAGTCTATCAGTTTGCTACATTCCCAGGCTATAGATTTTTAGTATGTTATATCAGCTACGAAGGTGGGATGAAAATGAAGGTAATCACCAGCTGTAAACTGGATAAGGGGTCCCTAATCAATCCTTGTAACTTGCCTCCTAACAATCTCAGTATTGTACTGTATGTGTACTCTCTCTTAATACCTGTAAAATGTCAGCTGTGTGCTCTTTGTTGAAGGTAGTTTAAAATTTGTTGAATTCTTTCCTTGGTAGCATAGTTTCAGCATGTGACAAGAAAAGCTAATTCAAAATATTGTGATTACTATTGCAATTCATGCGGACTTTGACCGTGTATTTCTGTTTTTGAAAATAGTTTGCTGCTTTAAGAATGGTTCATGTCTTGTCTACAAACCAACAGAAGAATACTTCTGAATATGCAAATGACTCCAAGCTGTGTGGTGCAGTTAATTCGCTTGAAGGAAGGAGCGACATCCAGGAGGACCTGGATGACTTTGAGTAGTGCATCCATTTGAACCTCCTGAAGAGCAACAAGGACAAGCACAAGGTTCTGCACCCGGGTCAGGGCAATCCTCAATATCAATATAGACTGGAAGATGAACTCATCGAGAGCCCTATGAAGAAGGATTCGGGCACGGTGGATGACGAAATGGCCATGACCCAACAATGTGCACTCGCAGCCCAGAAAGCAAACTATGTCCTGCTACATCAAAAGAAGTGTGACCAGCTGGTTGAGGAAGGTGATTATCTACCTCCTCTCTGCTCTGGTGACACCCCACCTGGAGTGCAGTGTCCAGCTTGGGTGCTTGGAGAGGGTCCTGAAGAAGGTCACAAAGATGGTCAGAAGGCTGGGACACCTCTCCTGTGAAGAAAAGCTGAGACAGTTGGGGTTGTTCAGCTTGGAGAAGAGAAGGCTCCAGGAAGACCTCAGAGCAGCCTTACAGTACCTAAAGTGTGCCTACATGAAAGACAGTGAGAGATTTTTTTTTTTTCACAAGGCCTGAAGTGACAAGGAGTAATGGGTTTAAAAGTGTGTAGATTCAGATTAGATACTGGGGAGAAATTCTTCATTGTGACAGTGGTTAGATGCTGGAACAGGTTGCCAAAAGAATCTGTGCACGCCTTACCCCTGGAAATGTTCAAGACCAGGCTGGATGGAGCTTTGAGCAACCTGGCAGAGTTGTTAGATGACCACTAAAGGTGCCTACAACCCAAATCATTCTGTGCTTCTATGAGTGTAGCAATGACTAAATTAGCCCCTGGTTTCTGGCACTCCTTTCCTCTTCCTCTTAGAGCAGCAGGAATACATCTGCAAATGTCATCCTTGCTTCAGGGGCATGCAACAGGTAGGAGCTTCAACCAAACCACAACCAAACCAGTAAAATATATATATTGGTTCTCAATCCATGAGTCCACAGACTGAGACCTGAGCTTCTCAGCTGTACTACTTATCTGGGACCTCTACCTGAGAATTTTGTACTCTGGCTGCACCCTTGGAACATTGGAAAGATCAGGTCAAGCTGAGGGTTGTGTGTGAAGTGTGTGGGGGCGGGTGTCAGTTCCTGAATTTGCCTCTTCCCACACACTCTTGGACAGGAAAGAACATATGTTGTGACTACAAAGGGATTATTCACTGAGTATGGCAGGATCAAATTGCTGTTTTGAAACAATCTTTTCTGCTAATATCCAGGAAGGAAGAAATAGCTCATATGAGTACTCAGATCATCCTCCAAGATGCAGGAAAGGCACCAGTTCTGACTTTTGTTATTTTCTCCATTCCTGTAGTGTCTCATGACTTTTGGTCTGATTACCAGAATCAAGTTCGAGAACTTTGGGGAAGGCCACAGGGTACACAGCCAATCTCTACAATGGCAGAGTTTATGCCAAATATAGTTCTTAAATATGATATTATTTAAATTTTTTTTCATTATATTGTTTGAAGTGGAGCCACTCAGTCTGCCTTGTGCAGTCTGCCAATTTTTAATCATGAACTGAAATTTGAAATGCTTATTTTATTAGGGCAAAAATGCCAACATTAAAAATATTATTATTAATTTTAAAATAATGTTTTAGCTATTCTGCCTCCAAAATGCAGTCAGATTTTCTGTTCACAAATTTAGAAATGATTGTAACTTATTTATTTTCTCGCTTCTCTAATAACATGAGAAGCAGGGTTTTGAAACAAAGTCTTTACATGATTACAGAAAGTGTATCCTGCAGATCCATTATACCCACAAACATGATGGATGTATGTGCTATTTAACCCAAACTAACCCTTTATTTCAAAACATTTAACAGCTCTTTGGTTTTGTTCTTCAGTTTAGTGGAAGTTCCACCTGGTAAATCCTTTGCTATGCAAACATTTTCCATTGCACGCTTTCTTGACGTTGTTCTTTAAAAGGATTCTTTTCACCAGTGCTTTTCGATATTTAATGATGGGCAAGCCATCAAATGTTCAAGTCTCAGAATGACCTCATTACTTAACTTTGGCTTCACTCTGCTTCTGTATTTGAGGTTGAAACAAAAGACAATTGAGTAAAGAACTCAGCTCACTACACTGTGGATTGCCTTGACCTTGAAAGCCCTATATTTCCCCTTCATGCCCAACACCGCTTTTCATGCAAACAGTCTGCTTTACTGACTTAGCTTGTTTGCTCGGTAAGATACTTGACTAGGTCTATCTCATTGTCACATCTTCTGTCACATTTAGATCTACTGCTGTGACTCTATGGATCACATTTCTTCAGTAAAGCTCTAATGATACTGGCAATTATATGGTAGGTTATACTGCTGACAAGGCATATTCATTTAAACATCTTAAATATTTTAAGAAATCTCACAGAATTTTGCTAGTGCCTGAAAATCATCACTTATCTAATGATACAGAGTATGTCTTTGCCTTACAAACACTTTGAGTTTTGGCTTACCATGAGAATTTTTCACTCGGGGCTAAATGCAACCCATTACCTCAGCTTATTGCTATCCTTAACTCAGATATGTCCAATGGAAGTCACAAAAATGATAAACTCTTAGATTTTCTTATGCAGTTTCTTGTCAGTATTTCCAGATTTTGAGAAAGAAAACTCAAACATACTGAATAGAAAAGTTAGGTGAACAGGTAGCATTTTGCAATTAATGAAGAAGAGAGAGAAAGATTAAATTTAATACCTCATTTCATGTGAAAGACACACCTTTATGAAAAAGTGTGATGTTTTCAACTGGTTTCAGCAGTTTCCCATGACCACATACCTGTAGTTCCTAGAGGACTAGGTTTATACCACATGGAATAACCATACCAGGGCATCATTCTATTGAGGTTGTGTTATGCAGGAGAGAAAGAAGAGTGGTTTGGACAGCAACAAGAGCAAAGAAAGCATCCACCAAGAAGAAAACAATAAGGAAAGCTGTGTGGATGTGCACCAGAATGTGTGTGCAGTATTACCCTAGGACTTAGCTACACAGGATGCACCTTGCAACTCACAGCGCAGCATCCTGTCTTGAGGTAAGTCCTTAGGGGCTTCATCCCAGAAAATTAAGCAGCGAGAACTCTTCTCTTTCTAATTATTTTATGTAATAGCTTAATGAACATTAACATGGGATATTGGCAATGATTTTGTGAACCCCCTCACCACCTCGGGGAGATTCTGACTTAAAATTTCCACCACACCAGAGATGCTATTAGTATTCTGGTAAGTTGTATTCTTCTTCCACCGGTTAAACACCTGCTGCTGGGAACAGAGGAACTTGAGAGCTATTGAGTTAAGAAGAAGGAATGATCAACAGACTGCCCCTAGCTTTCCAAAAGGAAAGGTCTTGGTTCTCTGCCAGGACAGGATAAAACCAGTAATAATACTGTTTCCCTAGATCAGAAGTCAGATTTGTCACATGCCAGCTCAATACTCCTAAGCAGCATACTGGGAGAAGCAGAGTCATAATCCACTGTGTTCCGTTGCTTTATCCACACTGGCCCAGAACCATAGTCATTGGCTCCACAACCACACTTTGCTGAGAGCAATGACGTGCTTCCCTGTCTGGACAAGCTTACGGTTTGGTGGTCGGGGCACTGCCTGGCAATAAAGAGAGGGAAATTTATCTGAAAGAGACCTGAATTCAGATGTCCAGCATGGAGTAACAATAGCATTCAGTGTCAAAGGTGTGTGGCTCCTTGTGTTTTAGGACAGACGTTCCACTTGTGTTCCACAAAAACTGTTTTAGAAGGTATAAGCCCATATCAAATGATTGTCTTTGACAAAAAAAAAAGAAAAAACCCTTCATGTTCTGAATTCTGAGTGAAGACACAGATCTGTGCCTGACAGTTCTTACTGGCTAAGTCTAAACAAGCCTTCCTGTTGGGTGGAGGCTTTCTGGTTCTTTGAAGTGTCTGATTTCCTTCTATCTGGTATGCAAGTTATCAAGGTACTTAAACTGTTTTAATTGCCTTGATAGGCCCCCTACATTTAAGGCTTTGCCACATTTTTGCACAGAGAACAAAACCTCAGGGTAAGGTACCAACATCAGTGAAAATTTCACGATGACTAATATTGTTTGGAAATCTAAACAGCTGAATACATCTGCTATAGAACTATGTGGGACCTGAGGGGCAAAATCACTTCCAAAGTGCATATAGTTTATGCAGCTTGCAAAAAATATAATTCGCAATTAGAATTCCACTTTTATCAAATAGACAAGAATAACTTGTCAAAAGTATTTTTAAAAGGCCTTTGCATGATCTTCTCATGTCTGTTATCATATTCTTGACAACTGAAAGTTATAAACTATTTAGGTAGACATGGAAATTCAACGAGATATTAAGAAGATAATTTAGAAATCCAATCACAATTCCCTTTTGAGGGGGAAATTAAACATAAACCTGCTGAACTCACAGGTTTTGATTGATTAAAAAAATAGCTACCCAGAATAAGTGTCCTTGCATGATTGATCCAATTGCTTGTTATTGAATATTCCTATTTTTTTTTCTTAGAAAACTTTTTTTCTCATGAATCATGAATGCTCAGCATTCCTGAGTTGTGCTATAGGCAGTTCATGCTCATGTAGTAAACTGAGCTGCTAATACCCATTGCCAGTACGCCTCGTTCCATTTCTGCTGCTTCCTAACCTGGGAACCCAACAATCCATCCTTTACTGCAGTAGCAGCTCCTCATTCCACAGTCTGATTAGGTTCAAATGCAGAACCACATCCCTCAAGGGAATTTGGAGCAGTTCTTGCCGCTTCCTCACTTGGAAGGTGACACCATTTCTTGTCAGGAACCGGCTGGAATTCAAAGGTCAGAATGCTCCTGCCTTCTTCTTCTTCTTCTTCTTCTTGCTTTGATTTCCCATATTTATAATTAAAACAAAAAGAAAAATAAAAAAAAGAAAACTATAAAGAAACACCCCCAACAACTTTTTTCTTGGTTTGAATTTATGGTGTAGCCTTTTTAAAAAAGGTTTTGTTAAGATAGCTAAGAATGAGTAAATGCTGAACTCTTCTAAGGCATCTTTCTACCTTCTTGAAGTTTGTAATAAGCAAGAATTCAAGCACGAGGTAATCCTCAGTCCTTGGAATGAGGTAAACAGGCATTTTACGTGTGGCATGAGAGACAATAGGCCTACAATTTTACCTGCTATAATGCGGGCAAAGTCCAAAATTCATGGCTAGTGATATCAAGAATAAACTATATGGCTATCACTCCAAATTTATTACTAGTTAGTCATGATTGTGATGTCATGCAAATAAACGAGATGGTTCATTGTCATTTGTATAATTGTGAACTGACATTGCTGTAAGACGTTGAAAATCTTTATGTTTTCTTTTTTGTCCAGACAATAAATCAAGATCAGAAAAACAGAAAATATTAATGTGAGATAATATAAGAAAAACAATAAATCAAGATATTCTGCTTGGAAAAGGCAGTCTCTAGCTGCTGAAGATACTCCTAAATTGATGTCTACATAATGACTTAAGTTTATTATTGAAACAATTCTTGGAAGTAATTTTCCCTACTTCAGTCTTTTGAGATAGGTTGGGTCATTTTCATAGATATTTCAGATGAAAAAATTGTGAGATATCAGACTCCACCAGAAGGAAGTTGTCCTCAGGCTGCAGAAGTCCCTAGACAATGTTACTCCACTCTAGCAACAGAGCAGAAAAATTTCATCTGAAAATAAAGCACAAGACACACAGCAAAGGAGCAAAACTGTAGCCTATATCAGACTGGAAAGGTAACAAGGTAAATTCTGCAACTTAAATCTGTATGAGGAGACCCTTGGGCATCAATTGGAAAGTGAGCTTCATCCTAGAGAGGACAATAAACCAGATATGTTCCTCTAGATGAAGTTCGCAGCTTGACTAAAACTTACATGCTTCTACTTCCTCTCATCCATGTTTTTAATGCTTCAGACAGATGTTCCAGTTGGGAAGACAATATGAAGTTTTAGCTTTGTCCCAGTTCTGAAAACTTTATAACTTGATTTAAATTCTATTCCTTGTAACCAAAATATCTATATTTATTTGGAACAAATAAATAAATTAATACCTAAATTTCTCTAGTGGCTTGTCATCCCAATAAAGATGGTACACAATTTCCCTAACTGACAAATTTTTCTTTTGTGACAGAACAGTTCCCTTTCATACTGGTGGAGTCCTTCAATTAGATTATCCGTTGAAATGGCCAAACTCAGACACAAACTCCCAACCAAACCCAAGCACAAAAAGGAAGCACGCAGAGGATGAAATCAAGGTTCGATAACCTGGGAGGAATACAGAGACATTGCCCAGTCATCTAGCATTGAAGTAAAGAAAGCTAAAGCTCAAATGGAATTGAACCTGCTAGTGGATGTCAAAGACAACTAGAAAGGCTTCTGTAAGTATGTGGGTCACAAAAGGAAGGTGACATGTGGAAAATAGGGGCCCATTGCTGAATCAGAGGATCTGATTACACAGGATATGGCTGAGGTAGCGAAAGCCTTCTTTGCTTCAGTCTTTACTAGCGAGATTCTTCAGGAATCCGAGGTCCCAGGGACTAGCAGAATAATCTGGAGCAAGGAAGATGTACCTTCAGTGGAAGAGGATCAGGTCAAAGAATACTTAAGCACACCAGACACACATAAGTTCATGGGCTCTTATAGAATGTATACACAAATGCTGACAGACTAAAAGTGCTGTTGGCCATTGGTTTGACAGTAGAGCCATAATTAAAGCCAGGCAGTAAGAATGACACCCAAACAGACTTCAGTATGCATGGGCAAGAGGAGAGAAAATGCAAAAAACTATGAGCATATTTCTCCCACTTGTCAGGGAGAAAGCTAAAGCACAGCGATTTGGTGACTATTTTCAACCATATTTTCTACTAAGAACCTTCGCTCTCAAGCACTATCCAAATCAAGTATTCTATCAAACAGCTTCTAACTTTATTCCTTTACAGCCAGCATCTTCCACTATTTTGCTTCTAAGTGCTGGCAGGTGCCAGGGCAGACAAAGCCCTGGAGATGTGCAGAGACCAGTCCAGGCACGGGCAGAGCAGAGCACCTGCTGCCATGGTCCTGGCCATGGGTTGGGTGAAGGTAGAGCCCAGTAAAGGGGTCAGAGTCAGTCAGGGCTGGCTGTGCACAAAGTGGATGAAATTAAATGTCATGTCTAGTAAATGAGCTCACCAGTAATGTACCAGAAACACACACACTTCTACACCTCTGAAAAGCCAAGGTCAGGATCCACAAAGGCACACTCAGCACATATCGAAGGCTCCCACAATAGCAGTGCTATTTCAGGACCGATAAACAACTTTTGCAGTGCTGCAGTGACTCTGGAGCAACCTGGGTTTTGCTGAGCAAACCGAAGGAGAGTCGGTCCTTCGTGCTGGCGGGTGTGCTGGGAAATCAGCATGTCGTGCTCGTCAGAGCGCTGCCATGACAAAGGTCTCTTCCTCTGATGCTGCCTTTGCAGATGCAGTAAATCATTTCCCTGGCTACTGTTTGTGAGAATGAAGCCAAGGGAAAACTCTAAGTTGTTACAGGGGTGACAATTCCTGGCGAAGATGAGTTATAGTAGAGTAAAAAGAGCCAAGGAGCTGTTATTCATGTGTTATTCTGTACAGTGATGGATATTCTGATCTAAGTCATGTTTAAGAGCTGAAGAGAAAGAATGCACTTGCTGTTTCTTTCTCTTATTCCTTCTTCTTTTGAAAGTCTCTCCAAATTAAAATTAATGTATAACATGCATGAGGTATGTGTAGCACTGTACTATGTTGTACTGTATAGAAAATTTTACTTTGCATGTATATTTCTTCCACTAATATTTGCTGAACTGTTTTTTCTACATTAGCATTTTTTATTTTCAGACTTATTTCAAGCTTCAAATATTCATGTAAGTATCAAAAAAGGATTTGCACATTTTATTAATGCATTACGTTTGCATTAGTACAGGGGTTCTAGAGACACAAAACAACAGCACATCTACCTTTACCACACAGTTGAGAGTGGGTTGATGGTCCCTTTTTTGGGTAGATTGGGCTGTTGTGATTCACCTTCTTAAGCCGGTAGTCTGCTTACCCCATGCTAATCACAACGAACTGTACTCCCTTAGACCTAAAAATCCCCCTTCCCACTTCTTGCTATAGATCTGTTTGTTGGTCATCAGTTTGACATTAGAACCATAATTAAAGTCAGGCAGTAAGAATGACACCCAAACTTAGGCAAGAGGAGAGAAAATGGAAAAACCTGCTAACGTATTTCTCCCACTTTGCAGGAGGAAGCCAAAGCGCAGTGATTTGGTGACTCTATTTTCAGCCATATTTTCTACCAAGCACCTTCTCTCTCAAGGACCATCCAAATCAAGTATTCTAACAAAGAGCTTCTAACTTTATTTCTCTACAGCACAGCACCTTCCACTATTTTGATTTAATGTAAAATTATAAAATGCAGTTGAATCTTGGTTACTTGAAATTTAGTGATGAAAAATCATTCCTTATTTGAAACATATTCTTGTTGCCTGAATACAGCATGGATCTACTAAATCCTTGTTTATCTGAAGTATGAAAATAGACTTAATTCTAAGACTACCATAAAAAAAACCTAGCAAAACTTAGACTATCAGTCATAAAAATACCTCGTTAGTTATTTCCCTAACCCCCTGAAGCAAAGTCATCGGACTTTGTTAAGCTAAATCCATACTCTGTCTCCCACCCACCCATCTACTGTTTGACATGCGATTTGAAAAACTAATTGCTCATATTTTAGAACTTCTTTCTGGATGGTTATTTTCGGTGCCACCCACTTTACTTTCCACTTAACATCAAGATGAGGAAGTGGACTGAAAAATGTATTCAGCAGGGAGTGAAAAATGTGACGAAAAGTCTTCTAGAGACTTCAGCTTCTTAAAGTAATTTACCTGTCCTTGAACAAACTGACTGTAAGCCCTCACTTGGAAATTACATTACACAAATAAATCACCTTACATCACATGTACCCAGGCTTTTTTTCTGGCATATGTTTGTGTATTGGTTTTTCTTTTTTAATAAAATCAATCACATCTACCTGATTTCAGAAAGTTGTAGCAATCCACCTGTTCTGTGAAACAGATGTATAGACACAGAGAGAAAAAAATGATCAGACAATGTTTTAAGCAACATGATGGCTTGCTTAATTACTATTGATACAAAGAAAAGCATGTTAGTTTGTCACAAAAATCACAACTTTCTCGAGAACGGTACTCTATGCTCTTTTATGAGCCTTAAGGAAAAAAGTACACGTGAAAATAAGGGCCATGGTAAAAATTATTCCCAAAAACAACTGCCAAAATTTGGCCTGCAAACACGGATTTGAATTTTGTAGCACGAGGCTATTTCCCATATTAAATAAAATTATTTAATAATATTTAAATAATTATTATTTCTGTTTGGGACTGTTGGCAATTTTCCTACTCATCTTCTGTGTTGTGTGATTTGGTATACTACTTCCTTAGAGCATGTTTAGCACAACTTCCTTCGCAGTAGCTAAATTTGCTGAAACTTTGGACTACCAGGTCTAACTTTCACCTAGTCAAGGAAAAGTAGCACCCAGAGGCAGCTCAAGCCAGAAAATAAAAAACCTACATTCATTAACAGAAGTGCAGACTTAGACAGTAGAAAGGAAGTGGCTCATCTAGAGACAATGGAAGGATCCAGTGAGAGGAAGATCCCAAACCACAATATTACAAGTGGTCTGAACTGTCACATGACAGGTAGGGAATTCAGGTTATAATGGTAGAATTGCCCAGGGCTTTCTTCGTTCCAAGTCCCTCTTTAGAGGCACCCAGATCAAGCTGTAGCGTTATTGATAAAAAAAACTTTATAGAAGAATCTCTTTTTGTCTTATTAATTCAGCAGAAACTTAGAGCTGAACCCTGTTATGGTGGCAGGTATGTGCAATTTCCATAACATTTGTAAGATGGGCATTGGCCATTGGTTTTCTTTGCCATATTGCCTTAATTCTGAAGTCTATCAAGTTCATTTCTAGCTTTCCAACTTACTTGAATTGAACCCTTCCTAAATGTAAAACTGTGGAGTCAATGAAAGAAAAGAAGTGGGTGGATTTGTGTGTCCTTTTTCTTTTCTTTCTTGGTATTCTGATGGAAATTCCATCTCTTGGGAATTTGCCTCAGAAATATTAGAAAAATAATGTACGTTTTTCTTTCCCCTCAAGCTCTCAAAAAATTGAATCAGCAAGCCCCAAATAGTTAATAACTTTTTGATATCTCTTTCAATCATTTAAAAAAAATCCTCACTTGTCACTGACAGCTGTGCAACTCCTGTCAAAAAGGCAGACTTGAGTAACAATTCTTTTTTTACTTTTTACACAAAGATAATTTTTTCTTTCTGTTTCTTTCTCAGTCTGTGTAGAACAAACTTTCACCAGTTGGGTAGAGAACTGCTAGAGATGATTATTTGATTACTTTCTAACCTCTAGCAAAATGTCTTTATATGTCTTTATTTTTGTATCATCATTAAGATTATTTTGAGAATATAGAATGAGTGGCATGATAGGAACTCGTGAAACAGAGAAGGTTTTTGCAACCAAAGGTGCCTGAATCTTGCTCAATCAATAGAAAGCCGTTAGCAGCAAAAAGAACAGTGTCACTCTCAAATATTTTTTTAATATTTAGTTATCTTCTTAAAAATAGTCATCTAGAAAAATAAAAATAAACTAGTTAATGGGGAAAATCAGGCACCCGCAGAATTTAATTGATTTAATTGGTGTCAAATGTATTTATTGTGATTTGATGACTCATGGTTTAGAGGGGTTTATAAGAGAGAAAGGCAGACTCACACAAGTTTAGATAAGCAGATGTGTCATTTTCAGAGGGTTAAATGTAGATGACATGGACTCTACCTGGTTGATCTGAGCAACTCATCAATGTTTTCCCCTTGCATCCAGAATCACTACAGGGCAAATCATTCTATGTAGAGGCAGGTGGACAGGTTGGTCTTTTCTTTCTCTGTAGCCAGTAACATTTTCAACTATTTTCACCTGTTGAATTAATTTTCTCTCACAGCGGGGCCAAAGAAGCAGTCAACCAAACCACGCTATATGCAGAAAATACAAATCAAGCCAGGGTTTGATAGCATTATCTTGCCAAAAGTGAGTTTTCATAGATTTTTTTTGTTTTTCCCTACTGGGGAAGAAAGAAAGGAGAGGAAAAACAAAGTAAGGAAGATAAGTATAACAACTTTATGATGCGAGAGGGCCACTGTAAGTGATCATGGTGAAAGAACAGAGACCAGAATCATAACTTATAGGAGCCAGAAGGGTGGAATTGTAAAGTGCATTAGAGATTGCCTATGGTGAGAGGAAACATTGAGAAAGAATCAAAGTAGAAAAAAACATCTAGAGATGACAAAACTATGACAAACAATATAAAACTGTATGCACGTTCTTTAGAAATTAGATGGTGGCTGTTATCAAGTCCAGAACTAAACGAGTGGTAGCAACGGACTTGTGAAGAACGTAGAAAACACTGATCTTAGACACTTTATGTGTGGTGAATCAGAAGAATTTAGCAACAGTCAGAATGTGGGAATGCCTGGCTCAATTACTGGCTTGAATAAACCTAGTACAACTGCTGGGGATTGCAGGATTGCAGCCATAATCACAGGTTTCACCATGAGAATTACAGTCTAGAAACTGCTTCTCCAAATTAGTCTTGCATTTATGTGGTCATGTTTGTTTTGGCACGGCAATATGCAAACAGTGTACTCTATAGTGCTTCCTTTAAGTCTTTTTAACAAATACATTATTTGTGGCTTTTCTGAAACATTATTCTAGTTGAGTTTAATTCTCTGTTAAACTGCACATTTCTTTATTAGAAGCGTATCTAGCTCTGTAATTTATCCATGCTATAATTGTGCTAATGAGTTGTAAAAGACAAAGAAATTCTCATCTTGAGATATTAGATTTATTAATATTTTCACAGATCCTGCATTTCATATTGATGTTCTCAAAAGGATAAAATTGTTGCAGTTTAGAATTCTTACTATATTAGATCACATTTCTTATTGTTTTACTGTAACTGGAAATAAAAAAAGCATTGGCCATTCTACTTACTGGTAATGACCAGAAAAAAACCAAAGTTAAACACATATGTTTAGGTCACAACCTGGAGTTCATCTTTAGTCTAAGTCTAATCTGTAGTTAATAAATAATGGTTCAGATTTTATTAAAAATGCAAAGTATGTATGCAAAACCTGCTAGTGTGTTCTTATTTTGTTAGTTATATATTTTTAATAGCATCTAAACCTATGCTATTTTATGCTAGCATAAACATATGACAGTTTAATTCCAAGTAGAATAGCTCCTATTTGTTCTGCTTTTCCATATCTTCACCTTTTCTCCTTCCTTCTTCTGACACTCTTATAGTTCCCTGCCTTTGCTCACCACTTTGGAACCTAGTTCTGGCCAATACTGTGCTCTTTCATTTAGCTGAATTGACCCCCACAGAAGCCACGGGAGAAGCAGAAATAGGTCATGGAACCAACAGATGAAATTCAACAAGAGAGAGCAAGAGTAGGTGATGGCAACCATTTAGTCAAGGTTTGGCCAATTTTGCTTCAGCTGCCACGTGAAAGCATGGCCAGACTGCCCTCACTATCTTCTTCTTCCTGGTTGCGTAGTGGATATTTCTCAGGATCTTCTGTGCCAATCATAAAATATTTTACAAACTGGGATATACCTGGGCAAGGCTTCATTTTGTCAGAGGAGATCTGGCAAAAGATGTCTGGTTTTGGTCAGTGTTATCTAATGCATTCAAAATTATTTAGGCAAGCATACACTGAGAGACCACTAGCTGAGATTATAAATAATGCTAGAACCAGTACCTTTGGAAGCTTAGTTATGTCTCCTCTTTTGTGCCATCCAAGCTAAGTGTCTTAACCACAGATATTTTTCTTTTAAAATATGTCATAATATTGAAGGTTTTTCCTATGAGGGGAGGAGAATGGAATGAAAATATCAGAAAGATATAGTAAAAAAGATAAAAAAACCTCACACTATTTTTATTTGTTAATAACACCTACACTACTCATAGTTTGTGCCTCAGCATCCCAGCTTTTTGGGTAAGGTTTTCAAGAGCATTTGTATATTCATGAACTATGACTTCAGCACTACAAAAATTATGAATCCTAAGAGCTGACTGAAAGGGTCTTTAAGCTGTTATTGCTATTTTCAATAAGTCTAGAAATGCTGGAATAATTTCAGAAACTGGAAGAAATGTAATGCTGCACCAGTATTTAAATGGGATAAACAAGATGACTTGCCTGAAGATATTCTATCAGGCTGGCCTTGACCCTAAACAAAATAATGGAACAGTTACATTACATCAATAAATTATAACCTATTATGAATGCCATTAAAACTAGTCTTCTGCAAAACAGGTTCTTTCAAGCTAACATGATTTTTTTATGACAAGTTGAGCTGACAAAGAAAGTAATATCAGTGTATGTAACAAAAGCTCAGTCAAAACTTTGACTGCATATCACAGGACAATTTGATTAAAAGTCTAAAATGCTACAAATTTAACATAGTGAACACTATGCATATTATCCATTAAGTGACAGACGTCAGAGAAATCATCATCAAGCAGGTGTGCTTTTAGTGTGGTCCCATAGGCAATGCTTTCGTAATATTTTTAATGAGTTTTTATCAACGACCTGGAAGATAACGTAAGAATATCGTTAACAAAGTTTGCAGTTACCAGGAAGAACTAGAGCTTGGCAAATAATAAAGAAATATTATTGACAAAGGGCAGTCTTGATTGCCTGATAAGCTATACACTTGCAAACAGTATGTGTTTTGATTTGAACAAGCAGAGAGAGAGAGAGAGAGAGAGACTAAAGAAGAAAGGACGTAAATGACACCAACAGAAGAGGAGATTCTAACACGTGAAAGGGTAATTCTGGGAAGAACCATTAGCATGGTCCTGCTCTAAACTGATCTGAGCTCCACATGAATGTCTGTGTTTTAAAAGGCTAACAAGACCCTTGAATTTAGTAAAAAGGAAGTACTGAGCAAGTGTAAAGAATAAACAACATTTATATATTTCTCCCAAAGTAAACTTTACAAGAATACTCAAGTATATTCCTTTGCCTGCAGTACAAGAAGGATTGATATTTGGAAAGAGTTCAGAGAAGATTTGTGAGAATAATTAGATTATAAGAAAACATGACTCATAGCAAAAAAAAATCCAGGCACTTTATCTTTTGAAGTTATGAGGTGATCTTGGCCTTCTTATACCTATGTGAAGAAAAAAAAATTAAAATTAAGGTTGTTCCAAAGGTCATGATTAAGCTCCAGTAATATCTAAGTTGGGCTAGCCTGATGTCCTGTGTCACAAGTCAAAGTAGTTAACCACACTCGTTCATTTTTGAACACGTAACCTATAAGTCATGCAATACTACTTATTTCAAACCAAACAGAATTACAAATTGAATCTGAATAACTCAAAGTAAGGTTATAGATGGTTACACTTTTGAGGCAGGCTTCTGTAAGATATCATATTTTAAAAGGCTTATCTTGACTGGAGAGGACCTACCAAGCAGGAATGAAAATGGAAAGATTTGTTAGACTATAAGAATAATAAGGCTTAGTTATGGATGGCATGCCTCAAAAAAAAAAAAAAAGTAAAAAAGGACTAAATTTTTAGGAAGCAGAATAGCTATGAAAAAGATAGTGTTCTTTTCTGATTCTTAGTCAAACTGGCTTTTTTTTCCAGTTATTTCCAACACTTAATTCTTTGGGATGATGAGGAACGAGAAAAACAGTTCAGTTAGAATATGAAATAAACCACTTCTGTCCCAGATTCCAATCAAATGCGTATGACCATGTGAAAAATGAAGTCGGGGCAGATGATCACTTAGCTTAAAGAGAACAAGTAATTCATATTCTTAGCTCTGCTCTGAAAAAATGGAGTAAAAATAACAGTCACAGCTGCTGCCTGAACTACAATCTCAGCTTCATGGATATACACAGAGGCAGCTTCAGAGAGAAATGCAGCATCACATCTGTAACAAGAGGCAAATGATTAGTCATGTTACTCGATAAGCTGCAGTCGTTGAGCAAAAGAGGATACCTACCGATTTTCAAAATATTTCAGTGCACAAATGGGAACACACGAGGAAGGACAATATCACCATCACCTCTTGCTCAGTTATAGGATGTTGCTTAATAACTTGCCTGTCTTAGGGTCTTTGCTTTATGATTGGAAAAGCTAAATTCAGTTGTTTCAACTTTCTGACCTGTATGGGTGAAGAATCAGTCAGAGATGTCTGCAGTAGGAAGTGAAACATCCATGAAAAGCTGATGATGAATCTGGGCTCTTGTTTAGATAGGGAGAGGCAAAAGGAAGAAGCAGCTGATAAACATTCAAACTTTTGAATGTCTTATCCAAGCCTCTCTGGTCTGGAGACAAGTCTGGAAATAACTCAAATAGGATTTCTTGAAGGATTTCCAGAAGCACTTGGTTTTGGCTGGGTCAGGAATACAGCAAGAATAGACTTTCTGGGATATTTTAGCATTGCTGTTTCCCATTTCAGATACAAACAGAACACTGGTTTCTTATCTCTCCTCTCCTCTCCTCTCCTCTCCTCTCCTCTCCTTCTCTCTCCTCTCTCTCTCTCTCCCTCCCCACCCCTCTCACATTTCCAAACAGTTCAGGCTGTGGTTCAGCTAGAAATTAGGACAAAAGTTTTGCTTTGGTTGAAACAGGGTCACCAAATTACCTACATGCTTTGCCAAAGAAGACTGCTACACACCAAAGTCCACAACTCTAAAAGCAAATAGTAACATTTGGTACAGAGGGGAAATGGGAAGCTAATGAATATTACAATTCAGAAAAATATATTTTTCTTTCTCTTTAAAACTATTGTATATACGGAATCTCAAATGTGTGCACACAGAGCCAGATCCTATCCCCAGCTATGCACACACTGTTCCCATTGAAGCACGGAAGCCACACACATGCATCTGAGGGCAAAATGGGGACCCAACAGCTGGACGTTTTAATTTAGCCACATTAATTACAGAGCTCAATGACCGCTGCATACAACTGAATCTCTGACCACACTGAGCAGATCAGCCTTGTAATGCCACTTTTGGCTCGTGGATGGCAGACAGTGATGTCTGAGGGAAGAGAAACACACTTTTAAACGCCTGTCTATTCCCTCCTTGCACACTGGCATTGGTACCCATCCTTCCTTCACCAAGGGCTGATTGTTACATACATGGCCACACACAAAGCCTGCCTGGCAGACAAAGAACTCATAAACCAAACACTGCAATCTACTTTGCTGGCAGCACTCAGTGCTATGGATGCAGTTGGGATAGCGGTGTTGCTGACTTGGCAAGAGTTTCTTTAGCTGCTTCTGTCAACATTTCAAGATTTGGCTGCCACCAGGCCTTCCCAGCTGCCTTCTTTCACTGGCTTAGTTCAAAGCCCCAAGTGAATTGAGTGTATATAGACTGGTTCAACTTTGTTCCACTGTGTATATACACCCACACAATCAGCTGCATTTATTGAGTTGAAAGTGGTCTGTTATTCACAGTCGAGAAACTGAAAATAAATTTCGAACTTGTGATAATAATTTTAAAAAAAATTAAACTGATAAAAAAAAAGTGATATTATTAAATATTGGGCAAAAGGGATGTAATGTAAAATGCAAGACATAAAATGAATATGTAGGAAGTGTTCTATATTTCTGGGTGTTGTATGATGCCTTAAGAAATGCTTACCTGAAAAAACATAATGTGTTATTTTTACATAGAAGAGAATCCTGTATTATACATTGGATTCTAGCCATACCTCTGGTGTCTTTGACAAAAAAAATGTGCATGTTGGCTTGAAACTTTGTCAGAATTACAGCAGGTTGAATTTTGCTTTTTGTGATTTATTAACTGCTTGTTTACCTCTTCCTTTGTTTTAATGGGCGACAACAACAAAAATGTTCATTTTTGAGGATGTCCCTTACTTAAAAATAGAGAAAGTTAAAATTACTCTTCCCCAAGAACTTATACCGCTGCACAGCAGTGAAAGAATTACTTTCTAACAGTGCATGGTCAATTTTGCTTTGTTTGCTCAATGCTGAATACACCTTTGAAAAGTGAAGGACAAGGTGAAAGTGCCTTTAGAATACAAATAATTAGATTGGCTCATTTTTTTTTTTAAAGAGACAATTCAAAGTCAGAAAGACTGATGGCATTCTACCAGCTGGAAATCCTATCCTACAAATTCAGAAGGCTATTAGCATCAAGAGGAATGACACAACATGGGAAAGCATTGCCATCACAAAAGCATATTACGTCAGGGGACATCAGCAGCTAATAACAGTTTGGAGTTGTAGTTAATTCAATTGTGCACTAGTTGATTTTGATTTTTTTTTTCTCCCTGAAACTATTTTACATATATTTGGATTTGAAATGTTTTTTTCTTCTGCATCAGATATTTGAAATGTTTTTGATTTATTGACTCTAAGAGATACCCAAATTCCACTACAGGAGATTCTGCGACACCAGGTTGAAAATCTTGCTCTATTTTGTGAATTGAAAATAAATTAGAGTCTTATAATGAGCTATGAAATTAAAAAACCCACATCACAAAACCAGTTGTATTTCTTTAAGGAAAGATACTGTGGTTTTCACAGCAAGGAACAATTTCCAGTGCAATTGAAGTAAGAAAGTAATAAAAGAATGGAGGATGGCTATAAAGTACTTGCAGCTGAGGTATTTCCATTTGCTCGATGTAGACCTCTCATTCCAGAGGCTGGCTGAGTCTTCACCCTCAGTCTCTGATCCTTTATGAGTGTGATTCATTCATTCACTTCTGTTCTCTACACCATTAATGGAGTTGTCATTCCTTGAACTTGTCTTTGTGTAACCAAGGTTCTCTATTTTCTTTTTGCCCTCTTAAAATAACATTCAGCCAGTGATGAGTACACCTAGATTCTTCATCTCTTCACACCTCCTCCACTGTTCTTTACAAAAGGTGTTGGTACTTCTTGCTTTGAAAAGACTATGAAAGGAAAAAGGAGAAAAAAAGGAACAGAACCTGCTCACAAAATAGATTTCCTAAATCACCTTCCTTTTGCTAATTAAATATATTATAAATATAATATAGATTCTTAACATATACTCATATATAATTATAAAAATAATATAGATTTGTTTAAATAATATTCCTTTTAAAGATGCATTTCTTGTGTATATCAGAGCACAGATTCACTAAGTACACATTTCTCAAAATTATAATTTCCATGATATGGGAACCTTTGTTCTGAGGCTGTAATCTTTAGTATTAAAAACCTGATAATTAAGTAATGTTTGGTCTCTGATATAGGTCTGAAAAAAAAATAAAATTAGTTTCTGATATTTTAGCAAAACATTTATAAATATTTAAATGATGGCTTTTAAAAAAGGAAATTATATTTTGAAATAATATACACAGATATACTGAATGTACATAGAAATACTGAGAAAATTAATTTTAAAAATAACATAATCAAGCTTTTTAATTTTGGTAGAGGAAGTCAGGTTAAAAAGATCAAAATATTTATAGTTAAATTATTTTTCTTGTCTTTTTGCCTGACTTTTCTCCATGGAATATACTTCTGATGCAGTAATTTCACATATATAAAAACATCCTCTGCTGTAGTGGACAAGTCTGCTGAAGATGTGGCTACAAGTGAGGAGGGCAAAGCCATGTAGAAATATCCATGTTAACTTTAAGTGAGCTACCCTAGAAACTTGGTTCAAAAGAGTTTCTTTATTGGGATCAAACACTATGGTAAAAAACACGCACTGCTGTCTTCAAGTACACATTTTAGCTCATTTAGGACTTGTTCTTATAGCTTGGTTATGCACTGCCTACTCTGAGTTTACATTAGTGTGTTTAATGCTTCAGTGGCTGATTCTTGTAGGATAACATCCTATGGCTCTGTACAAATCTGCTCTGATGAATTTAGATCCAGAATGTGTGAAGTTTGGACTTCATCAAATACCTTGATGCAGAAGACAGCACGTGGCAGTTTTAATGGCACAAAAGGGAGGATACTGCCTGCCCTGCAACCTGGTCAAGAAACTGAAGGAGCAGATGGCAAAGAGATTGGCTGTGCTGACTCTCTGCTCTAATCTTACTCCCCAGCAGTGATGGGTTCATATAATACAGCATCATGATTTCTCTACCTCAACTGCTACCTTTAACTAGAATTCTACAGCTAGACAGACATAGGGATTTTCAGTTCAAGGTTTTTCATATCATTATTTAAAGCAAGTGAATTTTAATTCAGCCACTGACATGGTCAGTGTATGCAGCCAACCCCTTGATATTTTTGAGCAGTTGCAATGTTCTCACCACCTGCTGGGTCACAGATGCAAGTCTCTATCTAAGATATACCCACAAAAGTACATAGGTACATTAACTATTAATTTTAACTTCATAAGAAAATGGTATGTTTTCTTTTAAAACTGTTGTGTGTATCATGCTAACTTTATTCTTAACCTTTATTGATCCACATGCATAAATGTTTGATGATCGTACTCAAGCATATGATTAAATCTCATATCTGTATTGAAGCATACTGATCAATATTTGATTCTCATTCACTGCAGAATTGTTAAGGATCCTAAATACACAACATATACCATTTTCATCATGAAAGGATGCTATCCACTATCATGAGGCATGCCATGCTTTGCAACACAACTCTATCTCGATTTCAAAAAACAGTGCAAGATTTCAAATTCTATCAAACTGTAAATGGCATTCATCTCAACAAACTTTTAAGCACTGATGCAGAAGGCAGGTACATTTGGGTTACTCAGCTAGATTTGTTAGATTGGAGAGGGCATTTAAATGGCATTAATGACATGTTTAAATGGCATTACTAAATCTTACATTTATTATGATATTTTAAGTCTGTTAATCAGGGTGAGATGAGGTGCTTTCTAGGAGTAGCTGTTCCTCATAGCAGTCTGAAAAAGGAGACTGGAATACCATTAGATATAGATTTCTACAACACAGATACCTACACTAGAGACATTTTGAAAGCTACCATTGTTGTCTGACTGCAAAGGCACCTTCTGAAACACAGACAGAGAGAGCTGTACTGGGCTCCTATGTACTTTAGATTGTTAAGTTTAATTATCTATTTACCCTGTGATTTACTTCAATTTGCCCAACCTACCTCTTGGCCATATTTTTTTCCCTAGGAATAATGCAAATCATACTCCTCATTCCTCTCCTCATGAAAAAAAAAAAAAAAAGGAAAAAAACAATGCAGGTATATTTCCGTATGCAAGAACTAAGCAGAAGAAACTAAATATAATGAATTCTGTGTAGCAGACATGTTCTAGTAATACATGTAGGATAAATAGCAAGATACACAGATGAACTAACTTCTTGTATCCATTACCCTTCTCTGGTTGTAGTATGTTGCTAGTATAGTATTAACTTGTGATAAGAATGTCTGATGCTCCAAGTAAGATAGGAGTTGAAAAAGAAAATAAATGAATTTGATTTGTATTCCCAAGGCCAATTGCGAGCCCATAATGCATTGTGCCTGTAGCCAATGGTATGTTAATTCAACAGAAACTTAGTCCAAAGACCTTTGCCTGTATCTTTTCCAAGCTGCACTGCTAAACCATTCAGAACAAAATAAATAGGAGAATAGATCATAAAGGAATTACAGTCCCAAAGGTAGCTGGCTGAAGCTCAGATGCTCTTGGCAGCATGACAAATGATGTGCATATGATCAGCAAAAAGCATGGAAAAGATGCAAAGGATAATGACATATTTTGCTATTGTTTGTTTTTCTTCTATTTTGTTCATTACGTACAAAATTAGAGGTAGAGGTCACAGCCAGAAATCAACAGCTCGACACAAAGTAAAACAGAATGCCTACCCAAAGAGCTGGATTAAATAAACTGGGAACAACACCAGGAGCAGCAACTACACAGAAGAAACTTTGAGTCAGGAGAGGAAAAAACCCAGACCCCAAAAAAACCCAACTAAACAAAATAAAGAAAACCCTAATCTTTATACCTTTTCAGTGATGAAAAGTTTGAGAAAATCATAATAAAACAAAAATTAAATTGTAATCAATCTTTAATTCTCTCATCTGCTTCAAGACAAACTCCTATCAGAAATCTCTGGGGCAATATTGCACCTTCCCTGGGGACCTGGTGGTTCCCACCTCCACTTGACGGCTTAGCCACCCTTGCTGTGTCATCATCATCACTACTTGCTGGACACAGTGAAGTCGTTGGGAAAAAGGAAATTTCTTCCTTAACAACAAATCTGATATGAATCCTACAAAATTCCTTTCTATGTTTACAGAAAATATATTTTTAAACGTGGAAAAAATATAAAATGTCAGAGCTCCTGACAAAAAGAAAAACTCTGAAGTTTGTTCAAAGACATTCTATGTCAAAAAAAATTTAAACAAAAATATTCCACCAGTTCCAACTTACTGTTTTCATGTTCAATGAAACCTCTCTTCATAAGAATGTTTTGTGCTCTTTAAAGTCACCCAAACTTTTCTGTGGGCTGTGCAGGATTTAGTAAGTACAGGAGCCTCATGCAAATGTGTTCACGTCAGTAAGATTTTGTGTTTCGATTCTGCAGCAATATCTTGGTAGCTGTAGTTGTGAGACAATGTCCCTGAAAGCTGCATTTTGCACAAGTGAATTAATAAAAACACAAACAACATTTTGCCTTGTTCGTCTGAACCCCTGCAATGTAACAGTTTCAAAAGGTATTATTCAAGTGAGCCTGTGGAATAGACAGCAGGGTAAGAACTTTAACTACTTTTCACGATCTACCCTTCCATTTTGAGTTCTGAGATTCTCTCTTTATTTCAAAGCTCCCTGTGAGAGCAATATGGCAGATTAAATAGAGATTGAAAACAGTGCAATCACGTTATTTTCTTCTTCCTTTTGCATTTTAAAAGATTGGGGTTTATCTATCTTTGTGTTCTTCATCCCCTCAGCTAAACTAGGTGCCTCTGAAATTTTGTGTTCTGCTCTGGATTCAAACCCAGCCTAGACCTATATCTATATATCTATCTATATTATCTATCTCCCTCTATATATATGCGTGTATATTTATATGTCAAATAGGTTTGTTGGCTCTTTCTACATGACTTTAGACAAACCAGTTTACAGATCTCTGATTCAGTTTCCTCACCTGCATAATTTTTAAAGACTATTTTCAGTTTCTCTGATGCACTGACATTACAAGCTGAAATCACATTTTTGCCAGAAAGCCTATTAAGGACTTTAGGAAGCAAACAGAAATGGATGAGAGACTGAATCCCTGTGAAAATCCCTTAAAACAGCATTGGTGACTCTTCCAGTTTAAGAAAGGTTGCACTACTAGTCCTCATGGCATCCCTGTTGTGCGTGTAAGGAGAGAAAATTGCTCTCTAGAACTGAAGAAACCACAAGCTATAGATTCACTGCATAAACACGTAAAGTATTAAAACGCGTTTCTCCTTGCTCTGCATGGGGTTGCATTCGTAGATTTCATTTATCAGCTCAGCACTCTCCACATACACACACGCAAAATTCAGGTGACTGTTAAAGACTCATAGGTTAAAACCATAAATAAGCTCCAGTCCATCAATAGGTATAATGTGCCCCATCTTTTTCTTTTATCAGCCAAGTGTGAAACACAGGCACAGCCATTGAACACTGGTTTAATTGAATCACAGTTGCTTAAGTGCTCTCAAGAGGTGATAAATTAAAAAGTGTTTTATCGATGAAAGAAATGGGTTTTTGCAAGTTGAAGAAGCAATATGGCATGAATCTAGTAATAAATTGTTGGTTATCTACTAACACCAAATTGCTACCAATAAAAATTATCTGTGAGCCTTTTAACAAGGAAGGAACAATAAACAGAAGATTCTAGCCCAGACATTACTTTGTTTTGCTTTTTTTGGTCAAATTAATGTCAAGTTAAATGGAGAGTTGATCAAATTATTTCTTGAAGGCAATTATTTCAGTTAATCTGATTTATTTTGCCCTGAATAAATGTTCCCCAAGGAAAGCTGATTAGATGATTTTATGGCTGTTTTCCAAATTTTGAAACTATGAGCTTTTCTGCAAATTTCTTTTTCTGAAAAGTTCTTATTAATTTTTAAAAGAATTTGCTTTCCCAGTTCATATTCTACTGGTTATGTAAAGTCACTGAATAGAGTTTACCCGCAAAAATCTTTTCTATATTTTAATACAAGTTTTTTTTTTCCTTAGAAGTTCCTAGGTAAAATGCTGACCTGTCTAAAGCTAGTTGATTTTAGCAAGGACACATATTGCATGTGCTAGAAGTAACTAAAAATGCAATGGAATAAAAGAAAAAAGGCATTTAAAATAATTTTAAAAGAATGCTATTAGGTAAATATTAAAAATATTCCCCAATTATGATCTCTGCCTCTTCCTCCTGTACTGGTTTTCACTGGGACACAACTAACTTTCTTTAGAGTAGTTTGAATGCAGCAATATGTTTTGGATTTGTGACTGGAACAGTGTTGGTAACATAGTGAAGACTTAGCTGTTGCTGAGCAGTGCTTTCACATCATCTTGGCCTTTCCTTTATCAGTGCTGGGGGTCCACAAGGCATTGGGAGGGGTCAAAGCTGGGAGAGCCTCCCTTTTTTTTCCCCTAAAGATCTTTCACAACCCTCTCCTTACCTTTTCTCATTTCACATGTGAATAGAAGTCTTCACTATGGAAACAAAGTTCATAGCCACAGCATTATTAAAAATAATGTGTAATCATATACTTTCTTCAGAGGCCCCTTGAATAAGTGGAAACAGATACAAACAAACATACCCCAAATAATCCCAAACTGATAGATGCTTAGAGGTATTTCTCTTTCTTCCCTGCCCACACATGTAGACTGATGATGTTAGAGCTCCTAAAGGGGATCAGGTTGGGAATTTATGCGGTCAAAGACCTAAAATGAACTTGCAAGATGCCAGTACTTGTTTTGCATCACAGAGTCATCAGAGCCATCCACCCAAGGGACCAATACATGGCTCTAGATTAAATGACACAGTGTGGCTTGTGTGCACACTGTTCAGGACAAGTTCTACTACAAAGTCCTGGCAGAAGCTCTTCCAAATAGCCTGGGTCACCTCCGGGCTCCATTTGGCACCTCTGTGAACTCATTATTTCTGGAGAATTTCAAATCCTTCCTTCCTTCCTTCCTTCCTTCCTTCCTTCCTTCCTTCCTTCCTTCCTTCCTT
>VZTF01009713.1:430986-483040 GCA_013397755.1 Cnemophilus loriae
TCTTTCTTTCTTTCTTTCTTTCTTTCTTTCTTTCTTTCTTTCTTTCTTTCTTTCTTTCCTTCCTTCCTTCCTTCCTTCCTTCCTTCTTTCTTTTTCCAACATATAATGCCCTGAGATGATGTTAAGGACTGTGTTACAGCCTGTAAAATGCTTTAGAAGCCCTGATTTGAAGGCATGTGAGTAGGCTCTGCAGGGGGACCACTGGGAACAGGCTCAGAGTTGTCCCCAGAAGCACATCTGAATTTAATCACGAAAGGATCCGGTTGATTCATTCCAAAAAAAGATAAGACCTGAAGAGGGAAACAGAGATGTTAAGGCAATAAAGATATTCCCATCTTTCTACAGGGTCCCAATCAGGAAATCTCATTTTCCTGTGCAAGTTTATGGATAGAAAGAGTGAATCTTTCTGTTACAAGAAAGACATGCCTTTGATGTATCATAATATCAGATATTTCTGGTTTATCAAGCAAACCGATAAAGACATTTGGACATTTCTGAAAACTTGAGGATACTGCTTGGGAAATCCCTTGAAATTTCACTAGAGGAAACTAAAATTGAAATATTCAAACTTAGAAAAAAGAAAACAAATTAAAATAACTTTTTTTTTCAGGTCAACAATTTTTTTCAGGATTTTATCAATATGGAACAATATTTTCGTTGGAAAAAATTTGTTAATCTCTTTTTCTATTCGGTATCTGAAGAAACACAATATCTATAATTTATTTATCTTTCAGGTAGTATAAAGTTATAAGAATTTTCCAGCAACAAAATATAATTTTCCCATTCAAACTTACAAAATGAATATCTACCTGATGAATCATTTTATAATAAAACAGTAAATTAAATACAACACTGCTTCATGTTCTACGGCCTCGCCTTTCAGGAATCAGAATAAAACTGAATGTATTAGGTCTTTGGGGAGTGCGTGAAAAAAATTGTGCCCGTTTTCACATTTGTGTGCTTAAACAAAGATTTTACAGTTCCACCCAGCTTAATCATAGCAGTTAGAATAGCATTAGAACCTCATACATGAACACATTTCTGAATGGATGTTGGTGATGAAGTAGTCTCTCCACGTGTGGGAAGAGCAACACAAAGCAAAAGCCCAGGAGTGATCCTTGCTAACCAAGACGTTTCCCTAGGTCTCCGCCACAAGTACATTTCCCTGTCATCAGAGAAACACAGGCACTTCCAAAGGGCTGTCTAGGCCATGGCTCAGCCAATCTCTGCAAGGCATGGATGAGTATGGTACGCTTAAAGCACTCTTGCCAAGTGTTTCAGGAATGATAGAATACATTAAAAAAATAAAAGAGTTATTTGTGTATTTTCTTGAATCTTTAGGTGGTTTTATGCTCAGCTGGTGAGAGGTTTGAACAACCTTTTCCATTAAGGAAGTATTAATGTGGGACGAAGCAATCTGTTGAGAGAAAACTAATTCTCTTTAGATAATGCTGGCTGCATGAATGAAAAGGCAAAAGCCTTTAGCAAGCACACAAAAGTCAAACCAAAGCCAAAGTTAGAAGTAAGCATATTTTGAGCTAATGCCGATTCATCCTGCAGCTGCAGAGCAAAGTCACCTGTCCAATTTGTGAAATCACGAGGAGTGTGAAGAATCACAGAAAAAAAAGAAGCATTTGGTGCCCAAAGCTGGTTTTGAGGGGTGAAATAAGTTGGAACTGGGGAATCCTCTGCAGGCAGCTGTGAGGCTTTCTCTGCTTCGCAAAGGAATGGCCCTTTCAAAGAACAACCTGCTTTTCCTGCTTGGCCTTTGCCCCATGTCAGGACACAGACAGAAATAGAAACGTTTCATCAATGCCTAAGCAGAGCAGCCTGGTAGCCATTCCCACAGGAAGCTTATAATTCAAGCAATTATAAACTCAGAGGAAAGGCCGTATTTCTTTCGTGGTGCATCTCAGCTGAAAGCAAAAAGTAGATAAGCAAAAAAAACAAGACCACTAAGTTTTGAAGGGAGCATCAATAACCTTGAATATGTAAACAGTTTGAATATGAATTCATTTGCTAAGTTAGTTACTTGCCAAGGGAAGTTGAGGCTTTGCTCACTTTTCTTTCATTGCCTTCTGTATATTTAATTTCAGGTTTAAACCTAGAATGATAAATTGGTATAGTGTAGTTAAAATTATTCAAGTGCTTTAACCAGCATTCAGTGTGATCAGAATGGAGATTAGACAAGCCAAAGTGTCCGAATATGTTCTTGCTTTTCATTAAAATTCATGTTTCTGAGAAGTGATACATTTTGAATTTTGATCAAATTGATTTATTTCCATGAGTTGTAAGTGCCAATTAATTGCTTGCTGCATTAATGAAAGATTAGATCATTTTAATAGAAAGATCCAAACCCAGTGTTCCCTTTCACTGTAACCAGCCCCTTCAGTCATCCTACTCTTATCTGCCAGAACACTAATAAAATCCTAATTTCAATAAGAATATTACCATTGACTTCAAACAAGGCCAACTTGCACCCAGTGTAACTCATCCTGTTTTAGAACAAGACAGAATCTTCTCGTGATTCTGCTCAACAGAAATTGATTTCTTCCTTCCTGGAGCTACATTAATCAATATTTAACTCAAAGTTTTGAATAAAGCTAATTTATCAGATGATTGCCATTGTTGCTTTACAGTGATCCTTTGCTGGATTTATAAATTTAGAGGAAAGAGATGCCCAAAATGTTAAGGAAAAGGGAAGTGATATTCAAAGGAAAGTACAGAAATTTGGCTTCTCTAGACCAGGAAGGCAGAGAAGGAATATACTTGGTCTTTATGAAAACATTGGAATCTACATATTGGATACTGTTCCATCCACTTTCAGCAACAGAAAGCTGTTATTCCAAAGAGCAAATATCTGTCCGGGGTAAATTTGGGCTGAAAATCAGAAAGAGATTCCTACGTTTGTGAGAAAGCAGGTTTTAGCAGACTTTTCTAAGTGGATTGAAGGAGGAAACAGATGGCTTTAACAAAGGAACATTTTCTGCAATAATTCGCTTGTCATAGTATTGTCGAAATAGACCCAACTGCATTCCTATTAGAAACATTTAAAGTCAGCAGAAAAGGGTGTCATGTTAATGAGCTCAGCTTCATCACCAGCTGCAACAAACTACAATTAAATATATGGGTTTTTTTTGTTTGCAGCTTCTATAAACCTATTTGGGGCTTTCTGAAATCAGCTGAACTGTGCTCTTTTTTCTCATTTTTAGTGAGTAACAAAGATTGTTATAGCACAAGATTTACTGACCTACCCCTATCTGACCAGAAGTTAAGCTTTTAAATTGATTGTTTCCTGAGGTTGTCAGCAGAGGTGTGGGCAGCCTTGAATAGCAGTGCAGCTCCTTCTCAGATGGGTTTCCAAGACACGGGGAGAAGCATCTCCTGAGATGCTTATCATGTATCCACTGAGCCCAGAAGAAACCAAGACAGTTACCAGAGGCTACAGGCCCAACCTTCCATCAGCTAAAAGGAATCAGGAAGAACCCAAGCCCTAACTACCACCTGTGTCTGCTTGTATGAGATAAAACTTCCTTTGAAGACTGTACAGAAAGGGCTTTTCATGGTGCACCTGAAGATGTGAATTATCTTTCAGGTGTGTGGTTTGAGTGGTGCTAATACAAGACAGTGAAAGTATTTTTTGTAACGATTTCTGACAGAACAGACTTTTAAATTTGTTCAGGATAGCTCATACTCTGCAGAGCAGATCCTCTTTTTGGCAAATGTTCAACTTTCTCTTCTCCTTCCTCCCAACCCAACGTCCAGCCTACAGATATGGCTGTAGGGATAAGCCAGTCAGACCCTTTCTGCTGATTTGTTTGGACTTTCTCAGAGTTTTTAGGTAGTTGAACATCCCTATTTCTCCCAGTCCATGCATCTCTCTATGCCCTCCACCCCACCCTTCTACCTAATCACTCTCTTTTCCCGCATTTGATCCCCTCCACATCTATGGAGTCTTTCCACCCTAAGCTCCTGATAAAATCATACAAGCCACCTCACAACATCAGGTCCTTATTTTAGCCATTGCCTTCTCTGTGAGAGCTTGAGGTCCAAGGCAGGCATCTCACCAAGTGGGGGCCAGTCTTGTGTGGCTTCTCATTGCTGACATAAGAGAAGGACCAGGAAGTAGCAACAAGGAGCCACCACTTTATCACTTAAGGGAAATTTTGGGTCACCTTTTGGATCAACCAGTTTTAAATTATACAGGACCTAGAAGTATGCTAATTTGCAACATGCAGGGTAATAATAATTTTTTAAAGTAGGTGGATTTTGAAGTCTGTCGAGGATAGAATTATAAATTTTCCATAAAATCAAATACTTTGATGGATGAGAGCACCTGGGTTTAAACATGCTCTTTTTGGGAAATGCTGGTATAAACTAATAACCATAAACCAGAAAAAAAAATAGAATACTCACTGGTTAGTCTTCCAAGTAAGATATCTGATTTTTTCCACAGATTTTAAATTCTAATAATCCTTGTATGTTGAAAATTGTGTTGCATTTAGTTGCTGGACTGTATTTGAAATAAAAGAAGTGAAAACACAGTATACCTACAACATTATGAGATTTAGAAAATTGCTTGTTTCCAAGCAGCTAGACAGACAGTGCATGAAGACTTTGACACGGCCAAATACTCATTTTTACCTTTAAAACCACCTGATTTTAAAGTCTGTAACTGTGAGAATATTCTTTTAACACTAGTTTTGTGTGCAGCTCGATGTTCGTCACTGTATCCATGCCCTACAAATATTATTATGTAGTGCAAGGTGGAATTCAGTTCTAAATCATGTTTCTGTAGTGATGATTGAAGTAATAGCTAAGAAAGAGGTTTCTAGGGTGAGCTTGTTATTTAGTTGTTAAGCAATTATACTTCTTATGATTCATTGTAAGAAAAGGAGATATTTCTAAAATCAGTGTTCCCAGAATTTCTGCCTGGCTTTCCTCCCAGGTAGTTCAGCAGAAGTAGCTCATCAAATTCTAAGATTCCTCCGAATGTTTTGCCCTTAGTATTGTGTAATGACTCCTGAGTAGTCTTATACTCATTTATTCAAAGGGAACAGCCAGAAAATACTTATTTTTTGGGAAAGGATGGTCTAACTCCTTGCCAGGCTCAGGACGCGTTCAGATGAAAAGCAAGTTCTCACCAGGGAGGCAGAATGATTGGCACAGCCAAGAAGGCTGGATGGGGGCTGCCTTGTCAGCATGGACCATTCAGTAGGATTAGCTGTATTCTTAAACATATCCAAACATCTCGCCTCTTGGAACTGATCACTCAAGGAAACAGGAAAGCAAAAGGTCTTGGGATAACACACGCTCCCGTCCCTGCCCAGCACTGTGAACTACCAGCACAGCGTTCCAGCTCACTGCTGAATTCTCTTGAAGACGAAGAGCAGCTCGGCTCAGCCCACTCAGAAGCAGAAACTCACGGTGGGTACCTGAAAACGGTCTTTTATCATTACCTGAGAGGCTGCTGTGAAGCTTGTCATGCTTGACCAGGGCCAGCTCCTACGTTCAGCTGCCACAGCCTCCTTGCTTCAATTTGCAGGCACACATTCTCTTTGTAAAACTTTGTTAGCAAGATCACTTTGAGTTTAATGAGAGTATTTCTATTTCTAATTTGCTTCAAGTAGCTGAATGAAATCATGGAAGTGGTGAACCACCTAGAACACTCTTTAGAAAGAAAAAGTACAGGCAGCCTCTACTACCCACCCTCCACGCACACGCATGCACATGGGCGCACACGCACACACACACACACACGTGCATATATTATTTGTGACTATCTTTCCACCTGTGCTGACACGGATGGGAATTTACAACTGCATTGAAAAAGTTACAAGCAGTACCTCAGAAATTCCACATTTTACTGAGCTGTGTTATTATGGCACATTTGTCAGGCAGCCAAATGCTATGTCAGCCCCATAATTGATTTACAGCAACATCTGTAAGAATATTCGAGGAGAGGAGGAAACTAATGCCCACTTTTGATTCCAGAGTTCCAAAGAAAGTAATAGTCGTAGGAGATTCACAAACAGAAAACACAGAAATAAATAGCATGTTTAAAAGACTATGTGCTAACTGTTACAAAAAGGAAGGGGAAAAATAACAAATAAATGCAGTACTTTTCAGACAGGAAAATAACCACAGCCTTTTCAGGCATGTTTTAACTTAGCCATATAAGACACCTGGCCCTAAAAAGCAGACCCTTTTTTTTTTTTCTTTCCTGACAAATATATGCAGCTTGAACAGGAAGTCCACATAAGCTTAAAACTCCTTTGTGAAAGACCTCATTTAAAAAAACCCCGAAAAATCCCACCAAACTTATAAAATAGTTACTTTGTAATTGCTATGAACTATAGGAGTAAATTCCTACTTTTATATTTACGGATGTTTTGTGAGGAGAAAAGAGGTCCAACAGTACTGAACAGCTGGAAAGCTTTGAGTGGAGGAAAGAGGTAGGAATGCCTTTCCCAGATCCCTCTCCTCAGCCTCTGCACTTGATCAATGATGAGACGTTACAGAATCAAAGATATTTCCTCAGCTGCCTTGTTGGAGAGATAACTATGTGATGCAGCCTTTTATTTGCACTTCACTTTAACAGAAGAGATGGTTTGGGCATTGCTCACACAGCTCCTGAATCTGAGGTGCTGTTGGAGATCTGCTGGATCAAGGCATCCCCGGGGTGGGAGCCGTGGAGAGCAAGGCTGCCACCGTGGCTCCCCTGCCAACAGCACACACGGCAATGCTGAGAGGCCACTTCGGGCTTTCTCAGAACCCTCCTTGGGTTACACAGGAGGTGTGGGGACCAGCCTCCTACAGCTCTCAAAGCGCACAGGGAGCAGAACATTTCTAACCATACAGAAAAATAGCAAGCCTGACTCTTTATGATTATAGAAACTTGTTGAGTCAGTACTTGCAAGAAGAAATCAAGGAGAGAAACATGCTCTGGTAGGAAGGAGAATCAATCCACAAGGACCTGCCAAACTCACATCAAAAGGATTTGGGAAGAGGGTTGTGCAGCAGGGAAAGAACAAGCAACAGCTCTACACACTCCAGCTGTGTGCCTGGTCTGTGTTGCCCTGATAACCCAAGGGGCTCTGCACTTTATACTTCAGTTCTGAATGGAAAAGGGAGAATTCAAAAACAAAAACAAAAAGAATTTTGAGACAAGTAATTTCAAAGTGAAAAAATAAAAAAAATTCTATTTTTTCAGACTTTTTTCATGTTCTGATTTAAGCCACTTAGTAAAACAAGTTCAGTCACTCAGTGTTATAGAGCTGCTTTTTGATTTCATCTTCTCTTTTTTTTCCAAAAACCCCCCATATTTTGAATGTAAAGGCTGTTTCAGACAAAACTGCTAGATTGTGCTGGTAGGTGAAATAACACAGATGTTATAAGCTACAGAACAAGAAACAAACACGTTTTTAAAATAAGGCACTTAAGAACCTCAGTTTATGTTAAAGGATAATTTTACTCATTAAATTAATGCGGCTTTCTGATTAGTCATATTTTCCATCATCACCACCATTTTACTACTTTACCTACTGTGTGGTCACATTTACGTGAAATTTAATTCATTCTAAGAACATTTTTATACGTGGGTTTTTGTGCCCTTGCCAAAATCTGAGAGCAGATTAACGTTTCCCTGCTAACAGCAAATACCTATGAGGCTGCTGCAAGCACCCCTGACACTTTCCATTCTTTAGCTTACATGGAAGGCTGTGTAAGCTAATTACGATGGAGGCCGTGTTTCCCCTTTCCTGAGGGAAGGTTAATAGAGAAAGAACTTTACACTAATAAAGAATCCGATCACTCTGTGGTAGAGGCCAAGCTATGGGCAGCTGGCTCCTGTAGCACTGATGCTTTCTTAATGCTGCTGATGTACAGACCCGCAGCAGGTAGCAGTACAAATAAAGTTTATTTCAAGCCAGGAGAGTGGCTAGTTTCAGTTATGAGTTGGCTTGATTATATATCTTTTACCACTTACTCAAACAGCAGCTTCTTCATTGCTGTGCTAGTCAGCCACAGCTACTAAAAAAGCATAGAACAAAAGACTCATCTGGAGATGTGTTAGCAATTATTATGCGGTACCAGTGAATCAAATATTTTTTTGTGTAAGCTCTCTGGTGAGTCAATAGACTGCAACATTTTTCTGCATGCAGTTAGGCACATCATGAGGGACCTCCATATGCCAAATGAAGCACCAAATCTTTCTGCTTACTTCTAAGAGTCTAGAATTCCCAAAGAGATCGAAAAGCAGTTCCAAAAACTCCATCCTGTGTCCTGCAGAAAATGCACACCTTCGCCATCCAAGGGCTAATAAAGCGGCAGCTCTAACTCCTTGATAAGCTTATTGATTTATGAGGAGTAAATGTTAAAACCTGCATAAGTTATTTCCTTGGATCAAGGGGACTATTCAAAACCCCTCTATGGAGGGGAACTACAGCCCTTCTCCTCTGAATTCCCTTTACGGTATCTCTGTAGCTCTGCCTTACAGTAGCTCTGGCTACTTCCCTAACATGCAACATACCAGCACAGGACAGAACTAGATACGGTTGCCAAGTGCTGGCACAGCTATGAAAATCAGTATGAAAGTAGTCCACCATTTGTTGATGAACAGAGGCTGAATGGAGCCCTGAATTCTCCATGTGGCAGCAAAACCAAATGCAAGCGCTTTTGCAAGCAACCGAAGAACATCAATGTCTATTCCTCCGTGACAGTATTTTTTCAGTGATTTCTAAAATAAGTAGGCTGAACACCACGAATCGTACCAAAGGTCATTTATTTAACTGGATAGGAACTGATGTGGCTTTGCATCATTTTGCCATGAAAGAAGCTGAAGCCTCACTGTCCAAGAAAATGTTATTTCACACCTCTCTATAATCAATACCTGAATTTTGATAATCCAGCAGCAGACCCAAATCGTAAGTCATAGCTTCTCCATGCACATCTACAAAGGAAGTGCTGAAAATAAGTAGGTCACACATTGCTATGGCAAAGGAGAGCGTCTTTAGACAATGTTGCATACCAGCCTTTCAAAGCAGAGGTCTACAAAATCCCAAAGCCTGGGTTTAATACTCCAGGAATCTTACCATCTCTGTCAAGTAAGCTAGATGTTCATTTCCAATGCCATATCTGAAACTCACATGCCTTAAAATTAGCCACCATTAATTTCAGAACAGAGTACATACAGGTACTCAGACTGCAAACTCCCGCACTGAAATTGCCGGTCAACAGCCCACTGCCAACAGCCAAACTGAATGGGAGCAACACCAATGCCCCTGTTGATAGCTGAAGCCAAGGGATCATGCAGAAGTACTATTCTGCAGTCCCTAATCTAGAGTAATTTATGGTTCTGTTCTCCGTTGTGTGGGAAAAAAAATTCTGAAGTCACAAAGCCTAAATTTGTTTTACAAGCAGTGAACTTAGAATTACTACCAACTTCACTCTCAGGTCCTGCTGTCCCATGGCATTCTTGAGTCACATTGATCACACACATGCTGACACAGTGGACCCCACAGACCACGTGAGTCTGGGAAACTATGCACTGCACCAGCAATATTTAGTCTCGAACACAAACACAGATTAACAAACAGATCTTGTTTCTTGTCTACCAGAAAAGGAGATTTTAGATGCAGTAAGAGGTAACTCTCCAGATGATGTGCTCTTTGGTGCATTGCTGCTTTTGGCACTTGAAAGCATAGAGGGTAAGTGGAATTAAATACACAAAAAGCATTGTAAAGCTTGTAAAGTAGAAAAATGCTCTTTATTATGCTTATAATATTGTACTATAAACATTTTCTCCCTGTCTCCTGAATCACATTTTCTGCACATTCCTACCAAGTTCTTCCTAAAGCTGTGGCTAGCCTGTCTCTCTCCAACACCCTCTCCTCTCTTCCAGCACACAACCACTGCTAACTTACTGCCTGCAATTGCACTGTGCTCTGTAAACTGAGTCCATTTGTCCCAGCCGGTCACCACAGTGACAGGGCAGGCAGAGAAACTGGAAACAGAGGAGCGTAGGTTACGAGAGAGGGTCCCCTGAGGACACAGGAGCAGTACTGAGCTATGAGAAAAAGAACAGCATGAGAAACACAAAAGGCCACCTGTGCCTTTCGCTAAGAGGTCGGGTGTGCACGTATTTATTTCAGGGGAACAACTGACCCCTTAATACTTAAGCACAACAACCAGGAGAAGGTCCTTTTGCCACACATTAGCGAGCCAAGATGTTGCTTTTATTCCCTTCTGTAACACCTCCCTGAAATACAAAAAAGGAAGGTACCTGGTAAGTTCTTAATCGGAGTAAAATGGTATGTACACGAACTGCATCTTGTTATACATTGTTTTTTTCCCTTAACTAAACAGTCTGAAGACCCCCTCTCTCCTTAATTTCTTATTCAAATAATTCCACAAGACTTGTAAACTAATATCCAACTAGTCAAGACACATTCTTTATGACAAAGCAATACACAAAGTGAGCAAAAAACACAGAAGACCACACTGAGAAAGTATAATTCTCTGAGATGTGTCATGTCTGCAACCAGAAATCTTCAAAGTAGCTAAAAGAATTTCTGCTTATGTTTATATTCAAGAAAGAACACAATCTCCAATTACAGTCCTGGTTTGTAACGCTGGCAGAACACAAAAGTTTGCAGTGCAAATCCAAGTCTTAGTTTTAAGCTTCTTTGAAGCGGCTCAAGGAATAAGGCTTAAAAGTTCAAGAGATCCCCGAGACTGAAATAAGGAATGTTTGGTGACACTAATGAGCCCTCAGTTGGAGAAAACTTTGCACCTAACTCTGCCATTTGTCAAGATCCCCTTACAGTTAAGAATTGTAAATTAAAGCATTTGCTGCTGAAATACAGTAGTACTCTGTAAGGTTTTTTGTGTTTGAAATTTTAACAGCCTTCAATATCCAGGTATCCCCTGTGTCATCTCATGCTCACCATTTAGGTTACCCATTTAGGAAATGCTTGCTCCAGAGAGATTCTGATAAACGAATAACTCCATTTATCCATCTAAAACTATTACAATTATTACTTATGGCTTGCAGAAACTATACCTCAAGCAATTGCTTGTGTGAGTTCAATAGGTAAACCATTTTGTCGTGTAAAGCATTAAGTGGATACTGCCCTTAAAGAACATTCTACAATTTTTAAGTGAGCCCATGGCAAGATTCCAGCCGCTGCTGGTCATAAAACTGCAAAATGTCTGTTTTGTCATCCAGCAACACCACACTTGTTTCTCATTCTAACTCCTGAGATGCAGTCTAAGCTTTACTCAGGGTTGACTGCAATTTATTTCCCCATCACATCAACTTACAATTTAGCTTTCAGCTGGGTAAATACCCAACTACCAGCTCGCTAACATTTGTATCTTTAGACGTGAGAAGAAAAAAAAAAAAAAAAAAAAAAAAAAAAATAAAAATGAAGGCAAGCAAACTTCCAAGCCTTTAAAACAGATGTTTGGTTACATCATTGGTTTAAGAACTACTAAGATATTGAAACTCTGTGCAATTTACAGATTGCCACTGTATTTAAGCACAATATTAAACACAAAAACTCAAGCTAGCAGAAAAGAGGACTTTGGAGCTTTCATTTCCATTTCTGGGAATTTAAGGATTAAATAAAATTTTAAGTCATTCCTATGCCTAGATTGCTAAATGAAACTTGATGGAAAGCATTTAAAACTCAGTCATTAACCCCGAACATTTATTTAGGAACAGACATCCAAGCCTTTGGAAGATTAGTATCTTTGCAAGGGAGAAGATGAAAAATGAATGAAGTGACATTGCCACTGTTCTCAACCTTCACCCATTACAGAAAATAAATTTAAAGCTTGTTTTTCATGATGGACCTTTAACATAGAGTTCTTAAGGATAAACACTAAATCTGGAGTTACTGTTTTTAACTTTGGTATTTTTTAATATGTCAAAAAACCAATGCTTGGTTATAAACAGAAGCTATCACAGCCCCCAGCTCTCCTCTCCCTAAAAACAGGGTCACTGGGGAGAGGGGTTCAGGGGAGAAAAAGGAGAGATATTACGTGCATCAAATTTTAGATTTCTTGCCTTATTGACCTACAGGTTTGTGCTTAACTGAGGAAAAATTAATCTCTTTCAAATGCACTTAATTATAATCAAATACGCGTACCAATGTCTGTCATCACATCAGCACATCTGGCAGCAATGAAGACAAATTAACAATAAGTCAAAAAATCTGGCAATATGATCAACTAAAGCACGCAAAATCCATTCTGTATCCTTAGACCACCAGTGTCTAAGGATGGATTAACTTCCTGTCTCTAATACTGGTGCCTAAATTAAAGGGAAATTGCATCGCAATCTGGGTACCAGGTTTCTGGCTACAGACAACTGAAAGCCCTTAGTTCAGCTACACCAGGCAACAAAATCTTTGCTCTTGCTTTAGCCCTGATGCCTGTGACAGCCTATTCTAACAGCTGCTTTTAATTTAGTTTAAGAGAAGCTATTTGGCAACCGTGTAAGTTTGCACCTTCAAAGCAGGCAGATTTAAAAAGCCAGTGTCCTGTAGAATTAACCATTTTGAAGTCTCGCGGTTTTAGTGCAGTGATGACAACAGGATTCACAGCTTTTTAAAACAGTAGGCATCAGTACATGGAAGAACAAAATAATGACTGTTTTCACTTAGTTTTAACTAATGTTTTACAGTAAGCAATCCTCTTTCTCTGACTTTGTATAGTTAAAGATATTGGGTTCATTACTACAAATATAATCCAGCAAGAGTCTACAATTGCTCAACTTGACTGAGCAATTAAATACAGCACAGATCTCATCTATAACCAAAGAAGGGCAGCCAAGTAAGGAACAGAAGCATGAATTAAACCAAAGAAAACATTATCTTGTTCTTGGATTACTTCCTCCTGTTGAGCAGGGAGTGACTGCAGAAGCAAAAAAGAGGGAGAAAGGGTATGGGAAAGCGAAGACTCAGGCACGAACTGCGTATTTGGCAAACACTTGACACTAAGCCACTCAGAGAAAAGCGAGGTTACCAGGCAGATATCCAGTGCCTTTCTTCTTTAACTAAATAGCTTGATACGAATTTGTGCATCTACTGTGTATATCCCTCCACCAGACGCAGGCACACTAACAAAGGCACAGGCAAACTGCTGGTACTACAATCTCATGGGCATGAAAACAGAGCGTGTGTGCGCACATCTGACAGGGGGAATTCACAAACTGGAAGATTTACAGCCTTGCTTTGGTCTAAGTAGCTTCAAACCACCTTACCAGCAGATGTGGCAGGACCACAACCACTCTTTGAAGATGAACGTATTTTACACAGTGAATCTAAAGGTATAAGTTTAAGTCAAATAAAGGTGCAAACATGCATCAGAAAGCACCTATATCTGCAATACTGTCTACAAACATAATTCACACTTTTCATTGTTCATACCCTAATGTGGGTCAGAGACCACATGGCAGCATGTTTTATTAAAGTAATGTGCAAACAAGATGCATGATACCTGCAAACAGCATGGAGTTCCCATTTATAAAAAGATACAAGTAACAGTACAAAATTAGAATGCTTACTACTCATTTCAAGAAAATGAAGTCTGACATAGAAATACATACACTGTATTATTTACACCATTAATTTACAAAACATATTATTTGCATAAAAAAAGCTATAAAATAATTACAAATATAGTATTTTTATAAGGATTTTTTCCCTGTATAACCAATGTAGAGCATCTTGGAAATTACGCTTTACCGGAAAAATAAAAATTTTTTTTCTTCTGATTTCAGAGCATCATGTGGTTGCTTTCTTCCCTTCTTCCCTTTTTAAATAAAGTTCCATACTGAGGTAGTAGTACGTCAAATTATTTCTTTGGTTCCAGAAATCATTAAGTCCAATAGGAGCTACGTATCCAAATCACAGGACTGGAAAGTAGAAGTCCTAAAGTTTTCGAAGGACTGTTTGCAAGTATAAAAGCTATCTTCTCCTCCAGAAACTGTCCTTTCCTTTCCCTCTTCATCTGCCTCTGCATGAAAGTCCAGTGAAACATGATGATTATTACGGGAGGTTTTTGGTCTCTGGCAATTTGCTGGCTGTCTACAGCTTGAAAGAGAGTCCAGCTGAGGCCTCCATAAAGGCTTTCCAAATGTTCCTGAAAAACAGTAAAAAAGTGAGCACAGAAATACTGATGCTAGAAGCTTTGTGTCTCACCCTAGTGTCCATAAGTGACATTGAAATGTAAGCCAAGGACTGACAAAAGAAAAAGTTCACCAAAGTGAGATTTTACTTAACTGTTTTTTTTACCCTTTAAAAGAAAACATCTATGTGATCACAAGCATAAGGCAAGATTCTGCCACCAGAGACATTAAAAACATTTCCAAGTAGTCATATAGCCACCCACAACTTAATTTCTTTTGTTCCCATGACTACTTCCATACCCATTTTTCTTTGGGGAGGGTGGTGAGGGGGGAGGTGGGAACACAGATCGAACTGCAAACACATCACAAGACACTTTCTAATGCAAAAGTCACAGCAGTCTCCCTGTTTTGTTCTTCAGTAAATGAATGGCACATACAATCTGCCATGCAGTTCAGAAAAAATAAAATAGGAATTTAAAAAAAACTTAACCCTGCAACCTCTGTCAGGTTATACAACACTGTCCCACAGTGCAACCTGAATGCTAAAGCAATCTTTTTCTGGCTAGCATCTCCCATTAATAATAAAGGTGCAGACAGCCACATGCTCCATCCAGCACTGATCATCCAGCCAGTTGTGGGCAAAGAGAACAGTAGAAACCCGAAGAGAATTCCACATTTCAGTTCAATTTTTATTACTAATTATCTGGATTTACTAGTCAGAAAACAATCAGTGTGCGTCACTCTTCACCACTGGGAAGCTGTTAGTATCAACACCTCTACAAGGAGGGCCTTCTGTTTTTTCACTCAACAAAGATACAGCTGTCACATTTATTTTCTGTAAGGACTTATTTTCATAGGACAATGTGCCACAGGCTCACTTTGAAGAACTCAAGTTTTTATTAACAATTTAACATTACAATCTTCAATAAATTTTGAACCCAAAATGCAACACTTCTGCTTTTGCTTAGTTGTTAGAATCAAGGGTTTCAAGTAAAACTATGATCTGAGAAGTTATTAAAAAAGGAATTGGACAAAATCCCTATTTGCATCAATGACTTGTAGAGCAATTTTGACTTAACGCAATATGAAAGGATGTTCCTCACGGCACCAAACTACAAACGAATTCTGTCTTAAAAACAAAAATCCAAGCTATGAACTTTCTAGCTCGTGCAACAACTGTGACGCTAATGCCAGCTGTCATCTTCCCTGTGACTGCACAGGCAAAAGGGGACTTGAATTTGATGACCGTGTTGAAGAAGCAAATCCACAGCTGAAGACAAGAAATCTATCACAACTTCTTTCACAGCCACCACCTCCAAGATCTAGCCATAGGCTGTTTGAGGGAAGAGTGCTAATGACTATGAAGCATCCAAGGCAATGACAATGCAACTTAAGTGGAGTAGTACGCTCAGAGAACTGATGAAAGAAGTAACTCTGCATAGATTTTTAGGAAAGAGGACTATGTGCCCTTGAGGTAACATTAACTCCTGGATATACAAACATACAGTTGAACTACTTTCTGCAGGAGACATGCTGAATCCCTAGCTGCACAGTCCCACAACAGCAATAGTGGCAGGCAGCCAGGAGGCTGGCCATGTGCAGTCCCAGGGTCTCTGCCAGATGTCCTGGCATCTGCAACATTTTACAGTTCAAACATCTGGCTTTTGAAGGGGGAAAACTTCAGAGCTTGTGCGTCCCTCCCTAGTCCCCGAGAACAAAGAGCCCAGTGATGCACGTTCCCCCAGGTCCCCTTCAGAGCCTGCAGACCCGATCAGCCAGTGCTGACACACCAGCCGGGAGACAATCCACAGTACCAGGGCTGAGCTTGGCATGAAGATATCACCAGGATGAAAGCAGCATGTGGTTTCATATGCATTTTAAACCAAGCAACCAAACCAACATCCAAAATTTAATGAGTTTCAAGGATAAAGCAATGTTTTTCTCTTTCCCCCACCTCTCCCTGCAATCTGGATTAAAACTGTAAACCCTAAAGTAAGCTTTGGGAACTCTTTCATCATGCACATCATGAGAAAACGACAAAGGAGGGATAGAGAGGGCATTTTTTTCATAGTGCCTTATTTAAATTGTTAACAGTTCTGGCTGTGTTATATAATATACACACATACAAGTTCAAGTCTCCCCACCTGCCCTGAGCCCTCCTTGCATATCTTTTGCCTGTCAGGCAAAACTTCTGGTATGCCTGAAGTTTGTAAGGTATACTCAAGTTATGTATCCTAACATTTACAGCAATCTGCCAGCTGTATTAAGACATAAGGTAAGAATCGCATCACTGATGAGATTTTTACATAAGTGTGAGCTATTAAGATCTGGTAATCTAAATATTCTCATTACATAGTTTTACTGTAGTCACTTTTCTGTTCCTCAGCCTCAAACATTTGGGAAAGAAAAAGCTGAGAAATAAGTTTTACTTAGTGTTGTAGGTAGGAAACAAGACAGCAACAACAACAGCATCTTGAATAAAAAACAATAGCTAGAACATACCCATGAAAGTGCTGTTACTCATAATAGATGAGGGTTCCAAACTTCTGTTTAAATCAAATGTGTCTGAGTTGAGACTTTTGCTTTTCAGTTCATTTCCTTCATTTTGAGTATAAATGGAGTTCATCAATCCGCTACTTGTAGCCTGCATCCCAGTAATGCCAACACACTGGTCAAAGGGATCTTCCTGTGGAGGTGAGTATTGATAGCATTCCTTTTTCTTTAAACATCCAGATTCGTAAGGGCCCAAGCCTGCTGTTCTTTGGTCAGGGCTGCAACCTAAAGGAAATGAAAAATTGATTTTACATAGATTCATCATAACAAAGATTGAATTAGGACTAAAACTTCCCCCCACTAACTTACTTGTACTGTATGCTTCAAATGCGTCAGAACTGTAAGTGTTTCCTTTTAAATACAAAGTCCCAGAAGACCCCAGATAGTGGCATAGGAATGGATCTGCAACACCCTCCAAGTCTGTTTCACTGCTGTTATCTAGATGGCAAATGCCTTAAAAATAAAATTCATGTGTCAGCACACGGTCTTTTCTGAACCTTCAGCTTAGAGTTTCTTAAGCAAATTTTAAGAGCCTCACTTGTTCAACTCCATTTCATAGCGTAGCCTATAGTTTGCTTAGGTGTAACCTGACCTTTGGATGAGAATTCTAATTCCAGCAACTGTTCAATTAATTAGCCTGACAAAGAATGTGTCACAATTTGCTTCACTATACAACTCCTGAATAACAAAAACAAAACAAACAAAACCAATCACAGGGATCAGAACCAGGGACTTCTTTCTTCTAAAGCACAGAAGGCAAATTCATGATCTGACAGCCCCCTTTTGAAGCAGAGAGTCAATGTCAAAGGCCCAGCTGGAAGAATTTGAGAGAGTCACTGGGTGCTTGAACAGCTATACAGATTTTCAGTTCAGTGGTTCCTGAAAGCTTTGGTTCTTGATCCACCAAAACGCTGTTCCTCTCACTACCCTACAACTGCAGAACTACCTCATCATCACTCCATTCCCAGCTGTTCCAGCTCCTGATTGTATCTCAAGCCCAAGCTCTTTCCCAGCAAGGTGCCTTTTCCTTCCTAGTGCAGGTATGTACGGGATTCTTAGGGGCCACATGCATAAACTCCAAGTACTGCGGCTTTTAACTTGCAGTCACCTTAAATCCTTTACTGACTCTGACTGTAATAATTTTTTTAACCGGCAAGTTTAAACAGTTATACTAAAGTTCCACTGGTATTACCACACATGCCTACATTCCACTAAAAGCACCCTTTTCAAGCAGTAAGAGAGGAAGACATGCCGTGGTAATTTCTTTTGGACACTCCTGTTTTCCAAATGTCATCATCAGTTTAAATTTACCCTTGAGACTAAAGAAAAACTTCCTGATTTAATAAACACCATAACGTTATTTGGATGAACAGAACCAAGTCCAGTTATTATCTTGTTGAAAAAATCCCAAACAATAAATTTTGCATCCTCTATTAAACTTCAGTAAAGATGGTTCTTCGGGGTTATTTCTATTCGTTAGAAAGACAACAGCCAAACTGCAGCTCTTCAAGCCACATGAAAAAATCTGCTTAGCATTTTCTACCTACCATTACTGTCCCTCTGCTGCAAGAAGTACCCTCCCCCAGAAGATGCGAGGAACTGATGGTGACTGCCATTTTCAGATGAGCCATATCCATCCTGCCTTTCAGCCAGTGTCCCCTGGGATGACAGGTAACTTGGAATGTCAGCAGGCAAATTTGTTTCATCTGTAGGGAAGCAAAGCACACACAAAAGCCATCAGCACACTTCAGTTTGTAGGAAAATTTTTAAACCTGTCAGCAAAGCACTGAAAGTAACACATAATTCACCGTTCTGCCTCTGAGTCAAAGCACACAAATGTTCCTATAATAAAGTCACTGCAAAGCAACCACAAACATTTTTTTTCCTTTCCAAAGCAGACCTTCAGTTTACACACCTGTATTTGTGATGCTGCAATCTTCATTTCTCCTTCTGGTGTGGTAGATGATGACCACCCACACCAAGGAAGTGCCCACCACACAGCAAACCACAGCTATGATCACAATGCCAACTGTGGCCCATCCATCATCATCAAGTGATGTGGCAATGTTTTGAGGAGAGTCACAGGTGGGAGTAGGAATTACATTAAGACGGATATTGCCTCGTTCTGTTCCAAGCGTATTAGACATCTCACAAGTGTATTTCCCAGCATCTTCTACATCTGTATCCACAATAATTAGTAATTGATTGCCAGCAGCAAAGAAATGTCTTTCTGTTACCACGAGGGGGCTGTCATCCTTAGTCCAGTTCAGTCGGGGTGGAGGACTACCACCAGCAATGCACTGCAACACTGCAGTTTCACCTTTTGTTACAGTTCGATCCAGCAAAGGCCGCAAAAATGATGGTGTTTCTGAAAAGACAGCACAAGCCTTATATTCTAAAGGATCTTGCAAGAGTAAGAAGTGTCCCTTTCCTCCACAGCTCAAGAGGAAAAGCTAAATTAAATGCATCACTAAGGCCTAATAAAGCTTACTCTCATTGTAAGAGGAACTCAAGGATTTGTACTTAAAGCCTACAATTTACTTGTCAATTGATCTGATTTAGATGCTTGATTACCTTACAACGTAAAAAGGCCAAATCATACATGCTTAAGATTGCAGAGAACTACAATAAAAATGGTTAACAAAATGTCAAGAAATCAAAAGTTAAACAAATCTACTGTCTCTAAATGAAAACACAAGCCCCTTCTTCCCTCCACCCAATGCATACCATACGTATATACACTGAGAAATATAACTTTTATTATTTTGCATCATAATACTGATTGTGCTGTTAAGGTTTTCCAGTATCTTACCTAGTACTGTTAATGTTGCGTTAGCTGAAATGCTTCCAGCAGTGTTCTGAGCTGTACAGCTGTAAACACCTGTGTCCTCAATCTTTACATCAACAATAAAGAATACATCATCTTCAGGCATGACATGCATGCGCCTCTTGCGCGCTGCAGGAAAATCTGTTCCACCATCTTTCTGCCAAGCAATCTGTGGGACAGGATGCCCAACTGCAGCACATTCCAAACGTGCCATTGCCCCGGCTCGAATGGTTAAGTCCATGGGGACTTTTGTAAATGAAGGCAGCACTAAAGAAAAGTCAGTGATACCAAAATCAATACATGAAACATACTTTTCCTTTTTTGTACAGCATTTTCTTGAACACCCTTCATGGGCTTAAAAACACTAGAGAAACATACAACCTAAATTGATCAGCAGCCAGCAGAAAGGGAGGGAACTGTGAAGTACGTGAGACCACCTAGATCAAAATCCCATTTTTGATAACAGGCTTCTACATGACCTTTCCACAGCATCTTGAAACAGAGCTCCTGTGAGCTCCTCCTGTGAGGAGGTAAAAAGTTCATGTTTTTCCATCTTGTAACATTGATTTTGCCAGATTTACTATGAATTGGGTATGTTTGTTTTTTCCTATGCTATGCTTCAGCACACTGGGACCAGAGGTAAAACTGAATGGTGACCTTGGAAGTGGGTGAATTTTTAAGAAATAATCTCATATTAAAGGATCTTCTGAAAGATGCAGATGATGAGGATGGAAAATCTATGGTTACCTATCTTGATTAAAATCATTCTAAGCCCACAAACAAAACGTAACATACTTACTGTTTACTGTAAGTTTGGCTTTGACAGAGTAGGATGAACCAAAATGATTTGAAATAACACACTGGTATTTCCCTTCATTGCTGAATTCGACATTGCGCAGTCGAAGGATGGTGGTGTACTCCATCACTTCTCCACCCTGGGCCCGGAGGTGTGCGTAATTCTCCATTTCAGCATCTTGCAGTAATTCGTTGTCTTTCTTCCATGCAAAAGTCATTGGGGAATCACTGCTGCTGGCTGCCGAACACACAAAACTCAAATTGGAGCCTTTAATTGCTGACTGGGTTTCTGGCTGGACAGTGATCTGTGGTTTAGGAAAATCATCTGCATAGAGGAAAAGAAAAAAAAAAAATATATGTGATGCCTGAGGACTCTTTCCAGAGAGTTTGTAAGCCTTGTTTTATAGGTTTGAGAGAAGAGTCAGGTAAGTATATATTAAATGGATCCACAATGCTTTTGTTTTAAATTCTGTTAGCCTTAGGGCATTTAAAGATGCCATATTTATGAGTTTATTGTGCCAAGCCATCTCTTATTGAAGAGAAAGCACATTTAAAAGCAGACTTGTGTGCATAGTTTCTTCAATAGCAGCACTAAAGATGGAAGAACTACCCCCTGACATCCATAAGAACTATTCTGAGCATCAATCACGAAGCCTACCTCTCATCTTTACAACACCTCAGGCTGCTGTGAGTTTTTCTTTATTGAAAGCATAGCTCTTCTGCTATCAGAAACTGCAAGTTACAGTTCAGGGTTTTACCCAAACTCACCAAAAAAATCATGTACAAAAGTCAGTGTGCAAGTGATCTGCGTGTGTTTGGGTCAAAAGGGATGGAAGGTCCCTTAAGCAGGGCAGAGCACAAGAATTTCGAGAATTCCTGGAGGTCTCTTGACTATAGAAAGTTACCTTCAAAGTGCCATGTTGTGAGTTTACAGAAGTAGTTGCCTTCTGAATTATTTATTTAATAGTGTGTACACTGCATGTACAAATGGAGTGGGCAAGTAAACACATGGTCTCTCAAAAGCAAAAGCCTTAGCATATTCCCCACTTTCAAGATGTGTCCAATCTCTAGACAAACTTCACAGGAACTGCAGGGAAAGCCCCGTGCCCCAAAAATTCCTCCCTGCAGACCCTGCTGGTTTTCCTAGCCCCTTTGTCTCAACTGTTTGGGAACAACAGATGGGGTCAAAGTGCTATTTCCTTGAAGAACCTCTACTCTGTTTTTTAGAAAAGAAAATGAGATATGCAGATAGCCTAACCTTGAACTGTCTGCAGAACTCCTGCAGGTATGAAGCTGTGCTCCAGTGACATGGCAACATGGATCTGGGACTCTAAGCATAGGTTTTAAGAACCTCCCAGGCCATTTGCTTTCCACGCTTCATACCCATGTCTTAAGTCCTCCATGACAAAATACAGCATTTGCAAATTGAGTTAATACATTCACTGACTTTGCACAGGGATAACTAAATAAAACACTCTAAGTACATAAATTAGCCTTGTGAAAGGATGGAAGAACATACTTCAATCTTAATTATGTGACAGGAAGCGGTGATAAAAAGGTCACTCAAATAAGCATATAGTACAGAATACAGAAGAACACACTAGGATAAGACTAGCATTATGTTTTGTCAGAACAGAATAATTCGAGAGCGTATCTGAATGAATGTATCACAAAGACATCCACATATATACACCTTTTAATTTCAGACAGGAGTCAGTCAACACACTCCACTTAAACGTTCTATAAAAGCAATAGGAGCCATTGTAAACTTTTAAGGCAAGGTGTGTACACATGAACGTCTAGTGATAACACACTTTAAAGATGCAAGTGAAATACTCAATGATTGTATCAGGAGATTTTAGTTATTTCTGCACGGCAACTGCACTAAGTATTAAGTGCAACAACCGACTCCGCACATTTCTTTTTGCTAATACATCTTAAATGGTTTTAAATTAATTACTTAAAAACAGCATTCAGCAGTTAAAAGAAATATCACAATTCCCCCTGATTTAACAAATGAAAGATATGTATTTAAATCCCCACTTTAATTTTTTGAAAGAAAGCATTTCTCATAAATTAGGATGTCTGCTTCACACATACTCCTCTAGCCACTAAGTAATCCGTAATGCCCTGCATTATGTCAACCTCTCCTTCCCAGCAATAGCTAGAATCTGCTCATCATTTAGTTCATTAAATATTTGACCACTAATAGGAAGGGAAAAAACAACATTTTGGTACACTATTTTATATTCTGGGCCTGCTTTCCCACTGAAAAAAAGGTATGAGTAGCAACAGCAAAAATTAACCAGTTATATTTGCTATGAGAGGAAGTTATTGAGAAGACACTTACCATTTTGTCTCCAAAGAATATAAAGTTTGAATTTTCTTTAGTAAGAAAAACAGAATGTATTCAACAAAAATACATAAAATGCAGTTAGCTTTTAAATTTCCTGATATTTTCAAAGTTCCCACTTTACATACCAGAGTACCCAAAAACATGTCTTTACTCGGAATGCTTAGCTTCACTTTGCTTTAAACAGAGAACATAACATAGGTGTTAATGAATGCTACTAAACACATATAGAAAAATTTCATTTTTAAGTCAGATGCTATCACCTCAAATTCTCAGGTCTTAAAGTAAAAATATTTTACTAGCATTTACTAGCTGGGAAACTGAAATAAAAAATGCCAGTATTGTAACTGTGGCAATCAGGTATTTTTTAAAACACAGTTTATATAAAAGCAGTAATTTACATACTCCAAATAATTTTTAAAGCAGACAAGAAGCACACAAAAAACATCAGAGCTGAGGCAGGTATGGCTTTTTTACCTTCAAATTTTATCAGCCCTGGAAAAAACTCAAGACTAATGGAGTATGAAAAAAATTTACAAATAATCAAACCCAAAAACCACATCTTAATTTTGCCAAAATACGTCTCATTTAAAAATGACAGTTTTCTAAACAGTATCTTTTAAATCTAGAGGCACATACACTTACCCTCACAAACTACCGAGCTTTCACTTGCACACTATGTGTTCTATGCAAGCAAGCTGTACTTGAAATAAAAGTCAGAATACCATCACTCCCTGTCTTGTACAAAGCCACAAGCCTTGAGCATCTACATCACGGTTTAGGAATAGAAGAAAATGTCAGTAAGTATCACATCCTCTCCATTTTGTTACAGAAATCACAACATATCAAGGAACCACAAAAAAACCCCAAGCACAAAGCCAAATTTGTTTTACAGAATGAGAAATAGAGGCCACACTCACCACAGACAAACCCATCTGGCCTGACAGCAAAAATACTTCTCCCTTTTAGCAGCTGAGGGTGGGCACAACTGGCATTTACAAAACTCTGGAAGTTGTTCTCTGACATCCACTGTGGTAGCCATTTTAACTGGCAGTCACACAAGAGACTTGATGTGTTGAAGTGCCTAAGAAAAAGCAATTAAAATCAAGGCTTGTTTGTTTTTTCCTGTTTGCAATACAGATCTGTACGAGCATACTTTTGTAACAAAACTAAGTTTTCAGGGTAAACACATTTATAGCAAGAGAAAGATGGCAATATTGTTCAGCTCAAACTAGTGACACCATTGTTGTGACTCCATCACGTCACAAAGCAGACATATTATCCTGAGCTCCCAGCTTCAGCTACAAGTATGAATTCAGGCAAACAAGCATGTTTGTAGTGTCTCTGGATACAAAACTACAGTCTGAAGCCAAACACACAGAATGGGCATGCAGGAGACCAGTCCAGAAGGCAGGCACTCTGGAAGTCAACATCTGAGACAAATTAATTCTCTAATTTCCTTTTCAGCCAGAATTTATTTTGGTGAAGATATTTTAAAAGGTGAGAGAGGAGAAAAAGAATAGTAATGTGTTGAAGTAACAAGTGCAGAACTAGTTATTAGCTCACGCAACCCATTTCCTACATCCACAGAGGAAAAAATAAGAAAGCCAAGGAATAACCTGGTAAACATCTAAAATCAGAAGTTTAAGCAAGAGAAGTTTCCCAGTTTTGGCTGAAAACTCCAATCACCCTTAAAAAACCTATTAAAAACCCACAGTTGGTAATAAAATACTGCTCTTCAAATCTCATTGGTTCTTGAAAGAAAAGCAAAAATAGTTCACACAGATCCACAGAATATGCTGATTTGGACGAGACTCACAAACGTTATCAAGTCCAACTCCTGGCCTTGCATAGAACCATTCCCAAGAGCATTGTCCAGATCCTTCGGCAATGTCAGGCTTGGTGCTGAGACCACTTCCCTGGGGAGCCTGCTGCAGTGCCCAACCACCCTCTAGGTGAAGATCCTTTTTTTAGTATTCAACCTACACCTCCCTTGACACAACTTCAGGCCATTCCCTCTGTCCTGTCACCACAGAGCAGAGATCAGTGTCTGCCCCTTGTCTTCCCCTCAGGAGAAAGTTGCAAACTGCAATGAGGCCTCCCCTCTCTGGAGTGTCCTTGTCCCCAGGCTTAACAGTCCAAAGCAACCTCAGCTGCTTCTCATATGGCTTCCCCTCAAGGCCCTTCACCATCTTTGCTGCCCTCCTTTGGACACACTAATAGTTTCATCTCTTTCTTATACTGTGGCTCCCAAAACTGCATAAAATATTCAAGATGAGGCCACACCAGTGTGGAGCAGAATGAGACAATCCTCTCCTTTGCCCAGCTGGCGATGCTGTGCTTGATGCACTCCAGGACATGGGAGGCCCTCCTGGCTGCCAGGGCACTGCTGACTCAAATTCAACCTGCCATCGACCAGGACCCTCAAGTCCCTTTCCACGGCTCTGCTTTCCAGCATCTCATTCCCCAGTCTGTCCATACATCCAGGGCTGCCCTACCCCAGGTGCAGAATCCAGCACTTTCTCTTGTTGAACTTCATACAGCTGCTGATTGCCCTCTCATTTGCTGAGGTCTCTCTGCAGGGCACCCCTACCTTCAAGGGAGTCAACAGCTCCTCCCAGTTTTGCACCATCTGTGAACTTGCTTAGTGTCCCTTCCACTCCCGCATCCAAGTCATTTATGAAGAGCACAGGGATGAGGATGGAGTCCTGCTGAACCCCACTAGTGACAGGTCGGCAGTTTGACATCATCCCTTCCAGTACAACCCTCTGCACACAACCCATAAACCAGGGTTGTTCTGCACTGATCAACAGAAAAAAAAGGGTGAGAGGACAAAACCCATCGTCACTAAAATACATTTTTTGCAGTGACCGCTTCATGACTTCTCTGAAGATCCGTCTCTCTGCTACGACAGAAGAGAAGGACCCAATTACAAGCACTGACAACCAGGTCTTTATCAAAGAATTATAGCACTGCATTTCACTGGTCCAGCAAGCTTTAGCTCAGTGATAGTGCTGCTGATCTTAGAGCACATTACATCAAAGTCTCCCTTATCTAAAACCTGTTAGAGTTCACCCAATTTAAAATAAGGACTTCAGAGACAACAAACGTAGCAGAAAATGAATGCCTCCTATCCTACACTCTCATTTAAATACACCCATCATATAAAAAAATAAAATAACCTGGAACACTGACATAAGCTTTTTATGTTACTTCAGAGAGATTACAGCAGGGGTTTATCACTGCATCAGGCAACGTCTTACAAGGCTATTATTTATACATTTATCAGGATATAAATACTTAATAGAGATGACGTCTTTTTACAGAAACTTACAATTCTTTGAGTTTCTTCATTTGTGAAAATGCATTTCCTTGAACTGACATAATTGCATTGTTACTTAGATCTCTAGGAAGAGAAAAGACAAATAGGATTAGAAGAAAATAATAATTTACTAAACTGAATGGATTTAAGACTCAAGCAATAGTTTGCTATTTTAGCAATATACAAAGGACGCTCAAGCTCAAAAGTGAAAGAGACACAAATCAGGAGGTTCACAGCATGCTTAATATGTAAGAATTTCTGCACTAATTCCAAAATTCATACTCAGCGCAACTCCAAAGCTAAAAAAATCTTCTGAAGATCACAGTAGCAACCATGGTAAGTGTACCTCATCCCAAGTCACAAATAAAGCTTGTTAGTCCTATTTTAATTTCAGTTAGTATCAAAATTCATTTTTTTTCGAGTTTTGGGTTAAATGTGAATTTCTACTACTTACAAGTGTTCAAGTGCATCCAAACCAGAAAATGCTTTCTTTGTAATGGATCTAATCCTGTTTCCTTGGAGTATCCTGAAAAATTTAAGCACACGATACAAAATAAATGCAACTAAATGGCAGTATTTTTGAGCTGAATAATTGCATTTTTGGCATTTATTTTGAACTGTGACTAGTATTCACCACTCACCCATCTCCAATGTAGAAAAATGTCTCACATCTGAAAGATATTCATTTACTCCCCTTGAATAAATATCTAGATTTTTACAATGATTTTAGAAGACCTTTAAGGTGTACAGTTAAGTGACATGGATTATTCTAAATGGGTAACTATAAACATCTTTTAATTTCATAAATCTGCATTTGAAAATTTCAATGCAATGGAGCCACTTCTACTGGATGCTGCTTTACGTTATTGAAGACTATCTCTGTCACCATGCCTTTGTCATATGGTACACTTATTATTTCACAGTATGGGGAAACTTCATTCTTTGATAAATATGTTCATAAATATTAATAACACTTAAAATATTTCAGATTAGTTTGACTTGGAAAATCTGTAATTTCTTTTATTGAAAAGGAACATGTTTTAGAGAACAAAGTGGCAACGGAGAAAAAAAATCATCTCTGCTATGGAAAATGTAATATCTTTAAGTGCTGGGCTTGTCCCTTGAAGGACACATAGCTAATTTTTTTAAGGCATGATGAGATGCAAATTTGTAGCAATACTCACAGCTTCCTAAGTTTATCTAGGCCAGAGAAAGCACCATTCATATCTTCAATAGTCCACGATATTTCATTGTTTTTCAGATCCCTGTTTGAGAGAGGAGGGGAAATCAAACCACAAAAGCTGTTAAAAACAACAAGGTACATAGTTCTTCAACAGCGTGTATTACTTACAAAAAATTCTAAAATAGCTTTCTGTTAGGTTGGATTTTTGTTTAGTTGGTTTTAGTGAGTTTTTTAAGAGAAGCTTTTCCTGATTAACTTTATCATTTTAGTTTTTACTGAGAGACTTTGCAGACTATTAGTACTTTTTCCACTGATAATTAAAAAGATCACAAACTCAACGATTTTTAGAACTGTGAGCCAACAAACCCACACAGTCCTGTATCTGAACACCTTTTGAGGGGTATCTTAAGAGAAGGTGCATCGCAGGAAGGGAAAGGATCAACCGTCATCCCTTTGAAACGAAACACCCTCAAATCTTTTTAAGTCCATAATATTAACACCCAGAGAATCATTTTAACATCCCAAAACACTTGCTTAATTATCTGTGAAGCATAAAGAGATTAGAGATTTGTGTACAGGATGGTGTTTCAGCAAAGAATCAACAGGGTAGGGGGCTGGAGGAGAAAGAAAAATCTACAAGAAAAAGCCTAACACTTAGCTCCTAAACACCTTGCAATTCTCTAACTTCCTCTCTTTATGATCTCCAACCCTCTATATTCTTAAAAAATATAGTGTATACTCCTCTAATCTGCATCTTTCCTAGATGCCCTAAGTGTGAGTATGTGAGCAAACCCCTGAAAATAAAGTCGAGGGAAAGGCAATTGTTTTGCTCATCTGGCTGACAGATGGGTCAGTGGTATGCAATGGGAAGGTTTTAATGAAGTGGAATATATTTAGATTCGTTTGCTTTGTTCTTTCCCTTCGTTTAAGGAATGCTATTTCAAAACATGCTCAAATGCTTAAAGCAATTGTCCAGTCATGACAATGAGTTTTGTCTTCTTATTTCTACCATGAGGAAAAATGATTCAGTCAAGACACAAGGATGATCCAGATCTCTAGAACTGTGGGTAGCAGTGCTGTGCTCGCTGCCTTCAAGTAGAGATATGTCTCTCCCACAATAATGCTACTGAAAGTTTGTATCACAGTGACCACCATCCACTGTGCACAGCCTTAACGAAAGATGAACTCTCTTTCCCAACTATTCTGAAAAGAAATCTTACTTTAAGAAAATCATACACTGATCAGGGGAAGTTCACAAAACGTTGTCTATTCCATAAAAAAAATAAATAAACTACAAACACAGGATTTTTCTTAAGGTTTTTGACCTTACAAATTGAGTTTGTCAACTTACAAAATCTGTAGACTTGAAAGTCCCTTGAAGGCACAATCAGCAATGTAATTTACTTTGTTGTTTCCAATGTACAGTCCAACCAGCACACTTAAACCAATGAAGCTTGAATCATCTAACCTTGCTAACTGATTGAACGTCAAATCTCTGCAAATTTAAGAGGGGGAGAAAACATTTTAATGTTCATGCTGCAGTGCTTATTTAACTCAGTTCAACCCACATAAATTTTCAGGGGGAGCACAATTTTCCCCCTTATGATTATCACAGAACATACTACACCATTTCTGACCACACAGCATTTTGCACTGTTTTGAACAATTCACAAATTACTGCAGAATTAATTTCTTCCATTTGAAAATGACTGTATTACAGCTTTAGTACAACCGCTACAGTGAAACTTCAACTTCTTTCAACAAGATGTAACTGTCTTATACAGTAAAGCCGCTGTCACCTTGGAAACTTTGCTATGAAAAATTCACAGATCAGTGGTAAGAAGCTCATGTTTTGGCATGTACCCGGCTTTTGAAACTGGAAGAGAACAAAGGTACTCACAGCTCACTGAGTTTTTGGCAAAATTCCCAGGCATCAGGACTGATCCTGCTGATGGCATTTTGGCTGAGATGGAGTTGCTGCAGCATCAGTAAGCCATAAAGCCAGCCTTTGGTCACCTCTGTTAAGTTGTTATGGTCCAGCTGCCTACAAACACACACAAACAGAAAAAGACGTAAGGTTCAGAAACTCAGCAGCATGCACACTATGCCACAGGTCCACAACTGACCTCAGGACACCGACTGCATAGCTGGAGCCTCTATTTAAATCTAGAATTGTATGCATGCATTCAGAATGTGCTGCTCTACATATTCACTACTGACTGCTTGCTGCTTTTCAGATCATACCAGAACAATTTAATTCAAAAACGCCTTTTAATTTTACCAAGCCATTCTATTAATTTTGTGCCAGTCTACTTAATATGTTATCAGCAGAACCTACCAGCAAGATTTTGATACTTACAAGACTTCCATGTTGGTCAAACCCCAGAAAGCACCATCCATGAGCCTCGCAATCCCATTTCTCTGCAGTTTTAATGATTTCAAAGCAGGAAGCCCTTGGAAGGTAAGCCCATCTATTTTTTTGATTTTATTGCGATTCAGCTCCCTGCATCAACAGAATTTACAATTAAGCACAGTAATTTTACCTACATGCCAACAACCTTTCTTCCCTCTCTGGAAACAACTTTATTTAAACAGTGTTCTTGCACATAAAACAAAGACAAGAAGTAATAAAACTCAAACATTTTATTGTAACACATTATGTTCAACCATGTTAATACTGTTCTGCCTTTCTGATACTGAGGACAAGTACTTGGTAGTTCCTTGATTTTCAGACTTAAAGTATCTCAGTAGACCTAGAACATCATGGTTAATCCTGTTCGCAAATTCAAAACTGAAAGCAAGTTCCTGGTGTTTATCCAGCAGTAGAGCTGCTAAGGTTGGTTTGTAATTGCAATCAATAATCAGTCACGAAAAAGTTAAAATTTTGGTTGTGATAACTAGACAAAACCGAGTATCCTGGGTGACCTCTTTCTGTATCTGTAGCCAAGCACTCATTACGTATCTCTCTCTCCTCCACAACCAGTTACACATAATGCCTTCCCTCTTTCTCAAGTGGTCCTGGCACTCGCCCTTCTGCCACTACACTCATCCTCTGCAGGTCAGAAACTGGGAGCAATGTGCATCCTGTGAGGGAGCTATAGGGCATACTAGCTGGAGGGCAAGATGCAGTGACAGGATTAGACAGTGCTACCAAAGGTAGTAAAAGCAGTGATCATCTGCCCCTTCAAGGAAGTCTTAGATCTACCAAACTAAGAAGAATCCTCCCCTTCCAAAACTTACTTCCCCATGCAAAGTAAAGGTCTAAATAATCCTCTCCTCATACTTATACCACCATTATTTTTCAGAGTGTCAGCCCTGAAAGAATTCAGCTTTCCTCTATGGCAGTCTGACACAAAACCTGCCTGATAACAGACCTAAGGGAGAACCCTACTTCTCATCCTGTTTAAATATGAATAAAAAGTGAAGAACATTCAGTAAGAACAGACTTTAGTTCCTGCCAACTCCTCTCTGAATACTTTCAGGTGATAACACAAATTTTTGGCCTTCCTTGCAGATAAGCTACCTAACATAACTCGGTCAGCATACCGACGAAGAACAAAGGGAACATTTTTAGGCAAGAATACAACCAACATCCAAAATTTAAGGTGAATCTGAAGATCAGAAAGTCTACCAAGATCATTAACAAATCCTGAAGTTTGCAGGACTGTTCTCACACTCTTCTACTGAGACCTGAGTAAAACCTTTCCTGCATTTGTATACAGAAGAAACACAGTCACTGTTTCCAGAAGTGTCAAGCACCCTAATATTTCAGTGTTCTTATAACCTATCACTTTCAAGGTTAACCTAAAAGACTTTGTCATTTTTAACTCTTGACTATCTGATATGGAAAATAGTTATCCAGGACTTGACAAAGTGCACCCCATTCTCTTGTCAATTTCCTGCACTAAGTTTTACAATAAATAAATTTAAGAAAAAAAAAAAATCCCTCCTTCTCTTTCATATAACTTTATTATTTATCCGGTAAAACATTTATTGACAACACTGTATTAGGAAAGCTGACGGTCTATTTATTCAAGCTTATTGTCATGCCATCTGAAAGCAAATGAATTTCCTTCATTTCACTGTGAAAGCACAAAGTAAGTAAATGACTGCTGCAGTGAACTACAGAAGTTTACTTTACTTACTATATTGCTGATGCTTTTCTACAGAAATATTGGTACTATCCCTTTTCCAGCCTTTTTCTTTTTAAACTTTTAATAGGCAAACAATTTTAAACACAAAGACTGTTCACATCTCACCAACATATAAGACTAGTTTTGTTCAGTACAACGCTGCAGTTAGTAAGGGCTGTAGTAATATGTTTTCTCTGTCTGTCTCACTCTGCCTCTTGTTAAATTAAAGGCTAAAGTTCAAGCACTGCCAGTGCTTTGGAAAACCTGAAAACAATTAGTCAATTGTAGGTTACACTTACAGGTGCTGCAGATGGGACAGTTTAAACATCTTTTGAGGAATTGCTGAAATTTTGTTCCTGTTCAGTTTCAATACTTGAAGTGTGGCAGACAAATTGTCAAAGGTACCAGGCTCCATAGAGGTTATTCGGTTACTGTTAATATACCTGTTAAAACAATGTCTAGAAGGTTAAATTTACAGTTATTTAATAAATTCTTAACAACAAGTAGTGAAACACAAAGCTCTTGTGGTGCTTACTCATTTATAAATGGAATTTTATCATATCAATTAGAGCTCTTGACAGCTTATTCTATAGTCGAATAGTATTTTACCACCACCATTTTACTCTACTCTGCCAGAGTGTGATAATGGAAGAAGATAATATGCAGCAATCCTGTTACTTTTTTATCAGTCAGTGTATCTGGCATTCCAATATTCCTGAATAAGAATTAAAGTGTATTCACAAGAAGTCTATCAAACTCCATATAACTACAAACCAGCCTATCCATGTGGAACTTAAATTCATTTTGTTACATAATTATTTCTCTCAAGAGACAAATCTATTTGTTTCATCTGAAGATAATGGCCTTAGCTTTTTTTAATGAATTAAAACACCTCATTGTAGTAACTTGAATATTCAAGTCAGCAGCTTATGTTAAACTAGACAGGTGAAAGTAGGAATATTTAATGTCATTCTAATTAAAAGAAGATTTACTACCTTAATAAACAGCTGCCAATCTAAATTATCCAACAAGATTTTTGAAAGTACCCTGAAACAAAAAAAACCCGGAAAAAAGTAGTTTTTACTTACAGATGCTTGAGCTGTAATGATGGAAATGATGAAATTTTTAGCTCCGATATGTTGTTGTTGCTCAAGTCCAAAGTTTCTAGACTCTGAAATGGCTTCAGATGTTCAGACAAAATGTTGGTAATCTTGTTACTGGTCCTGAAATTTAAGAGCAGCAGGCAAAAGATTGTGATTTCCAGAGTAAACACATCTTAACTACACAACTCTGGCAAAAGTTAGTTCTTAATTGCCCTACTCGAAAATAATTTTGAGTTACAGAAAACCAATAAAGTATGTTCTCTATGCATAACATTAATCCAAAATCACAAACTGGAATAGTCTAAATAAATGTTCATTAATATTTCTTAAAATATAATCCCAAGAACCTATGAAAAAAATTCAATATAATCAAATTACTGCAATTCATGGCTTTTAAAAAGAAATGTAAAACTCTATAATTATCTATCTCTGAACAGCAGAAATGCTTGGTACTTGCATGGAACAGTACGTCACAGTACTGTAATGCAATAAGGTTAGTTATTTTCTATTTTATGCAAATTAATATCATAGTAGCCAAATACAGTGTTTCAGGTTTTTTGAAAACTCCCCTGGCATGAAAGACCAACTGAATTTCCAGAAAAAACCACAGAGCTAGATTATAAAAGATGGATGACGTGCACCTCCTCTGAAAAACAATATATAATTGTGGAATTAGACCTAGTATTTCAACCTACAGATTTTTCTAGTGAGTTGGCAAAGAACAAAAATTCTGCATTTCAGAGGTCATTACAGGAGTTTTGGACTTCATGTCTGGTCAAACTTTAGCTCAGCATCACACCCAATTCCACAACAAAAAGTATGCAACAATCCGAAGAGGTGGATATCGTAGTCTGCTCTAAGCAACACCCCTTCTTTCACTTTCAATGACATGAACTTTTCCCAGTGACCCTATTTCACGTTCATACCCAGCAATCTATCCATTTTTCCACCCCAGCTGCATAACATACAGAATCACACACGCACATCAGCAACATTATCATTCAGGGCTACCACGACATAAGTGAAAGCAGATCATTACCAATTAAACAAATGTAACCTGAGATGATTCTTGTTACCTTGGTAAGTTCAAGTCAATTCTAGCTGTGGTACATTCTGTACCTTGTCTGATGAATTACCAAAATTCAGGAGCTTACCCCAGATCCCAGAGATTGCAGGCAAATGCAATTTTAGTAAAACTATCAACAAGAGTATTAATTCTGGAAGATGTTTACCTCCACTGAAAATACTTGCTCTGGATCAAATAGTAAGCCACACATTAGGGTAGCATGGACAACCCTCATGTGTTCAAGGGGTGTGGGGGAGCTACCGCTCAAGACAAAAAAGTCCCAACTCACGAACTGAACCAGAAGTGAGATTAATGGGCTTTCTGACCACATATGGGAATGGGTAAGTGATCCCGCAGCCCCTCCAACGCTGAGCTTGTATCATGTTTCATTCCTTAGGCTGTCTGGTAGAGGTACATTGCATTTTTTAACTCTTAGCTGAAAGTATTTATAATAAATGGAAACAAATTACTTTAATAAAAAACAACAACAAACACCACCACCATGTGTCAGTTCCATCGGCCAAATAAGAATGTCAGTTAGATAACAGGTCACAGAGCTTTGCCTTTATGCATTAGTTTGTTTATAAGGTAATTACTAACAAGGTATTAAAACTGCCAATTACTTGAGTGACGAATAAAATTTTCCTTGCAGTAAAAGTGTGCTCCAGCAGAAGCCAGCAATTTCCTGAACTGCACGCCTCCTAAATTGCAGTGTGAAAGTGTTCAGTTATAAGACGGCTTGCACAGTACTGTCTTTGTGTCAGCATTGCTCCATAAAACAGAAATTCCTCACAACTGGCAGGATAATAGCCCCTGTATTACAAAGTTTAGTTGGACCTAATGGAACCGAATAAAACTCTTACGCAGTCTTCAGATTAGCACTTAAACCAACTGGCAAATTACCTGACACAGACCACATTACAACAAAAACAACCAAACAAAGACCCACAGCTTGTTTGTTTCAGGAACATTCTTCTTCTTCGGAGATGATAAGGCCATATTGAGGAGTGATGAGCAACTTCTTTTGCTCACTGAAACTGCATTACACATCGCAGTCCTAGTCCATCTCACAATCAAAATCAAATCAGCCCCCACTGCACCTTCTTGCTTAATCATATTTGTAGAAGATACTCAGTTGCGAAACAGCTGAATGGTTCACTCCCTATTGGTCCAACACCCTAGTCCAGTTTCTCTTCAAAAGAATGTAAGTGTAATAATTCCCACCTGGAAGATTATTCAGCACTGAAGATATCCAAATAGTTCTACTTAAAGACTCAACTTTATTTAAAATGAGAAAGTTTAACTCTAATTTGATTGTTCTTCATAATCATCACTTAAGCAAATTAAAAAAAACATAGTATCTTCCTCATAACTGCCAAATCACCATCAAAATTAGTCAAGAGGCATGTTTGAAAACACAAGCCTATCTAATTGTCAAGACAGAACCAAACAGTATGAATGTGGGCACAATGACACTAAAGTTTTTTCACTGAGAGAAGGGTGAGAGTAAGAAAACCTTTCCTGTGAGATGCTGATACTGCTGTGCTCAGCCAAAAGGAGCTGCATACACTCCACTGGTTTAATTTCACAGACCTTCAAGGGGAGATGAGAGAAACAGAGACCCTCTGCAACAAGAAAACCAGCACATCAAGTTCTCCCAGAAAGGAACCTGCAGCAATTTGATAACGATTTCTTCATGTGGAAGGAACAGCAACATGCTGCAGCTTCCTTACAACTTCTCCTGTTACAGCTAAAGCAGCAGGAGCACCAAGGAATGCAGATAAACCCACCAAAAATATCTCCAGGAATTTGAACGTGCCTTTTGCAATTTGAGTGCTTACACCCTGACTCGCCACAAACCAACAACCATCAGTACATACAGCCTGATTTAATTACTTTTACATAAGCCTATGTGAATACCAGCTTAAGAGAGAATACCAGTTTTTCATTATGAGTATGAGAAACCTTAGCTTTCCCTCTGAACATTCATGACTTTAAACACACCAGTAGGCCAGAAATCCTGTAACAGCTCTAACAATCCTGATCATAAGATTTGTTCTATATAAACAGCTACCTGACAGCTTATTCTATAGCTATCTATAACAGCTATCTGACATATCGACTTGGACTTTCCTTACTCTGGGGAAATACAAAGCAGGACAAACTCCTGTATCCATTTTGTTGAGGATCTAGTTAACGCCTTTCAGATATAAAAGCTCTTAAGTGCTGAAACATCCCCCCCCCACCCCAGTTTTTAAAGATCTGAGATATTCATACTGTCTCTTGATAAAGATTGCGAGTACGAAATGTTTTCTACCTAAGAAAAATATCCATGTAAGCTTCATGGTCCTGATGAGCTGTAACTAATCATGCACACCGTAACACAGAAAACCCAAGGCAGGAACAGATTAAGACCTGAAGTCCTATCTTTTGTTTCTCTTTGAAATCTCAGCACAAAAAAAGACTCCTGCACTTTTAGCACAACTTTTTCTTCAGCTATATCCTGATCTGCAGTGTTCTGAAAACTTCTTAGTTGGATCTCACCCTACTATCCTGACAAGGAGTATGTGTAGAAGCCTGGAGGTGGAGCTACCTGGTAAAAAACAAGTTGTCTAGAAAGACAATTTTGGAGAACAGCCCACGCAGCCTGTTCTGCACAACTGTTAAATGTAAGGTAACTGTCTTAGCAAATGTGTGTATCTGGACTAATACAGTACCTCCTGTCCCTTAGCCAAGCCCTGAGAGGCAGAATAATCTGAATCACAAACTGGTAAATTAAACCATAGTGGAATCTCCTGTGAGAAAATAAGAGGATATGTAAAGAGAAAAAAAAAGGCTTCTGCTAGGCCTAGATGTATCTTTCTGACTAGTGCTGAGGCCGAGATATGGAAATTCACTGACGCCTAGTCTGACCATCTTGTGTTTGTATGGATTCCAGATTACAGCTCTTTTGGAGGCAGCCGTATCAGAGTCCTTGCAAAACCAACGTGACTGTCCACATCTGAACATATTCTGAGTGGTCTCCATTGTGTGCCACTACAACTCACAGCTTCCTTTTCAATTTTCCTGGGTTTTTCACCTGTTCTTCCCATCACTCACCAGCTGACATCATATTCATATAGCTGGCATACTCTTTCTTGCACTCCCCCTCCTCCCCTCTCAAACTCTTTTGGGAACAATGATGTAAACATACTGTATGGAACAAAACTGAAGCAAAGAGAAAAAACAAATTATCCTAAATACAAAGGATCAAGACTGGAATCTTGACTTGGAAGTGCTGGCAGATACATACCTCCTGGCTTTTAGGATAAGACTGGACAACTTCAAGGAACACTTATCAGAAGAGCCTCAGTAACTACTACTTCAAGAAGAGCAAAAACGTTCTTTTTTTCTTCAATTTCTACTCATTTGACTACTGAGCCATATTGTAATAAACAATTACATCATTTAAAATACTAAAATTGCAGTTCTAAGCTGAACACTACCCTTACAAAAAAAGCAGCCTCTGATGTGAATGGGACTACACGCTCTTCTCACCATTAAGACACCCAACTGGACTGAATTAAGAAAGTCTGGGTTTTTTTCTCAATATTTGCAAGTGTTAGTCATAGAAATATCACAAGTGAAACTACTTTTCTCCAAGACAAAGTTAGCAGAAATAGAGCCCAGACTCTGGCTCACTTCCAGTTCTACTGGTAGGTTTACAAGTCTGATGCCTCCTTCACACACGAGCTTCTTGCACTCCTTGTGCCAAGCAGCTGTTCCTTCTTTTGAAGGTCTCCTTCACTCCATGATCCATGCCTCTCATTCTTCTTTTAAGCCAGATGTCTGAAAGACTCTGCTTTTACATTTTGTGTTTTTTATGGTATACAAGCATAAAATAGAAAACGAAAACTCAGAACTCTGTAGGCTACTGATACCCTGTCTAAAACTTGAAACCAAAGGCTTATTGATTCCCAAATCAAACATAAACGAGGAAAGGGGAAAGAGAAAGATGCAGACTGAAACAACTCTGTGATCAGATATGTTTTCATCATCAAAAAGAAGAAAGAGACAAATCCAAACTTTCAAACACGATACTTCCATAACAATTCTCTTCTGATTCCAGTCATAGTACCAATATGCAATTATTAAGCTTTCTTTCCAAACTCTCTTCTTAATACCCTGATGTCTGTTTCCAATTCAGTTTTCTGGCTTTTCCAAAATAATCCCAAATTACTTAGCATGTGAAAGGCAAGTGAATGTGTAAGTTCATCTCTTTATTTTAACAACTGTAAATGAAAGCAATGCACGCATAACTATTTTGGCAAGAGCTGACAATAGGAATAATAGCCCACTGCAGACTTGGTGTCCTCTGTGACAGTTAGTTAATGCTAAAATCTTGGAAAATTTTAAATATGACCTAGATTAAACTCAGCATAGTGCCCTCCAGTATTATAAATCACCTTTCTAATCTAATGCATAGAGTTCCTAAGTAAAAACACCTATCCGTTATCGTTACAGAGCAACCCTTCCTTTTAGAGAGTGCAGACCAAAGTCTAGGCAGTTTAGACTGCACACCCTTCTAGATGTACCCCTAACTTCAATCATTAAGACAAAGTGAGGAATGTTCTCCCATTCACTTCTCTTTCACTCAAGGCACAAGTGATTTCACTGCTCTACTGCAATCACCACCACCAAGTCTCTAAAACATAATCCAAACACTTATGCCTGACCTCTCGATTTCATTCTCACTTCTCTCGTTTTCCGTATCATACCCCCTAGTCCTCTGTAAAATTCCTACCACTCTTCCATTCTGTCATATCAGAACAGTAGTCTCTATTTTTGTAGTCCATTACTGTTCTTTTTAATTCCCCTTTTCCTTTACCACTGTGATCAGAAAATCGTAACAGATTTATCCACTGCAAACAGCTCATAAAATCTGCATTCTTTTCCATTCTCATTGCAAAAGCATTAATCTAGGCTCTCACTCTTTATATTTTTGCTACAACAAACTCTGGGTTTCTACATACTTCTTCTCTTTCCCATCATTCAGCCTAAATTGCTGCCAAAAAAATTGAGTTTCCATGTCTGTAAGTCTGACTAAGTCAGGTTCCTTTTCAAAATCTTTCATTTACTTTCTCTTAAGTCTCCACACCAAATGTCAAAGACTGCAAGAACTAATTGCAGTAAGTTCCTTGCTCTAGCTTTTTGCTCACAAGTTCAGACCAAGTCACACATGGTTTACCACCACTCTCATTTTTGGGACATTCTCCAAGTAGCCTTATGCCTGAAGCCCAGTCTGGCATTCCTCTATCCTTCCTTTCAATCCTTCTTCAAAACAAACTCTTCCAGGCAGCATCCAAATCTTAATCCTTCCCATAATAAAGTGGTAGCTGAAGAGATGACAAGGATGTAAAATATTTGACCAACATTTTCTTAATACTGGGATCCAGACTCCAGTTTAGTATGCTAGCTTTATAAACAAACAATACCACTTTCTCTGGCAAGCACAGAGGGAAAGGCATCCACTCCTACTGAATGTAAGCTTTCATTTTCAGGAGTTTCATCCAAACATCCCTCTTGTGACTGCAGCTTTCTAAATGCATACCGAGACAGTGTTCTCGTGGATTTTACACACAGCTTTCGCTCCCAGACCGCTGTGAGATGACAAAGAGGCAAATTTCTCATACCTACCCCTATTCCAAATTGCCCTGAACACATGGATTATGAAAAAAAACCACCGTCTGTCTTTACTGAAGGCCCTTCACAGCGGTTTAAGTTACTGCCACAAAGTGCAAACTATCACTCTTATTTGCAAACTGTCAGCTGAGACGAATGCATAATTTATTTTGCATGTGTGCTTCAATCAGCTGAATTTTATTTCTCAATATGACTATCTAAAGCCTGATCAGGAATGCCCATTTTCACATAACATACATAAATATACGTTTCCACATTTTAAACAGAAAGGGACACACAACACTAAAAAAAAAAAATCCCTTCTCAATATTAGAAGGGATTAATTGCCACTTCAGTAACTATGTTTGTGCATAAAATAAGGTAAGCAATCAGACTAATTTTGTAGTGGCTGATCAGAAAGCTACATTTAAAGTTGAAACAGCTTTTTTGTACTACAAAAACTTGTGACCTGTGCAGTCACCTAGCACTGGCTACTTTACAGTTCTTTTGTCCTGTTTTTATCTCCTAACCTTTTGTGTTAATACTTTTTGTTCATTTACCATTTTAAACATCCAGAATACAAGATATGCCTTCAAAGTCAGTGAATTTATATTCAGCATATATTGATAGGAAGACATTACAAACCATTACAAAGGCTGTAGAAAACCCTCAGAAAAGTGGCTTATGGATTCTGTTCATCATCTAACAAACACATGGACACATTTCAAAAAACTGCCTCAATTCTGGCAGCATTTTTAACTATCTCGGAACTCCAAAGTGAATGGTCACTGCCTTAAAGGCTTCCTGTACAGAGAGTTGGAGGGTTCCCCCAGCAGAGCAGAGAAAAACCCCTACCATGTTACATTTCTGTTATTTCTCTTATAAACAGAAGATTTCACATTCTAAAAAAAAAGTGAAGCAGGAACCTAACATAAAACACACATTAATATAAGACTTGAAAAACATTCCTGAATGGTGAATCATCCGTTCTCCCTTTAACTTCCATACCATGACTTTTGCATTTTCCTCTCTGGCATTACGAAGACCAAATATTTATTTGTGTTCTAGACCAACGTGGTCAGTCTTTACAACGTAACGATTTAAATCACCTACACCATATACACTAGTGCCTTTAAATAAAGTATCTCCTATTCAATAAAATGTAAAATTCCAAGTTTATTTAAAGCACTCCATTGTTGAAAACTAGTCTAATGTTAGAATTTCACTGTATGCACTGAAGACTTGGGCACGTACAGCTTTTCTAGTCCCTACTGACTGCGAGCAGATGACTACACAACATATCCTGGATGTGGGTAAGGAGAAACATGAGGGTTTTAATATTAGTTCTACACATACGTTTTGGTAAGAACAATAAATTCTAGTTGGAGAGGCAGGATACTTTAATACTCAAAACTGTTCTCTTCATAGTCACTGCTACCTTCCGTTTTCCACAGTACTCAAGGATACAGTGTACTGATGATGCTGGATGGTGTCTGCAACTATACATCTTTAAAAATTCTGCAAGCAAAAGTAGCATAGGTTTCTTATTTAAACTGTATATCCTTACATAAAGTCTTAAGTAACACTGCTGAATTTGTAAATCAGCATCTCTTCCTTACAAAGCACTAGTAACATTGAAAGCAGTTAACATTTTCAGAAGAATTTTAAAGTAAAACCCCTATGCAAATAGTATGTAGTAGTTAAACACCAAGCAGGACTTCTATACAAGGCTATTGTACTTACATTATTTGGTTTCAATCTATTTCTGGATTTTTGCCCCAGGTCCAAAACTACAACTGTGATAGACCTAAAAGGCAACATTAGTTTTCTTCCCATGTGTCAAGATCACTGGTTCAGGCAGATTTTTAGGATAAATACGACAGAACTGGTACATCTTGGATAAGCAATGTCATTACAATGGAAACAATATTCAGAACTTTCGCTTCTTCTCCTGGAATGAGGACATTAGTGCCCTTTCAGTACCTGACACAAAAGCAATCCACCTATCTTGGAACAGTAAAAGTAAACTGTTTTTCGTCCAAGAAATGAAGAATTTTCTACTACAACCATTTAAAGCAATTCTACATTAATTTAACTGTTTTTACATTTACTTCAGGAATGCAAACTAGAAAACTTCTAACATATTTTACTTCTAGGGATACATAAATACACCTACATTACCGTGTGCGGTGTCTGCGCATTATATACCTGTGGTAATCAGTTGTTAAATCCAATATTCTCCTCAAAAGCTCATGTTGCCAGCACGTGGGGGGCCTGACCTCCTGGCTAGAGCTATTGTGCTGCCAATCTCTGGCAAATACCCGAACTTCCCTCTTCCTTCCTTAATATACTGCTCTCTTCATGCCTTCTCTCATAGAAGGTATATAAAAGCACTTGGTGGCTGTGCAAAAAGAACACCCTGCAATTTAATTTTCAAAAACTTGACCTAAGCCTCCTGACCAGATATAGCCCAAACTATCAACCACATAGCTCACAGTAGTATCCAGATTCCCAGGAGGCTCACAAGCTCTCCTATGACATGTAAAAAGATACATACTCATCACATGAATAAAATCATAGATCACGTCCAGCCATGTAGTAAGAGTGTGCCTGAATATCTTTTCATACTCACTCTTTCACACTGACACATCTCCCAGGGTGGTGGTGAGAGGGTGTGCCTACCTGATACTTCATTCCCAAGATGTTCAACCCTCAACTGGCATTGGTAAAAACAAAATGTTAGCATTATTGTTTCATGTTACAGACAGACTGGGGCCATGACAGTGGGAATATCTCCTGCTCTGGGTATGTTTATCCTGAATAATTCATTAGTATGTAAATATCTTATTTAGATAAAATATCAATTAGATATCTAGAAATGAGGTGGCTCCAGAAATGGAAACTGGACTAACATGATAATCCACCCATGCTTGTTTACACTGTTCAAAGAATTCAGACATACATAGCTGTGTGGGGACACCTGAACTACGAAGGAGACACACCAGCAGTGTAATTTCCTCTGCAGGGCAAAAAAATTCTTGCAGAACAGGTAAAATTCTAAGGCTCCCCAGCTCAGTGAGAATTCATAACAAGTGAAAGAAAAAAATCTTGTAAGAGCTTCTTCAGCAATGAAGATAGTGGCAAGAAAAGAGGGTGCCACTTCTACAGCATTCCTGAAAATTCCTTGTTAAAAAACAGCTGGCTTTTCAATTGACAGTAATGAACCAACATACATGTATCTCATAAGAAGTGTAATCAAATCAAGTTTCAGAAGACTATCACCTTCTTTTCTGCTACTATTGGAAACCCAGAACAAAGACTCAACATGGAAACAGTGGTTTGCTTTGGAAAGGCTCCGCTAGCTCCTTTCTTATGAAAGTTTAAAATCTCGGAGAAAGTTATCAGATTTTTCTCTGAAGAGTGGCTCTAAAACTTACATTCTAATCATTCCATATGTGCTCTCTCCACATGACTCAAGGTATATCACCTCAGTTTGATTCAACCCTTTCAAATAACATCCACCACACAAAAAAACAAATGCATGTATTTTTTCACTTCTAAAAAGTATCATTAGATTATTTGTCCATTTATGCTACCACAATACTATATATATTTTTGTGCCAAACAGCTGTATGTTTATTTCTCTTTATATATAGTATTTTCTATAAAATTAAATTTAATATCTTTATATAAATAACAACCAACCAGTAAGAACAGGAGGCTTGAGGGGAGACCTTATCGCTCTTGAAACTACCTGAAAGGAGGTGGGGGTCCATCTCATGTCTGAAGTAACAAGCAAGAGACAGAAGGAAATGGCGTCGCGTTGCGCCATGGAATGTTTAGACTGATATTAGGAAAAATTTCATCATGGTAAAGGTCGTCAAGCATTCTAACAGGCTGCCCAGCGAAGGGATTAAGCCACCACTTCTGGAGGTATTTACAAGATGTGCATATGTGGCTTTTACAGACATGGTTCAATGGTGGCCTTGATAGTGCTGGGTTAATGGTTGGACTTGATGATATTAAAGGTCTTTTTCAACTTAAACGATTCCATGATTCTACTCTATGTTTTAAAGAAAACCTGCGCAAAAGAAACAAGATGCTTTATTTTTGAACAATACAATACCACTCTAATTTTATGTTCTATGTTCATCTGTTTTGAAAGAAAACAAACAATTATCTTAACTACTGTAGACTGGTATTCATAAGTTAACATAAAACATTAAAAAAATTATTTCTGCCATATTGATCTCAAGGAATCTCTGCTGTAGTCATAGATTAGGTATTAAATCTCAGCTGTAGCACAGTTACATTCAGTAATCTCCTTCTTCACACACAGAATTAGAATGAAAACAAGCTAACACCCAACCAGTGCAACTTTTAACTGCATTAGTAGTGCAATAAAAGCTTTTAGAAAATACTCTTTTCTTTTTCTTTCAAGTGTTAGCATAAACAGTGCATAGCACAGTTCTAACAAAGACTTTTCCATGTTCGACCACGTGAGTAAATGCACAAAGCAAGAGACATAAGGATATGAAACAAACAATTCGACAGTGACTGATAATCATTTATTCTCTCAAAGGAACACCAAAATTTTTGCACAGCTGCAAAAGAATGATTTTAAGTTCCTCTAAACTTGTTAAGCGTCCATGAGAAGGAGAGATGCTAAGAATTCTGAAGTAAAGCAAGACGATATAAACCACTTTATCATGTTAATATTTCTAGCCTTGTGGTAAAAAGGACCTTAGCAAGGTGGTTATATATATATATATACATACATACATATATACATACATATATATATACATGTATAATCTTTAGATCAATTAGATGCTTAAAATACAGAATGCTATGCCAGTGTAAAAGTAATGCCAATCCTACTGCAAAATAAAAGATGTGCTTAAATTCAACAGTTATTTGTCAGACACCGTCTGCTTTTTCTTTCATTCTTTTCTGATTTTGATCTGTAAGAAACCACATGAGTATCAAATGTCACTTAGTTCTTATTCAAACAGAGCAGTCCAGACACAGCGGCTGCACCAGCTGACTTAGCTGACCCAGGCCTAGAGTAAAAACAAACCCCTATAAATCACCAGATGTAAGCAATTGAATAGTGATCAATTTAATTAACTGAACAGCTTTCCAAAGTTTATTGTATTGTTCTAACCCTTCAGGATTCTTCAAGAAAGGTAACTTGCAATTTGTATTCAAGGATAGGATTTGGCCAGAGGGCTACATATTAATAGCTTTAGACACAGACACTTTAGATTCCCATTGATAAAACACAAATCCCACACATGAAAACCAGGTCTTTTCTTTTTTTCTAACTAATAGTATGATAGTAACTACTTTTCTACACCTTCCTTCAACAGTTTATTGAAACTAGATCACAGGAAAAAAAAATCCAACTGATTTATCATTAAAACATCAGGAATAAGATTTCCTTTAAAATCAACTTTTTTGGTTATGGGCCCCATATGCCTTTTACAACTTTACACGCATATTACAAATGAACACCAAGTAACCTACTCATTTCTTTCATGCAAAACAATGAACATGGACACAATCATGTGTCACAATTTTATGTATTAACTGCAGTCATAAAAAAATGTGCCACACATTAAAATGAGCTCAAAAAGAAATTTTCAAGACACTGGCAAAACACCTTCTAACCTAGATACTTGTTCTGAAGCTGCATCTCAAGGGGATTTCCCTGTATTACCCAGTGAAATTAATGGAATTCTGCCATGATTTAACACATCAGGATCTCAGCCAAGATGCATGATGACAGAGTATAAGTCTTGTTTTAAAGACAGCACTGTACAAGTTTGTGTAACATTTACTGATGTTTGTACAGTGCCTAGCACAACAGGACTGAGGCTTCTGGGCACTACCACAACATAAATTAATTCTAATGCAGTCTTTGTATCTGGGAAGCACAAAACCTACAAGGATTAAGCTCAATTATACACATTTTAAAGAATTACTAAATAATATGACATAATCAACTTCCTAACCACAAGCCGCTCTATTTCCAATTATTTCACTTTAATCTCTGTAATGCACACATTTCCACGAACCCTGTAGAGTTAGTTCCACTAACCAGGGACAAGGGTAAGATCTACTTACAAAGACAGAAGAGTTATATTTGCCGAGACTGGTCCCAGATCTGGAATGATCTCCAGTTCATTGTTGTTCAACTTCCTATTAATATTACAAAAGGGAGAGTTAGTTTTGATGTTAATCAGAAGTATGTACATCGGACTTGCTAAACTGCTGAATTGTGTCACCTCAAAATTAAAAAATAATTCCAGTTTCACTTAATGTAAAATATCAGAACAGCAAGTATCTTTGTTGTTCAAGCACCTATCCCTAGAGAAATAACTATGCAACTAGCATACACAAACACAGGTTGGGTATTTTTGGTTGGGGTTTATGTTTTGGTATGGTTTTTAATTAAGACAAATTAACTTACACTTCCTGAAGACTATGAAGGTGATCCAAGATACCGGTCTTGATTGAAGATAACTTGTTGTGACTTAAGTCCCTATGAGGTTACAAAAATAAACACCTTGTCAGTTTTGCCATACAATATCACATAAAGCACTAAAATTTCAATCCAAATTATGTTCTCACTTGTCTCCAAGCACACAAAAAGATTTTTTTGTATTAGTAAAATTAGAATAGATACTCATTTGCTTATACAAGGTATAAATATACAAATACAAATGCAAATACCTTGATCACGGCTAGCAGCATCAAAGAAATTCCTCTATCTCTGAATAATATAGAACTGTTCATCAGAGTGTGCATAAGACCCATGGAAAACATCTTAAGATTTTGACTCAGATACCCCAACAACTCCTCTCCCACATCCCCTCACAACAAAAGATATGGCTAAAACAACCTCTTGGTTATTTTAACAATGAAAATTCAAAACCCAATAGTCATTGCAGTCTCATTCCTTGGGTTAATCATAATATTTGGACCATTTACTCTTCTCACTCACATCCCTAAAGCAACACCTAGCTCACAAATACACAATGAGGGCTGTCCACAGATCGCAACTGTACTTCCATGCTTTCACAAAATGCAGGACACTATTCCTACACAACCAAATTTAAAGGACCTCTTAAGAAATAGCAGAAGAAAACAGACATAGCAAGGGCTAATTCTGCGTTTTAAGACATCTGTATACTAGTGGTATTAATACCACACTCAATTATACTTGAAGAAGTAGCTCGAACACTTAGCTTGTGCCATGTTGTATCCAAGATCCCCAGTATACACTGACGCAGTTTATAAGCAATCTTGTTAACACCCTTGCAGTGTTTGCTATGAAACAAGCCAGGTACTAAAAATGTAACACTTTTTGTTGACCACAAGAAATACTTTTCCTTACAGTACCATGCATCTCTACCCTCTCAAACACTTGACACCATACAAGAGTCCTAAGAATTTTTTGCTGGAGCCTCAGAAGTACTGGAAACATAACATAAGTAAGAGTAACTGTACAGTAAAAGACAGAAAAGCTAATTGCAGGAACTCAAACCTGCACGTCTCTAAACCTCTGCACAAGCGGTACAGACTCACAACTCATCCTAGCTCTGTTGAAGGCCTCCCCCTTCTCAGGCACTCATCCATCAAAACGTGCACTTTTCTGTTCCCCTACTACAGACTATCACTATCTCACCTGCAACAATCCAGCCACCTGCAAGCATTTGTTCCAAGTTACAACACTGTGTTTATCCAAGCCAGCAAACAAAAACTACATTATTTTTAACGAGTTCTTAAATTCACTCCAGTGAGTGTCTGTAATGCAGACATATAAAGAAATTAATCAGCACACCTCAGCAGTGAGTGGCTGCAGCATCAGGTAAAGGCTGCTTCAAAAAGCACTCTTTTGAAAAAAAAAAATTGCTCACACTCCATGATACTTCTCCCCATGTAATTAAGCACTAAAGAGTCATCCACCAAGCCTGGGGTCCTCATCAAGCCACACAGGCATGAAGTGTTATTTCAAGTTGAATCTATGAGGAAACGACATGATTCCTCACTTTTTCTGGGTAAGATGACTCACTACAGTCATCCATGCTGAGCACACCAAACACAGGCCCGACTGCCATGGATGGGTCTACTCTACCTCTACAGTTCCAGAAGTGAAGAAACCTGATAAACACCATATCCCTGGCTGCACACAGACCAGAACTGGCTTAAACAAAGCCAAGTTCAGTGTCTGTGCTAGGCTTTCTGCTCTATGACGAAGCTCTGAAAAACCACAGATCCAGGGAACTCCAGTTTCCCTGCACCCATGACGCCATATTCTCAGACACAGGTGTAATGCTGCAACCTGGCCAGGCACCTACGTTTCCTTAGCAGAACATGTGGATAGTAAAACTGTGTTTTAGATTCTCCCAACTGACTTGTTCAACGTTGCCAGGACAGTTTCATTGTCACTTTTGTCCTCTCCTGCACTTGGCAGTTAAAAACAACCCAAATAATATTAAAAATTAAGTATAAAAAATAATCCCAGGCACGTATGGGTACTGTGAGGGATACCACCACTACTTGGCTGCAAGGCACACTCTGAGCCAGCCAACTGGACCAGGCCCAGCGGGCTGCTGAGCTGTGGCACCAGTGCCTGGCTCAGGGCTACAGGCAGGGAAAAAGAGATGTGCTGCGTTTCCCAACCCAAAGCTGCACAGGAGTGTGCACAAGGCAGAGCTGCAGGTGTGAATGGCATTTTCCAGAACAAAAGAAGGGGGCTGAGGGCTGGCGGGAGCCACCTAGAGGAGTGGAACACACCCCCACCACCTTCAGGTGGCCCCAGAGGAGATGTTATTAGAGACTCAGCTCTGGACTCAAGCACCTAATACATATCTGTGCCTTCTTTCACGTGTCTAAACCCCTACAGACTTTCCTCTTAACGATGGAAAACCAATACAGTGTCAATGTTTTCAAAAGCCCACTAATGTTAGTTTCACCATTATGATTTTGAGTTCTCCTGTATCTTAGGTTAACCACACTTAAGTTAGAGGACTGCATCCTTCACCGTTTAAAAATCTAGTGCAAACATTCTCCTGGCCGTACACTGGAGAAAAATCCCTTTGTTTAACATCTAAAGACGTTAGCTGCACAGATTTGAAATTCTCACACTGCATTCTTAAGTGTAAATACTGAAAAAGCATGCTGCTACAAAAATCTAGACAGCAATCTAACTTGGTCCTTAAAGGCAGAGTAGAGACAGTTTTCGGCCTAAACTTAATTCAATATTTGGCTTCAGTCTATAGGGATTATAAGAACTATGTAAATAAACAGCCAACATTCAGTTAAGTTATGGCTTTTATGGCCTAACATGTTACTGTTGTTCACGCTTCAGACAAGACTTAGGAATCAGTAATTATTTCAACAAAGAGCTTTCAACATTAGTGCTAAAAACCTGCATTTCTTCATTTCACCTAAAAACTCTGCAAAAGGTTTATTTAAAGCATGTTTGCCTACAGGACCTACCAGACAGTAACAGACGTGAGTAGATTTGTCCTGCTGGAGATATAACATGTTAAAAAAAAAAAAAAAAAATCTGGCAGAGTCCTTAAACTATAAAAATCCTGCAATTACAACCACTGCTGTGCATGATCACCGCACTGGAGCCAGACACTTTCACTCATAGCTCAAGCTCACATCCATCTGGAGTCTATCAAGCCAACCGTGAGCATAACTCACACTAGGCTTCAAACTACTTTTTTTTGTGTTTGTTTTTTAACACTAAAGATACATTCACATTTTCCAAGTAGCACCTACTTTAAAAAATACATACATAAAAATTTCTTATGCCTGGTTTACTTACAGCAGGTTGTCAAATACAAGATGGAAAAAAATATCCCAAAGCAAAAGAACAACAAAAAACGCCCAACCCTCCAGACGATACTGAATTGCCTGTTTCATACAGTATACATGCCTGTCTACCAACAGTTGCATAAAATACATATTATAAATATTTTATTAAACATTATTTCAGTACTACTGGCGCAAGAAACTTCATGAAAATTCAGGGAAAAAAGCCCCTCAAGTTACATTTTAAGTTCAATCAGAGAGGATGGAAGTGAACCAAGAGTTAAAATATTTGCCTTTTACTAATAATCTAAGTTAGGCTTAAGCCTGTAGAAGTTTCTCAAACTTGTAAGCACTGGATTGGCAGAACTTTTTGAATAGGAAAAATCTATCATCCCAGTTGCAAAGCTACAAAGCTACAAGTACATTTCAGTCCAATGCATTTCTCAACATACCTTAAAACAAATACGAAGAAAAAGTTCGAAAATTAAATTCTATTCTTCCTTCACAGAAATAGAACTGACAATGTTCAAACATTAAGATTATTACTACGTGTTCTGCATTTCTGAATTTTCCTTGTACGTTAAAACCAAATTACAAGGGAAGAGAAAATTCCCTCTGTGATTACTTTTGCTGCTAGAAATTTCAAAAATCATAGAAGATAGAACAGAACACACTCTGAAACGTCAAAAACCAGATTCATATTAAGAAATTCTTTACAGCAATAGTAAGCATATATACCTGATCTTCACCTCACATTTCTAACAGAAGTGACTGGACATTTAAGTAGAATTGCCTCCACTTGAGAAACCATACCATACTTTTTGCCCTCTAAGAACCCGTTCTACGAAAGAAACTATTTTCTATATTCCATTATGTTTGTATGACCATCTTTTGTAACTCACAAGTCTCAGCACTAGCTGAAATTTAACTCTGAACACCAATGTTTGTGTGATTAAAACCTGAAAGGAAGCCTAATGCATAGAGGGAGAGGGCAAGTGCTTCTTCACACATTTTATAGATATAACTTTTAGACTCTAACTTAATTTACAACACTTAGTCACAATTATCATCTTCTTCCTTAGAGAACTCAGAAACCTGAGCCCCAAGTCAAATTTTAAAATGCAAATCCAGCAACAGTTCCTTAATCAGTCCCACTGGGGCCTATAGAGCTGCTAATTCAGCAGAAATCAGCAGAGCTGAAAAACAAAAAGCCAGGCTGTAGCTGTTTTAAGACACTGATCCAAAGTGACTCATAAATCAGCTTGCTATGTTCAAGCTTTAGTCTGGAAAATATTGAAAAACAGCTGTGAAAACCATACAGCTTTTTTTTCTGGCAGTTCTGGTAGAGAACTAGAGGATTTATAAAATGTAAATACTAAAGATGTAATACAAACACAAGTGAAACCCATTTTTCAGACTTTCCCTCCTGCCCCACCAACAGTTCTAGCATTCCTGAGCGAACCTGGCGAAGGGTAAGACAGTGCCAGTGGGAGTTTGCACATGTGAGGACACTGGCTAATGCTCAACACTCTTTCTTCTCCTCCAGCTCTGCTATACCAGCTCTAACACCACCACATTCTTGCAATATCAGGACACACATCCTGGAATTAAATGGAAATCTAACTTCAAAACTATCTGTACAAAAAGCCATTATAAAGGTTTATCAGTTATCAGCAGACTGTTACCTCTCATGATGGTGAAGTAATAGAAGAAGGTATTTTTGGCTAAAATCACAGTAAAATTGGCAATTATAGCCTGTTTACACTCCACTTTGTGAAGCCACTTCCATACAAAGCAGTAGACTCACACCTGCCACCAAGAAGAAGGGGACATAACTCAGGTTCATTTTTTTTCCCCTCCTTGTCCATTCTGAGGTCACTCTCATTTTATTTCAGCAGAGAATCTGAACAAAAAAAAGGCATGAAAGAATCACGCAAGAGTTTCAAAAACCTGCTCTCCATATGGGGGAGTACAGATGGGCAAAGGAAGGTGTAAAGCCTAACACAGGCCTGGACCTTCTCAGGCAGAAGAGCTTTCACTCTCCTGCTTGGGGGACCTCGCCAGCGAATGTTGAGAATGTGGTAAAAAAGCTATTCTTTTCTCAAGAGGACTGGAAAGCCTGCAATTAAACTACTAGCCTTTGGCTACACCTACTATAGAGTTTCACGGAAAACATAGTAGACATATAGCAATAAAATTCATAAACAGTCTTTGACAATTTGTAATGTGCAGTTTGTTGCAACAATAATCCAGGCTAGTCAAACCTTTTTTGCGTATGTAAACCTGAATGCATAATCACCTTACAGATTGCACAATCCCAGGTCCAAGTACTGGGGTAGCTGGAGGTAACAGACAATGCCACACTCTTCCTTTTTCTTATAAAGAGGAAAACGAAGAAAGAGCTGGGTACTTCTAAAGCATTTGTCACAAACAAAAGAAATATTTACACAAAAGTGGCCAGACCACATGGTTTGGTGACACCTACAAAGATGTACTTCTGTGAGTTTAAAAGCAAGTGACACAGCTGTCCAATGAGTAATCACAGCAGGGTTTCTTACAACAGACCAAAGCTTATTTATACAAGCGGAACTTATTTTCTCACACTTTTAAAGGAATGTGAACTTACATAAGGGCAATTTACACTACCAAGGGAATTCTAATTAGAAAAATGTCCCTTGTGCTAACAAAAAAGCCCTGCAATGTGTTTTATTGTCTCTCGGGAACATAACTGGAAAAGACAAATTTGGATTACTGCTAACAAAAAATACTTTTTAAAGCAACTCAAAAATGAAAAGCTCTGTGATTTTTCCCTTGTGTTTTTATTCACCGCATCTCAATTTTAACAGCATTGATGTATGCTAAGCTAAGAAACTAAACTATAAAGCTTACCTTAATATAAAAATAAAATCCTTAGGTTTTGTCAGAAAACTTAAGTGGGCATACTGAAACAGTTCAGAACAATAAGAGGGATGAAATATAATAGAAAGCAAAACCAGTCGTTGAATGTAAAGCAGATCCAGCGTTAGATCTGTATGTTTCAATCACATACGCAAAAAAAAAAAAAAAAATTTTTTTACCCCCACCCTTCCC
>VZTF01009713.1:485397-779524 GCA_013397755.1 Cnemophilus loriae
GAGCCCCGACCACGTCCCGCCCCGCCGCAGCCCCCTCCCCCTGCCATGTGACAGCCGCGGCCCGGGCGCAGCGGGGCCAGGGGCGGGGGTTGGTGGGCGTCGTGCCTCGTCGCTGCCCGGCCTTGGCGGTGGCACTCCCGAGTTTCTGTCCCGCCCCGGGCCGCAGCACGTGGTCGGCCTGGGGGTACAGCGGGCGCTGCTGTGGGATCGTGCTGCCGTCCTCGGTGTCTTCTTGGGCGGGCGGCAGCGGGCAGTGGGCCCTGTGTGCCATGAGCGTCACCCAGCACGCCCAGGCCGAGGTGAGAAGGCACGGGCACCATGGCCCTGCGCCCGCGGGGTTTCCCTTGGCCGTCACTCCAGGTAGCGCGTGTCGTGGTAATCCAGAAGCTGCTCCAGAGGCCCCAACGGCTTCCCAGCCAATCCTGGGGTCACTGGCATGTAAAAGGTGAGGTGAGGTTAAGTCCTGCCTTCCGGGTCCTACACGGGCTAGTCCAGACACCGTAATTAAGCCCATTATGTTCCCCACAGGATCCTAGCTCCAAAGGTTCAGGGAAGTGGGCAGGACGTACAGATTCCACATCTCTGAGGTAATTATGTAATTTAAGTAAATACCTATTGTTCAAGTTCCATATGTAAGCCCGGACCCTGGAACGGATTTAATTACTGAAGGCTTCGCTTCCCCCTGCATTGCAGCAGCAGCAGCCGTCAAATTGCTCAATGAACAGGGCTTTCCCTCCTACCTTTATATGTACACCTGAAAGATGGTAGACATCTTAGACACTGTGAACCTGGAACCTCAAAAAGTTAGTACCGAGTATCAAGATTTGTAAGGCTGAAACTTTGTCCTGGTTTTTATCATTTCCACGTATATCTCTTGAGATGGAGATTTTTATTAAAGAAACAAAACTACATTTTAGTGAGGAGTCATGAATTTGCAAGCCAGACTGACAAGTCCTAAGTAACTACAAACATTCATGTGCCACTGTCAACATGACTGTTTCAGGTGCATAGGGTGTGCAGAGCAGTGCAATGTTTGGTCAGCTTGTGCTCCATTGACCACTGGTGTTCCTTAAGGAAATTACCATGGGAAAACAAACAAACGCAGCAGGAACACACTTTTTTCTACATATAAAAGCAAGCAGAGAAGCAAAACACAGGATGGAAATTACTTAGTATGTCTTTGCAAGTTAATTCTTCTTTATTTAAAGTGAACGAAAACTGTCCTGGTACCATTGGCGTGTCAGTATTGCAGTTTCTTTTCCAGTCTTCCTTTGGAAAACTTTAGGGTGACGTTAGATCAACAAAGCCTGTGAAACACTGAGCTGTTCTAAATAGCCAGCAGGACAGTGCCAAATTTGAATTTTTGAAGCAAGCCATCATTAGGCTGTACCTGTTCCCATTGAAGTCAGTGGGAAAGCTTCCTTTCACAAGTTCCAACATTTGTTCTAGCTGTCCAGTTGTTTCACACCATAACACCAAGATACAGAGATACTTGAACATGTTGTGTTCATACACAGGTGAGATATGCTATACTTGCTAATTTTGCAAAGTAGTCAAAAATTCAAGAGAAGGATCTTTATGTTGCTCCAATTATTGAATGATCTACTAAAATTAAAATAGCTTTAAAGTAACTAAGCCTTGTATTATGGTTCCCAGAGTGCACGGCAAAGGGCCTCACTTTTCTGGGAAAAGTGACGTTCTCTTATCTTGAGTGTTGGTAAGGGTGGTGATTCACTAGTAGGTGGCAAGAGGGTCATTAAGCTATGAGTCTTAACATCCAAGGGAAAAAAAAAATTAGAAACAAAGCATTTTGAACTTACTTTATCACAGCAGTCAGTAATATATATGGTGCATATGTGAACTATGGAACAAGAGAGAATCTGGGAAACAAAAGCAGAAAAAAAAAAAGATGAAAAGGGCAGGAACTTCTGGTTTTGTAATTTTGAAAACCACTCATGCAATTAGGGAATACTGTGTCCTCAAAAAAACCTAATGCATTTAGTGCTAGTAATATATGAAGCTGTTTTAAATCAAGCAAGGTAAATCAATTCAGAAAATTAGTTCATTTGTCTTTGCAGCTTCTTTTCTCAAAATAATCAATATTATGAATCCTACAACGATTATATGCTGTACTTCAGAGTCCATGACAGAAAGTCTTTCTTCCCACAGGGCGATTTGTTCCCTTCAGAAGTCTCAGGGACCTATTCTGCACCTCATATGAGCACTACAAGCTCTGGCAACCCTCAGTTCCAGGCGTCTCTTCATCCTTGGTTTTAGGTTGAGAGTGCACTGTGACTGTAGATAAGCAAATACAAGTCACTCCTTCAAAGATTTGGCTGGACTGCATCTTACAAGGTTAAAAGTGAGCTTATATCAAAATAAGAGGTCTCCCATTTCTCTACCCTGTTATCTCCACATGTAGCGAGGAACTTCTGGTGACAGTTGTTTGGCATTAGTGCAACTGAGGATTCACCAGGATTAGGGGACTGATTTGACTGAAACCCTTGAAAAATAATAACACCACACACACACACACGCACACACACACACACACACACACACACACACACACACACACACACACACACACACACACACACTTTAATTCTGAGTTGGAGTAATTTCCTTATCCATTTTTCCATGTAGCTGCACAAGGAAGAGACCTTACTCATGGTGGTTATGCAAAGGCAGGCCCTTTCCATGACAGCCTGAATACAGGTCAGCCTGAGGGGATGATGTTGAGGAAGGGGAACTACCAAGCATAGTCCTGTGGATGAGTTGGGAGTGGAAGATGGGGTTGTGTAGTGAGCTATAGCCCATTGTTTGGGACGTTATGGCTTGATTCTAATGGTCTCACTTTCAGTCTCTGATTATTTTAGATCAGATAAACACAGGTTTACAGATTCAAGTCCAAACATATGTTGTTTAAAATACGTATTCACTTCAGGCAAAAGGCACACCCAGAAGCTGTCTAAGTATGATTTTTTTTTGCATGTAATTAATGCACTGAAATCAGACACTGCTTTCAAATAATCTACTTCCAGAAAAGGTCAACCCTAAATCAGACTAGGTTTAGCAGATTATTAAAAATAACTTACCTATTGCTAAATTAAGCAAAACCAAATTAAGGTACTATACATTTTCTATTCTGAATTAAAATTAGAACATCTTTTATAACATTAGTGAGAATTCAATTAATCTAATTACAGGTTTTTTATTCATTTTGCAAAGGAATCTCAAGTCATTACATCAGACAGTTACATATAGTTGTATATAGTTACATGTAGTTAAATCTGCAGCATTAATATCAGAAGGTCAAAAGGACTGAACAGTTACATCTACTAAATACCAAATGATTTTGTCCACTTAGGCCACTTCAGGAATTAAAAGTCTCACCATGTACTCCTGGATCACCTTGTGATCCAAATCTGTGTCCAATATTCATTTTAGATTTTTTACTTTTCCTGGGTAACTGAAGTGATTTGGGTAGAGTTCAGCAGCAAAAAGCAGAAGTGAAGCAGAACAACATTGCTTACACTCGAACACATCTCACTTCTGATAGAGTGAGATAGAAACCAATGGCCCATCTATTTACTTTCCTGTCAGTAAATGACCCTGTAGAAGCATTGGCAGAAATCATGTCCTGTCTATTTATTCCTAAACTTTCACAGTTCAGTTTTATTTATTGTCAAAGAAGATGTTTAGGGCTATCTGGGAGAAGGAAATGAAGAGTTCATGCTCTCAAGATCATTAATCCCTGTTGGAGATTCACCAATTTAGTCCATTAGAAAGAATAATCTTAAGGCTAACAAAACTTTTTTTCTAAAACCACAGCTGGAGGGAGGGATGAACCAGTGAGACCCATCCTGCTTACAAAACAAAAGTGGAGCAGGACATGCTTTTTGTGGAGGCTGGTTGCCTGTATGAAATACCTTGCAATAGGCAAGAAAGAGTTTTGCCTCAGGCACCTGTCTGGAAGTTACTAAAGAGTCCCACAAAAACTCCATATTGTTTGCAGAGGAGCCTTTTCACTTCTTTATGTGTAAACAATAATCACATCCAATATAATGGAATATTTTTCATGAAAATTACTCTAAATGCAGAGCTTTTCCACCTTGCTTTGTTTCTGCCAATTTGGTATAGCAATTGATATTGCTTTTAGATTATAGTAGCACCAAGACTTTGTGACCATTTATTTCAAATCCTGTGAGTAACCATTGCAATTTCATTTGCATTTGAGGAAAATAATAAAATATTCTTAAATAATTTCCTAGTAATTGTGAGTCTCCTTCTAGTGTGTCGTAACTCCACAGTGAGTATTCCAAGGTGCATACAGAAATTTATTTTTGGTAGTAATTATAATTGACTTTATGTGATCCAACAGTGAAACCATGAAAACCAAATTATGCATAATTTGAATGCACTGATTACAACCAGAAAAACCATATGAACTCTTTCTGAAAACCTTGCCTAGGGCAGAAAATGTTCAGCTTTTATAGAATTCATCCAAACAGTGAGTGTTTGCCTCCATTACAAATAAACTTAAAACATCCTAAGGCAATCCACATTAGTGACGATTGTTAATGTCTTCAAGTCGTGTCCTGCGTGGGGCTAAGTAGGAAGTTAAGTGCTTGATTGGAAGGACAATTAAACAATCAACATCTACAATGATGTAACTTCAAAGAGGAAAAAAGAAGACTGAGTTTTATGCCATTAAGGAACACTCAGGTTGAAATGTTGTCAATTTGAATAAAAATAAGTAGATGTAATGTCAGGATGGTGCTACTGTAATAAAACACCTGCCAGGTCTGTTCTACCTGTTGTTTTAGTTTGTTAAGGGTTTTTAAATAATCTTTTAAAATAAGGAAACATTTTGTGGTAAGAAACATCCAGAAGTGGTCCAAAAGTGAATCTGAAAGAGTGCTCTGTTGAACCTAGCAGTGGCTCTTCCAGACGGTAATGTCTTTGGCTCTTCCCTCCTCCTCTTCCTTGGGATGGGGGATTATGGTACCTGAAGCTCAGACATATGTTCTTTTCTGCAGTGGGGATGGAAATTTTTGCTGGAGGAAAAAGGGCTTGAAGGCTGTATCTGCTTAAATAGTCACAGGCCGATTTATAAGATTTCTATCAGTATTTTGCAACCCTGATATTAAGTATTCACTATCTTTAGGTGTGTAACTCTCATTGAAGTCAACTGCTTAAAGAATTTCACAGTGAGAAATCAATGGGAGTTAGACCCTAAATCTTTGAAGAATTTATGTCTGATTGGCTGTTCTAGGGGGAGAAGGAGCTGCAGCTGAGACTCATCTTGTGTAATTTTAGCAATTTAGAAGTTTGGTATCTCTTCTAAAGCATTTGTATTGGCTTCTTCTGTAGTCAGTGGAAAAAGACACATCAAGGAAGTGATTACTACCTTTCTAAAACAGACAATCAAGGCATTTAGAGTGAATCAGTCTCTCAGGGTTTTCTCCTTCTGCCTAAAAGGACCCTTATGACTAGTTTAGTCTAGACCCTGTATTTTCAGCTGATTCTAAATGTGTGCCTTCAAACATACATATTAATTAGCTAAATAGAATAATATGGAAGCATATTTCTCGAACTTCTTTGTATAATGGGGACCTGTATTGGTTTTGCATGGCCTGGTTTTGATAGTGGGGAGGCTACAGGGTTGGCTTCTGTGAGAAGCTGCTAGAAGCTTCTTCCATGTCCAGCAGAACTAGTCCCTGGTGACTCCAAAAATGGTCATGCCACTGGCCAAGGCTGGGCCGATCAGAAATGGTGGTAATGCCTCTGTGCTAACATATTTAAGAAGAAAGATAAAAAAAGTTGTGGCATAGTTTTATTTCGGCCAGAAAAGAACGGAGTGAAAATATGTGAGAAGAACAGCTCTGCAGACACCAAGGTCAGTGAAGGAGAGGGAGGAAGTGCTCCAGGTGTGAGAGCTGAGATTCCCCTACAGGCCATGGTGATAACCATGGTGAAGCAGCTGTGCCCCTACAGCCCATGGAGGACCATGGCGATGTAGAGATCCACCTGGAGCCTATAGAGGACTTCCACACCAGAGCAGGTGGATGCCTGAGAGGAGGCTGTGGCCCTGTGGGAGAGCGGGGGAGAGAGAGGCCCTTCTCCCATGCTGGAGCAGCCTGTCCTTGGAGGACTGCACCACATGGAAGAGTGACCCATGCCACAGCAGTTTTGGGAGGACTGTTGCCTGTGGGATGGACTCACGTTGCTGCAGTTCGTGGGGAGCTGTTGCTTGTGAGATGGATTCACATTGGAGAAGTTCATGGAGAACTGTCTCCCATGGGAGGGACCCTATGGTGCAGCCAGGGAATGACTCCCCTCCCTGAGCAGCGGGAGAAACCTCAGGTGGTGAACTGACGAAAACCCCCATTCTCTGCCTCCTTAAGCCGCTGGGGTAAGAGGTAGAGCTCGAAGGAGGGAGGGGTGGGGGCATGGCATTTTTCAGGGTTTTTTTTACTTCTCATTATCCTGCTCTGATTTTGTTAGGAATAAATTCACTTCATATCTCTTAAGTTGAGCTTGTTTTGCCCATGATGGTATTTGATGAGTGATCTTTCCCGGTCCTTATCTCAACCCATGAACCCTTTGTTATATCTTTTTCTCCTATGTCCAGCTACAGAGAGGAGTGAATGAGTGGCTTTGGTGGGTGCCTGGCATCTGTCCAGCGTCAACCCATGACAGTACCTTCAATATCATTGCTACAATAGTAAGTAAAATTTATCACAAATATGAATTGTAGTTTCAAATTTTATTATACTCCTGTAATATTTTACTTTGTTTCCTGCTGATGTAACAAGTTCTACTAAGGATTTATTAACAGGTTAAATCTTACAAGACTTAGTAAACCAAAGGGGAAGTGCTATGCATAAGTATCATGTACAAATACAAAATGAGGACTGCATGGAAAAAGATCCACTAGTGCATCACAAACTAAATAAGTATGTGTCAACAATAACAATATAGGAAGCATTTTGGGGTATATCAGTTGGAGTTTTCTATGCGAGAGAAAGAAATAATGTTCTGGTGAAGACTGAGATGAAGTCCTATAGCCCATTTGGAAGTCACATATTAAAGGAGAGGAATGAAGGAGGCTACAAAAATCTGGTAGCAAGGTCAGGAGGACAGAGTTTCCAGCTCTCACAAAATGAATACCCAGTGTTGCAGTGCAGCAAGTAGCACTTGAGATTTTGCACAAAGCTATCCCATTGCTATCATTGGGAAACCAGTGAGTCATAGCACACTGTAGTGTCATCTGGACTTGCTCCCCTCGTTCTGCTATCTGCTGCCTCTTACTTTCCCAATTATTATATGAAACAAAATAAGCAAGTGCTGTCCCGGTGAGAAGTTGGCCAAACACAGATTGCACCACTTCCACAGCTGTTCAAGTGGTTACTTGCAATAGCTATGTTTGCCAATAAAGTCTGACTTTCCGAGCCGGAGCATCAAAGAGCAGGCTGGATCCGACAGCACCAAACACAGCCTGCAGATCTGAATGGGCCGGGTGCCAGCTACATCCCAGCAGGAGTTGCAACCAACACCAGTCGTGTGCACCAGCTGGCCAGATTGGTGAACAATGGTCTGCAACACACTCTTTGCTTTGATCTTGTTAATATGGAATCAGGAGAAACTGCGAGGGATCCTGGTATTAATCCTTTTGGGGAACCTTACAGAAGCAAAAGTTTCTGTGGCCTCTTGTACATGTCTGACATTCAGGCAACACGGTCTGGAAAGTCTCTGAAATGGAGATGTCACTTTCCAAATACCCCGTTAGCTGCCAGTGAACACTGAGAAACTGAGGTTTCTCCATTTCCTAATGGTCATGGCACTTCTTTTGACCCTAAGTAACTTTGTCAAGTGGGTTTTCTGCTAGGATAAGCTAAGCTAACCCTCAGCATACATTTCCATAATGTTGTCAGTTGTGAAGTTTTTCCTTTGTTGTTTTCCCTCACAGGTTTGAAGCCTAGTCATCTCCTCTCAGTACTTTCTCCCTTTCACTAACCTCTCTACACTCTTCAATCTATCAAAGAAAATATTTAGCAGGGCAGAGAGTTGCATGTGACGATTCTTCAAATACTTGCCTGGTAGTGAGCTGTAATCTCCAAAGAAGGGAATTCTGGTTCAGGGACTCTCGTTGCAGTTGTGTTCTCTATTGCTGTTCAGCTTGTGGAGAGGAAATAAATAGGATAAAAGGGTGCAATGCTTTAGCACCGCTGCAAGACAAATAGTTTTGTGTACAGTTCTTGGACGGTACTGACCTCGGCATTAGAAAAAGCTATCTTCTAGAAGGATATCAACAACACTGTCAGCATCCTACCACATCTGAGGTATGAGGATCTGAGGATGAGAAGGCACAGTGCCGCAGTGTGGGATATTATGTACCTTGGCCCACATGTGCAGTGTCAAAGCAGTACTACCACACACATGGTCAGGCTGGGCACAAGTCTAGCAGTGGTGATTAAGAAACCATGGCTTTCACTGAGTTGCAGACACTCAGTAACTGAGTTATCCTTTGAGTGACTTATAATCAGCAAAGTCTCCATAAGGTTGGCTAAGGTACTGCTACAGTATGAATTTCCCAGTTTTGTGGGGGAATTAAAAGAAAGAAGCTATAAACTAAACAGGAAGAGGTTTGCTCATTTCAAACTTTGGGAAAATTATATCTTATTTTAATCATAATGAAAAAAAATTCCACCACAAATACACCATGTTACCACAGTAATATTTTTTGTTCTGATTTTTGTTAGAAAAAACTGCTAATGATAAACACGAAATTACTTTTCTAGAATTTTGATAAAATCATACATGCCCTTGCTGAGTACCACATGTGAGTAACATTTCAGTTATTCTGTTGATGTCACTGAGATGGAATTAAAAGTGCTGAATTTTTCAGTGATGGATATTTCACTGCAGCTGTGAGCAATGTGTTCCTCAGAGACTTATTCTCCTGGGGCAGTGTTAAACCCTTGGGCTTGCATCTTATTTGTAAAATAATACTATTTAAAAATAGGATCAAAGGAGATCTAGCCAAGAAACTTAGCCTTGTGTATATTCAGTATATGAATTAATATTATAAATTATAAATAAATGTTCTTTTTACACATATATATGACTGAATGTCATAAAAAATAAACCATAAAGTATGTTAAAATAAAATCAACAAGAAGAGAGCATTCATAATTAAAACTAAATGTGATTGTCTAAAAAATGTCATCAGCTAAATATAAAGGGGTAGAATTTTGTTTAAAATTTTCAGGTATGGCTGCCTGACTTCTCTTGCATTTTAAATCTCTTGAACTTATTCTGCTGCTTTCCAAATACTTAATTCTCTAATTTTCTTAAACAGATAAAAATAAGTGTATAATTAATTATAAAATATGTAAAAGCAGTTCACACAAATAAATAATTCTACCAGAGAAGCTACTTTGCAAATGCAAACAGTCCTTTGTTGTCATCTTTATTTCGGAGCATACACTGATCTCCAGAGCTGAAATGGATTATTGAAAAAACGACAGTGATTCAAAGAGCACTCAAGCATGTATTGAAGAAGGAGATTTGGACATAGAACTGTAAGTCCAGTAGGATGGATGGTGAGAACCTTTTCTGACCAGTTCACCTTCATGAACTGGACTTGAGTGTTAGACTTGTAACAAAGCAGACCTGAATACAGTCGATGGGGAAAATTATTATAGCTGCACGCATTCTGAGCATGTTTCCCTAAGCTGTCTCTAGCTCTACTCCCTCAGCAGAGCAGGTGTGCCTGAATAGCCTTTTGCCTGTGGCCTCAGGACCTTTCCATACCCATAGGCAACTTTTCAAGTTGTCAGGGTGAGCTAGTGGAGAGCAAACAGAGTAAGTATCCCTGTGAATGGTTCCCCACACCATTTTCTCAAGCAGTTGTGGCTTCAGATTTTCCCATCCGGCACACTGCCTGCTTAGACCTGCCCCAGCCACCCTTTCCGCAGTGTGAGCACAGCTGCTTGTAGTGCCTTAGATGAAGCCAGATCATGCCTTTTTTGTTAGAGTTATTTTTAACCCAGCTCTGTTCATTTGTTTGGTTTGTCATTTGGCCCCACAAATGATGCCAGCTGCCATAATATGAACCAGTGGCAAGGCATTAGGGGTCCTGAATGCACCTTAAATGGTTGTTACCACTGGAAAGAGCATGTAAAATACATTGTGGCCTAAAGGGTACCATTTAATGTGGCGGTAAATCCAGTCTTTGTGCACCGAGTCTGAGTCTAGAAACATAACAGTCCCTTGAACTTAAAAAACCTCACTCTGCCTCTTCAAATGAATTAAGTTTTTTTCCCATAGACATCTTTGATCTTGAAGCTTTGCTGTCTCAAATGTTGTCTCCCCTAGTTTTGCTTTATGCAAGATCAGAATGGATCGATCTGTAGCTCAAACAAAGCTAGTATAAGATCCTAAAGACAGCATTAAAAATCCTACTGTCCAGTTTGGCAGAATGCAGTTGTGTATTCAAACCTGATCTGTCTCCTGTGTGCATTTCCATTTACTCCAGTAATGCACAGGTGTGGTATTAATGATCACGGAACCTGCATTACAAGAAAAACAAGCTCATTTTCATAAGCCTGGCAGACATTCATAATGCCAGTAAGTAATGTATAGGGGCTCAAAATTTGAAAAATAGTTGGAAATAAACCTGACAGCATGCATCAGAGCTTGTATTTTAAGTTCTTCCATTTCTAGTGCTGTTTAAAACTTGTCTAAAGCCACAAAGTTTGCATGCATGCTACAGTTCTTTAATGCATGATTTTGTCCTGGTTTCTTGATTTGAATGCTCAGACACCCATTTGAATATTGCACCTGTAAAGTCATATATACACATAATTATATTTTATATGTACTTTAACTTTCTGTGCACTTGATATTTAACTTCATGTACTGCATATGTTTTTGTCACAAGTACAGTAGGTTCCAAGCACAGCTAGTGCAGCTTTCAACTGAGACTATCTCTGTCAGCCTCAGGCTCAACAGCCTGGCAGGAAAACCTGCAAATCCTGCTGCACCCCACAGATTTCTGTGATTTGCAGTTTGATAGAAACATCCTCCTTGCTGAGGCGTTAGAAGTTCCCAGATGAGAAACCTTTGCTTCGCTCTTCCAAACTCACTAAATTGTTACACAACTGCAACTTTGAGTCTCTTTGATGCTAAACTTGGAATATGTGTTATTGCCACACATACAGTAAAAAAAACCCAGAAACAAACCATCAAGTAAGGAGAATAACACTGCAGCTAATGGGTGTTTTGTTGCATGGTTTAAAAGAGACTGACATTTCTCCACATGAAAGAAAAGGCTAGGCATTTCTCATCATCAGAAAGATGCTGTTCTGTCCCCCGGTTAATAGTGTTATCTCATATTGTTTAGCAGTGACCTGAACACAGTCTTACAGCTGCTATGGATTTGCTGAATTATTTTGGGAACTAATTTGGTCCATTCTGGTAAACTGAATGCTCAATAGACTGTATCACTAAATCTGATGTGGTAGTTTTTGTTTGTTTTTTTTCTAACTGATCTGTCACAGATCAAATTTTCAGCTGAAAACTTTGGTAAAGACCAAGAAAGGGTCTGGAGAGACACTGGTAAAAAATGTCCTGTAGGATCAGAGAATCAGAATATCCTGAGTTGGAAGAGACCCACAAGGATCATCAAAGTCCGGCTCCTGATGGCAAGGCTTGTATTCCTTGTTTTAATTTGCCCTAAAGAATGGGAAAAAAAGTGTTGTATATATATTTATAATTAGTAAAGACTGTAAGCACAACAGAGGACAGCAAATAATAAATGCAACTTGTAGATATTAGAAATAGAGACAAGAAGTAATTTAGGCCTCCATTCTGCAAACAATTATAGAGCTGTTTAATTTTAAGAGTGTGCGAGTCTCTTAATTCCAGCAGTCTACTCCTATATCTAAAGTCACAAAAGACATGAGCACGGTGTTTTCTGGAGATTATTTCTGCAACACGTTAAATCCATATATATAGGGAAGTGTACTTTGAAAATTAGATTGCAATAAAGGAGACTACTTAGAATGCAAGAAAAGTCAGACAAAAGTAGGTGTACAAGTGACAGACCAGGGAAAGGCCCTGCTTTAGCTGACCACGCAGCACAGGGGAAAGATCGGAATCTGTTTCACTCAACGGGACATTTGACACTTTCCGTTCATTAAGTTCGTGTGAAGACGTGGGTGTGACAATCCACTTAAGAAGTGTTTGCAAATTATGTTTGCTTTTAAGAAAGAGGCAGAGCACTCCTATGTTGCATTGAATAATAATTCTAACTGGGGTTTTATAAGGTATTTATCTGCTATTTATTTGCTTTTTGAGGTTGCCTTCCACTGAGAGGTCATAAGAAGCTTTCAGGAGCCCTTTCCAATGCATAGCAGTAATTAGAGCTGCAAGAGCCGCCCGGTTAGCTCTTACTTCCTCGGGATGAGGGCCACGGAGGTGCCCAGGGCATTGGGAGTGAGCGGGGCTGCACAGTGCCAGCCCGCTCATGGAGTGGATGTCGCAATCCCTGTGGTGTCCTACGGGGGCAGAGGAGTCTGGTCGCACTGTCGCTAAAGTCCACGGGATGTTTGTTGCCTGTTCCTGACAGAATAAGAAAATCTTTAAGGGAAATGTTCGGCCAGACAGAATAGGAAGGCAATAAAGGTGTTACCAAGCACTTTTTCCTTTCTGAAAAGTATTCTGTTTGTACAATTAAGCACACTTCAGGTATTAAATACTTTTGATTTTACAAATTCACTATTTAGAAGCTGATTAATCAGCATATTAAATGGCCCTAATCCTTCCAGAAAGCCTCTTGGTGATTACTTTTTAAGAGCATCACTAGTAGATTCAAGTCTGTTTATTCCTCTGAGCTCAGCATAGCAACAAGCTTTTAGTATAGTGAAATGCTTGCACCTTTTCATGTTAGCTGAAAGAGGTAATAAAGATGTGTTTTAACAACACAAATGAGAGACCTGTTGTGAAGTCTCAAGATGTTTATTGCCTAAGAAAGGTGTGAGGGGGGGAAACCCTTTTAACACTTTTTAGATGTTTTTTCATTTTAAAATTAATTTAGGATGACTCCAAAATATTGGAAGGAAATAGAATGAGAGAATTAGACCCATAAAAATTTTGAAGTCAATGGGATGATTGTCACTGTTTGGATTTTTCAAAGCAGTCAACTTCTAACAACTGCATTTACGTACCTAAAGAAGCATGGTAAAACCAACTGCACTTGCAGACTGCCAGGGCTCGGCCATGGTAGGTTTAAAGGGAACCTCTACTAAGGGTTATTGAGGGAAGAGATTATTATGAAAAACAATCGTATCTCTGGTTTTGCTGGTGGGAAATTGCCGAGGAGTGTATTAATCAGATGTTTCACTTTCTACCACTCTACCACTAAACGGAAAGGACTTTATTTAGGGGAACAACGTTTTGCATTTCAGTAATGGAAAAAAGAGCACACAAACTTTTATTAAGATAATCGCTTATACATAAAAAACACAAACAAACCCACAACCACCCACCCCAAAAATAAAGCAAAGCAAAGCAAAGCAAAGCAAAGCAAAAAACTCCACCCCAACCAACCAACCCACAAACCAACCAACCAACCATAAAACCAAAACCCACAATGCAAATGCTCCAATGGGTACCAGTAAGGAACTTGCAGTGCTTCAGTTCTAACTAGTTTATTTCTTTGGTTTGTGACCGAATATCCTATCCATCGGACAGTGGGTGATGCCTGTGAAACAGATGGAAAACAGATCATAAACCAACCCCTGCGCTTGGACTATGAACTGTGAATAGGCAGATGCCCATTTTCTTCATTCAGGTTTTGTGACTGGACAGACTTCTGAAAGGATGGAATTCATTGAAGGACTAAGGCTTTAGAGTCTGATTTCATAGGAACTTGTCAAATCTGGACAAAACGTCTTTTGCTTTCTGAATGAAATAGGTGAGATAAGTAACTTCCTTTGCTGTTTCTGAGTTGGAATTTGCTACTTGAGACACTAGCACATATTTTTTTCGAACTAAACAAGACCCATTTCCATTGCCTGCAGGATAAATGTGGTAATTTTCAAGCCAAGACAAATCAAAGATATAAAACAGCTTAAAGAAGAGCTCTGCAGATAGTCTATTGCCTCTCCAAAATAAACACGTAATAAAATAATAAGTAATAAATACATATTAATTACCTCATAACTGTGCATAGTAAATTGGGTCTCTCAGTGCAGTGACTTGGAGCTCTCTGGGAATCACATTGCCTGTGGAGGTGTGAGGGTTTTTTTTGGAATAATGTTGTCAAATGTCAATAAAAATAGAAGGTTGTACTTTGTTTGTGTCTAGACATAGGTAGGTATTTTGTGATTCTTTGATTCACAGGAATAAGGAAAGCTAGGGTCCAGTTTAGACCCAATTCTTACTGGCTGCGACATAATAAGAAGGCTAGCAGCTCTGGTTTGTGGGCAGGTAGAGTGAAAGTGAAGTTACTGTGCCTTAGGCTTTGAAGCAGGCATTAACTCTTTTTTGGATTTACAATTGCAAATATTAAGGGGAAGCTCTTGTTACTAGCAGATGGACTCCCTCTCCTGCTTTCTTTCTCCAAAACTTCGTGTTATCCAAAGGCAGGAGCTTCTGCACAGTGAAGAGACATAAGGTCATGGAAAGACTATAGATGTCTGTGGACAAATCCAATAATTCTCAGTTTTCTCCCTTATATGAGCAGAAAAGACTGTCAGCATCAGGCGAAATGGATGTTACAAGTTGATCAAAATTTTATGTACAGAAAAATAAAATCTATATTTGGAAAACAATTTGGACAGGGAACTACTGATGTCCTCCTCTTCCTTCCCTCTCTCCCAAAAAACCTTAAAAAAACCCAGAGGTGGTGTATAGAATGAAGTCACTCTCAGGAAAAAAAAAGACAAAGAGTTTATTTCTGCAATAAGATAATCAAGGACAGTGTTCCACATATATTTTCTAGATTATTAACCTGGTAAATTCAGTTTCCATTCAGTCACAGGATAGCCTGGGATAGGCCCATAGAAACAGTCAGGTAGCTTAAATTGTTCCTAATCTCAAGACTACTGTTATCAAAGTCCTGCCTGGGTTTTGGTTGCTGGAGATCCCTAGTGCCCATTCCATACAGCCTGGAGCAACATGCTAAGAATAGTTACTTACTTTGCAAGCAGTTAATTCACCAAACAAGGATTCAGAGATTTTTAAAGAACAGAATTACTTGTAGACAAACATCTTTAGCCAAAATTTGAGAAACTTGTAGTGACTTTCTTAGCCATCTCCCTACATCTGTCAGTACTCCCTTCACTGATTTCCTCATTTGGTTACTGTAAATCTGCTTCAATGTAACATAAACTCTAATATATATATAACGACTTACTCTGTCTTAATAAGGAATTATTTCAAACCACTTGTTTTCACCTCTGGATGGAGGAGGAGAAGTACTAGCTGCCTCCAACATGAGCATCAGAACAGTCTTGTGGATTATTGACAGACCCAGGGAAAATCCTCTCTTAGCACTAACAGAGAGCAAGAAGTCTGAACTGGAGGTGTTTCCAGGATGATGGTTTTGGAGAATACACAACTTAGTACTTCTTTCAGAAAATATAAACAGTCTTCATTGCATATTGTTTATAACTTCTCCCCACTGAGACTGTATGAGCTCAGCATGTACTTCACAAATAGCTTTGTTGTAAGGGAACTTCTGTTCACACCTTAGGAAGCAACTAGTCAACAGTTCCAGGCCATATCCTTTGATTTGAGTTGTATGTACAAGTTCCTTTAGTAACTATTTTGTGTTCTCTGTGAAAGCCTTTCTTGACCTACTGGGGCCAGGCTTTAACAGTGCACAGATGTTGCAGGAATCCATTCTCTCCCTTCACATAATCGTGGTTGTACTAGTCTTCCCTATGTGATTGTTTGGGTTCTATTTAATGTAATCTCTGGATTCCTGCTGACGATGTTTGCTATTACGTGATGTTTGCAAATCTTGCAGAAAAATCAGAAGCACTGGATGTCATTGACCAATGAGATTCTTGTTAAATTCAGATTGTGGCATGTACATGACATAACTGCGTATGACAAGGTCACTGATAACTCTTCATTGCTCGCCTTGCCTAGTGCAGGGCAATCTGCCATGTGTCACCCATGCACTTTGTTCCAATGCAGTTTGGGTTTTGCATTCTCCCACTTCTTGAGGGCTTACTCCCACTTGTCAGGGCTGCTGACTTGAGTGGGCTTTGGATCATTATCATCCCCTATATTTTACTGCTTTTTTTGTTCTGTCATTCATTCTTCTGCTAGTGTGAAACAAAAATATTGTTCTTTGATGCATTCTTTTCTGAGGTCTTTCATTGTATGCTTGGTTACTACCGTAACACTCTAGGATGTCTTGCAACTCTGTCTTCATTTGCTTACAAAACACCTATTAGATGATAATTTGTGCTTGAGTTCCCAATTGACACTGACTGATCTGTGTTCTACCGTGGGGCATGGAAGCCTGTTGTCTCAGCAAGTCATGTTTGTTACACGTCTTTCAAAGATCAAAAGAGGCTCTGCCTGAATTTGTAAGCAAGAATCAGTGCACACAAGTAGAAATGATGATAGGGAAGTGCAAAGAATAAGAACCTCTTGGTCAAAGTGGTGTTAGGTCACAACATAACCAGAGCAACCAGTTGAGAGACTTTATAAGCAATACAGACTTCTTTGCCTGTGACCTTAGTTTTGCCCTCCATTCAGTGTACTTCATAGAAAATGGAGTATTAATCTGCTGCTATCTTGTAATTCCTGTAACTTTTAATAACAAAAAGATATATTACAGATCTCCTAGTTCTGTTGATTGCTTGACTAGCAGTAATTTTTCTGTGTATGCTACTGATTTAGGATTTCTGCTGGTAATGGGCCTTGGCTTATCTCAAATGTGTGATGCAAGCTTTTGTGCCAACTTTCAAATCCTCTGGAGCTACTGCTTTATCCTGCCTTTTTAGACAAAACTCCATCTTATGACTTTATCCATAATAGGGACTAACTTTCTGAGGTGTTTTCTCCTGAGATATACTCCTCTGGAGTATGAACTTTTCTACACTCTGCCATTCTCAGCACTCTCAATAGATAAACAAAGTATTTTATTTTGCAGGTATTTTCTGCTTTATAGAGCTCTAAGAATGCTTGTCTCCAGAAGGCATGCTTTGATGTGTATCTCTGTCATTACTAATGCTGTTAATGAGTTGTTCCTTATCCTTGCAGTAGCATCTCAGTAATGTGAATTGCAGCGTGTGGTGGTTTCTTGGTGATGGTTAATGATGATGAGGCCGTACATCCCAGTAACTCATCCTTTTCCAGAGAACGTGAACTTGGGTTTTCATGCAGTGCTAATACTGCTCCAGAAAGTGCAATTCTAGCTGCCCTGTGAATTGGAAACATCTCCTCTCTCATCAAAGAAATTGTATGATATTTTCTGATAATCATCTAAAAATCCTAAAGATATAAAAATTCTGGATTAAGTCTATCAGTGACCTCATCACTGGATGCATTGCTGCTTTCTAAGTTCTTAATATGACATTAAGATATAATGGAGTTCTGGTTTTCATACTGTTAATATAGGTAATTTTTTCCTGTCTTTGTTTTGCATTCCACAATATGGATTCGTACCATCCTAGCCAAGAAATTTGCAGTCAGTCTGTCTCTGTCTTGAGTTTTTTTTATTCTTGCTTGCTCTCTAGGAATAACTTCAAATTGGGATTTGAGGAAGGAAAGTTGGGTACTTGATTGAAAAAAATTGTGTTATTTTCTTAGATAGATAAGAAACCATCTCATTTCAAACCAGTAATATTTGTTAATGTCATCACTTCCAGACTGGTCCATACTACTTTATTCTTATATAATGATATATTTATAACATATACTTCATAATTTTCTAGAATATGAACTGCTTCTGACAGAAAGTCTGGAATACCAAATACAGTGAAACTTTTGAATCATGGGGTAAAATATTTTCTAGTTCCAGAGGAAAGCACCAGAAGTGCCATTACAGAGGTATATGAAACTGTCACATACAGCAGTAACAATTCCATTTTCCATGTGGGATATGCTTCCAAGACTTTACTCTCTCTCATGCTAGCTGTGGTTTCCAGATTAAACAACTTCTTCTTCTTCTTCTTCTTCTTCTTCTTCTTCTTCTTCTTCTTCTTCTTCTTCTTCTTCTTCTTCTTCTTCTTCTTATTATTATTAAATATATTTTTCTGATTTTGTTGTTTCACTTAATGTAAAATTAATTATTCCAGAAAAGAAAATAGGTCTCTTTTGCTCTGTGGAAAACATAACAGTTCACATTTTAAAGTTTGGAAACACTGAGCTGTTACTTGAACTTGTTTAATAAAGGGGAATTTCTGATATTGGCAGAGAATAACTCTGTGGAAATGTCTTTCTCTCTGCAGTAAGGATTTAAATTGCCCAAGATACTCAACACTTTGAAAGTACCATTAGCATTTCACTTTTCAAATTTCCATTTGTGCAAATATGAGAAAATGAAAGAATGCCTTTTTCTGGTTGGTTCCTTTGCAGAATTTCAGTGCCTCTTTGCTTCAGCTTGTTCTTTTAGCTCTGTTTGCCCTTGTAACTTAAAACCAAAAGGGAAGTGAATAGTTTGAAAGAAAGATATTTGCTTAACAGCAAGTGGCTCCAGCCAAAAAATCTGCAGCATCCCATTGCTCTCACATGCTGAGTGAGGCAGCCTGAGGTTTGATTGCAAAGCTTATAAAGAATTGTGTATTTCTTACTTTAACTAGATACTTTTTTGAGACTTCTGCGATGATTTTGGTACTGTTTTGGGTGCTTTATTCTAGATTTTTCTAAGAAAATGAAGTTTAGAGGATTGAGCAGTCATTCCATATTTTTGTCTGTCAGGTCATCAAGGGTTAAGGTTGGCCTGTGCAGGGACAGGAGTTTGACTCAAAGATCTTTGTGGTCACTTCCAAGTCAGATACTCTGTGATCATCTCCTATCATTTTGAACCTACTATCAATTTTAACCGAGACATGAGTATTCAGTCCATAGAATCAGAGCAGCAGTAGTCCAAAATGAATACCTCTGGAGTATGTACAGCATCAGTTTTCTTCTACTCATCCACAACAATTGCTCATGTAGTGTGAATGTAAACCACAGGTTTTTCTTTAATAAATGACTGCAAAAAGATCCTTTTGAGGCTTACTTTGTGGCTAAATCAAGCCAATTTATGAGCAATTTTTAATAGGGTTCTGCTATGTTCATTCTACCTAGCATCAGGCAAACCTGTTGTAGTTAAACTCTCAGTATTTGGGTATCTTCCCCTTTTCGATCCCTCCACTGCAGTTGCTATAGGAACAGAGGGTATGTTAATGTCGTCCAATTAAAAATACTTTAACCAGTTTCTTTTTTCTAAATTATTTTTATGGTAATAAATTTCAGGTCCATTTATTAGAAGTCTTTTATTATTGCTACTATAACAGAATAAATCTGAATTATTCTAGTGTCAACAGTGTTCAGGTATGTTGTGGAAGAGACTTTTCTACCATAAAAGGTCTGAGATTCGTAATTTTTTTCATCCAAAAGAGACCTGGGGGGGTTTTAAAGCAGATTTTTGACTGTTTGAAGTATCTAGTTTGGGTGTGATTCAAACCTACACACTGAAAGTAGAAGCCTGACTTTGTTACAATTAATGTAACATCTTCAGAAAGTTATTGAAATCACTTATATTAGCCTCCATTCTCGTACATGGAACATACCCATACAGTGTAAAATTCCCCACCACAGGAGAGGTACCTGGGTGTTGGCACCTATACCTGAATGTATATTAACTCATTGGACTTTGTGTTTCGTGGGTTTCCCCCACCCCCGACGGACCAAGACTGTGACCATCACTTGGACCAGCAGACATGGCAATTGCAACAACCAGCTCTCGCTGCTGGACGCATGGGTGGTGACCATATACCTTTCTACTCTTGTCCTTTCTTTCTCTTTCTTCCTTTTCCCTTAGACATTTTCTTAAGTGTTATTTTTATGCTTTTATATTTTTGCAGTTCTAACCAAAATGGCTACATTTTAAAATTTGTCTAGTACCTTATTCTACCTTAATGCTCTAAAGTTTGCAAGTAAAGGTTTGTTACTGAACCTGTTAAGAATTTCGTTGTTTCTCCTGTGCACCACCCAAAGTGAACCAAACAATCTTCCTCCAAACTCACTGAGCAGAATGGGGCATAATAGTGTGCTAACTTCAGCATGTGTGATCATATCCATACAATAGCATTGTACAGTGGGAAAAACCCTACTTCCAGGTTTTCGGGTGCAAGTTTGTGTTGATTCTGCACATTTTAAAAGAGGAAAAGAGTTGCCCATACACTCTAGAGGAAAATCTGGTTCTTTGCCTCTAGAGTAATAACAGAATGGCTTGTGTTTATAAACTATTGTTCAGAAAAGTCTGTTGCTATAAAGATTAAGTCACATGCAGTGTGAATAATGTTCTGCATATACTAAACCACCCCATGGGCTAGTTAAGGAAAACTGGTCAGCAATTCAAGGAACACATTATTTTGATGTAGAAGATTCATTGGTAGGAATGAAAAAGAGGTAAATAGGTACCAAATTGATTTATTTAATCATAGAGTTTTTACATTTCTCCTGATTAAAATGGGGAGAGTTAATCATCAGCCTTGAAAAGTCATTAGAATACAGAATCATAAAGAATGTAAGGAAAAAATGATGGAAAGAAATTATTTCTATTATCTCTTCTGAAATCTTCATCTATTTCTTTGTTATATTCCAGTTTTCATTACTTATTTTTGTCTGGAATAAGTTCACTTGACTGTATATCTCTGTTGAGCCTATATTCTTGTCACTGGTAGAATGAAAGGTCAGAAGTATTGGACCAAATTAATCACTCACTTGCCCAGTACATTTATGTGGCAATCTCACCACATTGTGTGGTTACAGGTAAACAAACAAGCTCCTCTCTAGGTAAAAACATATGTGCAATTAAGGTTGTGTTTCAAACATGTTCAATTAAGCTTGTGTTTCGAAATAAATGATAAATAAATCTTTTTATAGCTTCTTAATTTAATGTGGGTTTAGTTAGTTAATAGTTTTAATAGTAAAAAAGAGCTAAATGTATGTAGCAAAACTGGTTAATGTGAATTCATGTATACTTTTGCAAAGCAGCTTTGGAAATATGGAGTGTATCATAACTGAAATCATGTCACGTCATTCTCTCTGAAAATGAAAATCTTAAAAAACTCCAAAGCATAGTAGTTCCATCTTCTTGAATAAAATAGGCTTATTCTTTATCTCTGAACATCCTTTATCTCTGAACATCCTTTATTTGGTATAACCCTAAGGAATGGTCTGTGGAGCTAGTCCTATATTTCTCATCTCAGGAGCCATGCAGTTGTGATGAGATACAGTCAGCTCTGTCATTAAAACTCTCTGGACCCTGCATTGTGAACCGGAGTAAAGGACTTAAACCCTTGAAAAAAATGTTGAAATGGTAAAATAAGGAAACCTCTCCTTATATTCTGTACTGGTTTTCCATCTTAATTTCTAGTCTGTAATCTACCATATTTCTCCTGCATTTGTCTTTTGCAAAATCCATCTCTCGATGTCAGCATGACCCTATCTTCCTGCATGTCATTACTATTCTTCTTTACTTATCTGCTATGAAGAAAATAACATTGTGCTTAGCTTCTAAATGGTAGGACCTCTTAAGATACCCTCTGTATGCATTTCATTCTGGATGATGCTTGTGGGCTCCCCTGCATTCCTTTTTGTTTCAGCTACTGTACTGTTTTCTTTCAAAATATTGAAAGATAATGTCTGATTGCAGCCCTGTTCACTTGGGGGATTTTAGTTAGTGGAGTTTCCTAGTTATTCCAGATCCAATGTCAGAGAAACACTGAGGTCACAAAATCTTCGAGACTAAATTTGCAGGCAGACAATGGAAAAACAAGTGAGAGTAAACCAAGCTGGATTTATCCTTCTGATTAGTGTGCACTGACTGTCAACTGGACTGAAAGATCATTCACTTTATCAAATGGATTTTCACAACATCTAGCAGTTCTCATTACAGCAGGTACAGAAGTACCTGGACTTTCTAAGTTTTCCCACCTGTCAAAGACCATACTGACAGTAATGAGAGTGGGTATCTGAACTATCTTGATAACTTCTTATTTTCCAAACCTTAAGATTTTGAAAATCTGAATTCAGATATTTCAGTAAAACATGTTTATCTACTTGCTTACTAGCTTATGTTCTTATGTAAACTGCCAAAAATATTTTAAATATCATTTGCAGCATTTTGAAAGGAAATAGGATGTATAAAGCATTGATTCAGCTTTCAGTGTTTCCAGTGTTTGGAATTATTTTCAGGACCAAAAAGGCATACTTAGAGGTGTTACCCCAGATATATATCTGCACCTAAACTCCATGTCAAATATTCTGAGTATGCGGAGAATATTGAAGACTCTCTTGTTCTTTGTAGTACTATAGATTTACATTTCTTTCCCATGTAATTCAACAATGGTATTTTAGAGGAAGAACAATCAGAGATTCACTGATATTCAAGATGAACATGAAATATGAACTGACAAAGTCTGTTAAACAGATGATAGAGCAACCATATATTTTACTTAAATACTGTCACTGGATGTACTAGACTTCTGTGTTTAATTCATGGAAATATTAATTAAAGTGATAAACTTCTGACAGGCAAAGTATAACAAGTCTTCAAATAATAAAACACACCTAATTTCATCTCAACCACTTTTCTATAAGCAAATGTATGAGTGTGTCTCCAGAAGTACACAATCTCATCTACATGGAAACCTAAATACTTAAAATTAGTATCACTATTGAGGGAGGGGTGGAGGGTTTACTATGGAGGGACTTGATCTACAGCTGCTGTTTAATACCAGCCAACCTAAATCTCATGCCAAAAATGTCTGGTGTTTGTTTTCTTTTGTAAAGAAGCAGATGATTGACCAGATGATATCCAGATGATTAAACGAAGCTGAATCTGTATCCTATCAAAGCTCCTCTGAAGCTCATCCATAATTTCTTCTTTCTCCCACTGTACATATTTTCATGTGCAAAAAGCTTCAGACAAACCAGAAGCTACTGATTAAACAAAAAGAATACAGTGGTGTACCAAAACTGAATTTCTACAGTAAATTGCTATGTGATCAATATCCAATACATTAAATATCTTCCTTGCAATGACAATTATCCTGTATCCTATGCTGCTTCATAAATTACCCCAGAAACAGTGGCTGATATAAAAACCTTTGTGGTCTAGGCCAACTTTTGTAATATTTCCTCATGAACCAAATAATAGTACATTTGTAGTAAATTTGTTTGCTAAGGACTATTTTTAAAGACTGAAACCTCCAAATCTTGTTATGTCAAAGACATGAGATTTCTGCTGTTGAGAGTAGATCTTTTAAAAATAGTTTGAATGATCTTTTTAGGGACCATGGTATTAATTTAGCACCTTAGAATAACCCCTGCATATCTTCTGTGCAGAATAAACACATCAGTTGTATTTTTAATTTATGTTGTAGCAAATTCTTCTTTAGAGGTCTCTGTAACTTGCCTCTAACAAGAGACAATTTTGTCCAAGTTTATTCTTCTTCAGTGTGAGTAACCGTGCTATGCCTTCTTTACTGAAGTAGAGAATTTTAGAGCATAGTTCATCTCACCTGCTTTAGACAGTTACTTTGAGATGGGATGAATCACTCTTTAGATTCTATTGATCATATATGCGAGATTTCAAATTATTATAAAGAGACACAGTTCAATATAATCAAATAATAGACTCTAATGCACATTGCATCCTGTCTTCTATCACCTGACCTCACAGGAGAAGGAATATATACAGTTTTCCTCAAAGAATTTTGTAAGCATCTCTCATATGGATAAAGGCCAAGACAGCTGGGACTGTTCAGCCTGGAGTAGAGGGGGGTGGAGGGTGTCTCATTACTGTGTACAAATATCTGAAGGGAAGGTACAAAAAAGAAGGAGTCTGTCTCTTTTCAGTGATGCTGAGTGACAGGACCAGAGGCAACAGACACAAACTGAAACTCAGGAGGATCCCTCTGAACTTCAGCACTTTTTACTGTGGAGGTGGCAGAGCACTGGCAGAAGTTGTGTACAACCAACTCTAGGCAGCCCTGCCTGAGCTGAAGGGTTGGACCACGTGACCTTCATAGGTCACTTCCAACCTCAACCATTCCGTGATATTACATCTAGATTCTATTAATGAGATTTACATAAGGATGTTAGTGATTGCAGACTATTTAAATAATATGTAGGAGCTTTGAGAGTGGAATTTTGCTTTACAGAAAGATCTCTCAATTTAAGTTCCTTCTGTTCTTATGAAAGAGGAGCAGCACACTTCCTCTTTCATAATCATTTATGGTTTGTTTGACTTGAGTGAGTTGTCTGACTTAAATGAACTGGGTTCAGCTTTCTGGATCATCAGCATGCTAAAACCATGGAGGGAAAAAAGAAATTTTTCTTCTTGTTTAGCTTCTTAAATCTGCTCACATGCATCACGTGCATCAGTGGTACAAGGGAATTCAGAGCCAATGGCAAAAAGTAGTTTCCCCTTCCTTTTGTTATTGTCTGCCGTGTCAGACTTCATTCTAAGAAAAGGAACAGCTTAAGGAGCAACTGTTTAATTTTTCTACTTATTTAACTAGATTCTGTGGTTAACAGTGCTGATGGCAGCATATGCATCAACAATTTACTGTAGCCACTTGCAAAAGAGCTTGATCTTCTGAGCAGTACTGTCTTGGCTTAACATCTCAGTCTGGACCTATGTACTCCAAATCTCAGCTCACGTTGTCTGGAATCTTCTTAGAAAACTCATTTGCGAACTTCATTCACTACCTTCTCTATAAATAAGGTGTCTGGTTTTGCATGATTTCAGAATGAAGCCAAGTGAAACTCAATGGTAGGGATTTTGTTTTGCTTAGACTTCCTGGGTGCACATGGATCTTTTTGGGGGGGGAGCTGGGGCTGGTGGTGCAGGGAGCCACACAGAGCAGAGCAGGACCGAAGGAACAAGCCAATGAACCAAACAGGCAGCTCAAGTCTTGCAAAGAGAAACTGCAACTTCACAGGCAATTTAGCTGGGACAGTTTATTCTAATTTATTACAGTAAACTACATATTAGCAAATGTTAACAGGTCAGGGCAGATTTATGTCAGGGAAGGCTACTGTGCTAATGAATGCCCCCCTCATTAGCATTGCCTGGAGCAGCACATGCTCTCTCTCAGCCTGTCCTTACCACATTTTCCCATTACCATCACAGCAGAAACAAGCCTTTCACATCCTGTAATCTCTGACCGGGAGGAAACTTGTTTAGAAGGTAAAGGAGGGAACTGGCAGATGGCTGTTTGTATGAACTACAGGTCCAGTTGTTTTTAGTTGGGCATTTACTTGAAGAAGCACGGGAATTACTGGGTACTGAGCACCTCTAAAAATCCATATCCCAGTCGTGGTTACTGCTAGAGTGGCTGTAGTTTGTACATGTTGCATTGCTGCTAACTGACTGTGACTACCAACTTTTCTACTTTTTTTTTTTCCTCTGTGTACAAAATAGGATTCTTAACACCTGTCACAACAAAAGATATTTTTTCATTATCATGCATTTTTTTTTCATTAGTGCATATAAAGTATTTGTATTTTCAGCATTATAGTATCTGGCTTAAAGAGGGAGAAATATTCTGTAGGTTTTGCTAATTAACTGCTATAAAGCATTTGAGATCTTGGATTGGCAGGTGCTGTCAAAGCATAAAATATGATCAACATACCTTTAAATCAATGAAAGACCAAGAGTATCACAATTCAGAGAGCAAACAAACCTAATTGCTTACTCTTCACTCTACTGCAGTCTGTAAAAGCAGACTCAAAATTAATGTAGTATACTTTAGCCACCCAGCTAAAACCCACAAAAATCCATGTAAAACACCTTCCAAATTCCTCAACGCCAGATTGTGCTAGTTTAAGAAAACTCTTTCTGTGATACCTTTTCTTCTTTTAAATGTTTGGTTTTTTATTAAATAGCAATTTGAAAGGATCTGAGTGATTTTTTCACACATTCATAACCCAACTGTTGATAAAACTACTCCTAAATATCTATAATGATAGAGTCAGAATTTCCAGCGCTCTCTTGCCGGACAACTCTAAAGAAAACTTTACATACTGAGTATTAGCAAATTGTCTGAAGACAACACTGTGATTTTATTTTTTTTTTTTTGTAACCTGTGAGTACATGATTAAGTCCTGGTTTGTAGCGATCATTAACTTATTGTTGGTCCTTTTGTCAGGCAGTCTGGATTTCACTCTATGGACATGTGCAAGGTTCCTAATTTGTTTTTTCTCTTCAAGACAATATGCATTTGCCATGTAACACCTCATTGAAGACAGGGAAAAGGAGAGAAATGCAGATGCCCAGATTTTCCTGACTGCTCTAGCAACTTTGAATTGCCCCATAAAACTTCCAGATCCTTTTCCTTGGGGAAAAGTGCAGGTGGTGGCGGGTTGCAGGAGTTGCTCCTAAACTAAACTGCTGCCAGCCACCAGCAGAGAGGGTGGAGAGGGGAGGGAGAAGGTGTTGGTGGGGCTATGTGTGTCTGGCTGCTGTCCTGTGTGGGTTTTGGCAGCTGGTGAGAGGCAGGGCTGCTTAGAGCGAGCTGGGGGGAAACAGCCAGGGCCTGCCAGACTGGAGACCTTCAGTTTTCCTAGAACTACTCCGTAACATTTTCAAAAATGAGGAATTCCTGAGAATAATAGAGAGAGAAGGGGATGGGAGAAAAAGGACTAGAAATGGTGTGAAATCCCTGAGCATCATTCATTCACTGGTGAAAGGAAGGGGGAAAGGAAAAGACAGGAATGGAAAGCTTTAAACAGTTGAAATGTTGGTATTTCCAGTTTGGAAAACCTTGAATTATCTAAAAAATTGTTGAGATTTGCTTTGCAATTTTCTTGTTAAAATAATAACTAGAAAATTAATTACTATTCCTTGTGCACTCCACTGATTCAGGTTGGATAAACCTTTGTGAGGGTATTTTTTTTCCCTTATACATAAATTAATATATTTTAAGACCAGAAGGGACTGTTCATCTGACCTCATACATAACAAAGGCAACTCCTTTGCTGTGTATTAATTACTGCTTCAAGTCTGAATCAGCTGCAGCATACCACAGAGAAATCTTCCCACTTCAAACCGTTATCCCCCTGTTTATATGTCAATGAGCTCTATTGTCCTTTTTTTGCATCCATCACTTCGGGAAGTCTAATTTGCCAAGGCTCAGATCCAGTCGAAGTCCCCTCCTCTTGGTTCCCCTCCTCCAGTCCTGGGAGAACAGTCAGTTGGTCTTCCTGATTAAGTACATGACTTAACTTTTGATCATGACAAAAGTCATATCATTACCTAAGCAAATGACATAAAACAATGCCAGCAGAGCAGCCTTCTGGTTTTTTTCACCATTCCTCTCACAAAAGTGCCAAAAGCAAACTATAGTGATGTCTGAGGGGTTTTTTTTCTCATTTAATTAGTTAATTAAAATATATATTAAAATTAGGGTCAACGGTTGTCCCTGTGGGACTTTACTTAAAAATTACTCCTTGTTTATAATTGCATTTCAAGAGCTGCTGATTTCTAATCTGTGCTGTGAGCTCTGTTGACTTTACAGCATTCTAGTTTACTGTTCATAACATTGTATGGTGCCCTGTCAAATAATATTTATTTACATTGTTACCTTTATCAAATCCATAATTTCACTTGCTTAAATTCACTTCACTTGAATTAAATACTTCATTGCTGTTGTAGTCAAATTGCCTCTTGGCATTTTTTTCTTTAGAGAGAAGGGAAAGCAGAGGTGACAGGCTGGAGCTGTGACAAGGCAAGAACCTGGGAAGGATACAAAGAAAAGGATCTGACTGAGGGCAGTATGAGCAATGAAAGGCTTAAACAGGACCAGCGTAAGCAGAGCCCCGAGTTAACAGCATGACTCCGTGGGAAGCACAAGAGAGGAAGCACTGTGGTCCTGGTAGGAGTGTGGAGGCCGTAACACCGCCTGACAGTCAGGGTTGAACACCTCAGACACTGGTATATGTGAGTAATTCCTATGAATATAAAAGAGATGTCTACCTGATTCCTCATCTTTCTCTGCTGTGTTCAGTCTGGCCTCCTCTAATGACACCACAATAGATGTATTACAGAAGAACCATGAGATTTCTCCCTTTTCTTATTTCCTGTACATTATCACATGTGCTATGAGGTGGGATTATATAGTTAGTCGTTTTCTACGTGGACAGGATATTCAGGTAATAGACTCAGTTTGTGCTCTTGGAACAGCAGATGTATTAGTTTCTCCAGTAAGGCATTCCTCTTCCAGCCTAGAAAAAACATAAGAAATCAGGAATGACAGTTACCTTGTATTACAATCAACACCCCTAATTTAACGAACTCTTGATAATACTCTCAATAACATAGTCTGCTGCTTTGTTGAAAATTACATCTTGCAAAATCCCTACTAACAGCAACTAAACAGAGATCATCCACACAAATACTTTCATTAAGTGGAAACTCTGATACGAATATTTTGTATTTAACCACTAACCTCAAATGAATACAGCACACTGGAAAAAAATCTAACTATTTTCTTTGGGTTACTTCAACTGGCTTCAGTAATGCCTTCAATATATATTCTCTGCTCAGTTTACCAACAAGAAACTTTTAGCAGAGGTTTTGGCTTGTTGTTTTTTTTTTTTCTTTTTTCTGTGAATACAAGAGTGATCAGAAGCCAAAGCATCAAGGCATTGAAGTTTGTCTTACTTTGATTTGCTTCATCTAGAAGGGAACAGATCCAGTAGTGTGCCAGCCTAAGGCACTTTCCAAGTTGTGCACATTAAAAACTAGTACTGGCATAATGCACTGGCCCCTCTAATAAGAAGAAATGTTCTAGGATGTGTTTGAGAGAGAGAGAGGAGGAAAAAGATGAGGGAAATGAGATATTGTCCTACAACAATGGGAAGCCTGATGAGAAAATAAAGGGATTTTCTTAACAAATGGACCAAGACTCCAAAGCATTTAAAAAAAAAAATACAAAGTATAAGGAAAAAACACATTCATTCCACCAGTGCACAGTCAGTATTAAAAGGTTTATAAATCTGAAAAGGTGGTTGTGGTTTTGATTGATTTTTTCCATCCAACTCCCTCTTTTAAAAGAGGAAGAGGATATTGTTCTTCCAATTTACATTTAGTGAAATAGGACTTTTCCCCACACATATGCACAAATGTGAAGGGCAAATCATGCAGGGATTTCACAGGATGCCCTCCAAGTGGTAACTCCTGGGGGCAAATGCCTGGGCTGCTATTCTGAGAAGATCCTCAGAGTCAGCATGTGGCTGGTCCAGTGCCAGACATGCTATGTCGGGCAGTCATGATACTCTCACGTGTCAAGACCAGTTCCTCGGACCTTCTCTGGCTATAGGCAGTGGCTATGGGTGTGTGCACCAGGTGTATGTTAAGTGCAATCTCACTGAGTGCACATATTCATAAAAGATGTCGCTGGCATCCTTAAGCTCCTGTAGGTTTTATAATTAATTTCTGTTTTGCTTACACTCTGTTGCATTTCCTTTCCCTTCCCTTGGTGGGTGAATAAGATTTTGCTTTCATGATAGCTCTTACAGGGCCTCTGCTTTACCAGGTGACTCAGCAGTACAAATAGGATATGGATTAGTTATGTGCAAACAATCACATCTATGCTGAATTACCCAGAGCACACAACAAACAAAGTATGTTGACTTTATGCTTCTATCCGGACTTTCTGGCAGTTGCAGGTGCTGCAAAATGCTACCTGATCTGGCACAAAGTTAGAGCGGAGTGACAAACTATACCTGATTCTGCATAAAGCCTGACAGCATAACAAGAACCCCAGCTTTGGTTTGGTTTTGTTTTAACAAATTTGCAGTAGATTGAGTTCAGGCTATGTTAGAGGAATTTTTTTATTCTGTAGCGAAGATATTTTTAGAATGTGGTACTAAAATCTCTAATCTGGGTTTACTGTATCGTCAAACAATGACTTGAGTTTAATGGGAAGAAGAGTTGTTGAGAAAATGTATTCCAAGTCAACAGAGCATAGTCACTTGGAAAACATGATTCTCTTATTGGTTTATCTGGTTTGACAAATGACTTTTAAGAGTCAGCTGAAAGAGCAGAAAATTGTTGATTCTGGCTTTCTGATTCAAAAAGCAGATTACTATTTATTCAGCATTATTTAAAGCTATCTGCTTTTGATATAAGCTGTTCACAAACATATCCCGACTATGACTTTATACCTACAAATCAGAGTCTCCGGCATATTCTGCTTCCTTGAATTAACCTCTGCATTGGTGCACATTAGATGGAAAATGGCACTGACAGTTCATGTCATCTGGCTTAATCTCCCTCCCTATCTCTCACTGCTATGGCAATCGACTTCATGTTAATTACCATGAATAATATAATATACTATAATGTACTATNTATATATAATCTGATCTCTGTTTTAATTCTCTAAAATATCAGTGTTTGATATTTTCAAATATATCACTGTGCTTGATATACTCTAAAACAGGACAACACTCTGTTGAAGAAAGTAGGCAGTTAGTTATAAATGAGGCACCAAAGCTCTTAACTGTTTTGCATCCAAAGTGTAGAATGAAGTCCAAAATTTTCAGTTAATTTCCCCTGACAGGCCTGGGGAAACAGATACTTCACATGGAACCCCAGATCCTTATACTGTGCAGAGACCTGCTCAGGGTCACTAGAGAAGTCAGACATATATATTAAGCTGACATACACTGAGGTGCTCAATGAATGTCTACCAAAAAGTGCTTCTGTCTATTTGAGATCTGCCACTTGCTCCCCTTCCCCCTGCAGTGGAAACTTGAAACCATTCCCTTAAGTAATTGAGCAGGATTCAGCATTTCTTCTGAAAGTTATTGACTGGACAAGGACCTTTTTACATAAAAGCCTGGAGATTATAGCAGTTGCAAAGGAAGCACTTAATTAATTTTGCTTCTCACCCTGAAAGAATTCATATGCATATCTTCCACCTCCCTCCCAGGGAAATGTGAACCCCCCGCAAGCCACACACCGACAGAGGATGAAGAGCAGAGCAGCAAGAAGGCACACAAAGTGCTCACAGACCCTTCTTGTGGAGCTAGAGCATGCAATTTCACAGGTCAGTGAGCCGTACAAACCTGGCTTTAGAGTCTGGTGGTTAGTCAGTCATATGGAAAGAGGTATCCTGGGTTTTGACTCATCTATTTTATACTAAATAACAAGATTTAGCCTGTCTGTATGAGGATTTGTGCATCCACATCTCTCTCCCCACTTTCCAGCCACAGTGCTGACAACTGCAATGTTCACAGCTTATTTCCAGCACCAATGCTGCAGCTTCATTTCAACTGCAGGTATATGCTCATTGCATGGAGTCCTGCATCAACACAGGACCTAAACTTATGCTTCCCTGGACTGCAGCTAAACTTACGCTTCCCCTGACCTTCAAGGACCTAGCTGCAAAATAGTTTCATCTGGAGTATCACTTTTGCTCTGTCCTGTGATCAAGGATGCTCATCTTGTGAATGTCCTCCCACAAGTACCTCAGTCACCTGACTTCTACAAACAAAACCCTCACAAAACTCAGTGCCCTCACCCTCCCTGAAAAAGGAGTTCTCTTTCCAACGCTGTTCTACGTCTTGTGTTCCCAGATCACTGGAGTGAGAGTTTAATGCAAATTCCTCAGACAGATAAACAAGCCTGGGAAAACACCACCCTCTGGGAAAGGTGCCCTGATTCATAAAGCCAGATAAACACAGAAATTTTTTTAATGAGATAGGTGGGAGACAGGACCCCAGCCTGAAGCAGGATGGAGAGGACAGGCAAAGAGAGTAGAGCAGTTTAATGAATTTGTGTTTACAGCTACTGACACACCTAGCAGTAAACTGAAGATATGTGCAAATGGCTCTCTCATGGCTTGTTTTCCTGTGTCTCTTTGTCCTAAAATTAGAGATACTCTCCAGCATGAAAGCTGTATGGTGGCCAATCCACTATGTCAAGGTCTCTGGAAGAGAACAGAAGTAATTCTACTGAGCTTGGTCAGAAGTACTAGATGATGAACACAAACAGTGAGAATCTGGTCTGAACAGAAACAGCCATTTTATCACGCAGCAGAGGAGTGGAGAGGACTGGCAGGAGCCACAGTTTAACCAGCTTCAGTAAGAACTGGTAGAAGCTGTTGATCTGCCCTCTGATACAAGTCCACTCTTTCTGTTTGCCCCTCTGTAATTCATGCAGCTTTTGGATATCTGCTAGCTTATGTAATACATAGAATTCACAGTGTGGCCTGGCTGAAGGAATACTATTTGAAAAATTCTAATCTGAATTCCCCATTACTTTTGCCAAATGAGAGTTACTGTCTTAGCTGAGCATTCCTCAGTGTCTTCTAAATCACCATGCCTTTGTATAATACGTATGATTAAGTACTTTGTAAACAGCTTTATGTTTAATAAAATGCTACAAAGAAGGAGTTTTGATGAATTAGATTTCTTTTCTAGGATCATAAAGTGTTTTCCTACCTAGTTTGGAATATATTTTGTTTCCTATGATGCATTCAATTGAATCACTGCTATCTCTGTGAAGAAGTATTGTGAAGTTGTAAGGTAGTGGCTGCATTCACTATACAGTAATATGAGCTGCTGCCATCCAATTCACATGGCCTTTACAACTTTGCCTAATTCTGTCTCTTGTGTGGAAGACCTAAGTAAAGTCCATTGAATTTATAACCACGGATCAGTGTAATATAGTGTTATTTAATCTTTATCATGAGAATATAAGTTTTGTCACAGAGAGTATTGTGTTCAGCCAGTCCTCTTTTTTTTTTTTTTTTTTTTTTAAATAGGACATAAATGATTTTACAATATTTTCCAGAATCCTTACAAAGTTTCTTCTGTGAACTCAAAGGATCAGGTCCTTCAACATCACTCATGAAGTACTTACAGCAAAACCTTGGTTAAGAGATACCAACTAACCTTACTGATTGCAGCTGATTCAGATGTTGCTGTGTGCAGTGCTTTACTGGTTGGGACATGAGATTCCAGAGTTCAAAAATAAGCCTTGCATAGCAGCACTGGTCTCATGCAGTGCTAGGAAAAGTTCAGTCCACTGTGGACACTCAGTCAAAGAGCTTGGATACAAGGCTGTGTTGAGATTTTTCTCCATAGCTGTCAACATGAAAGGTAGTAGCCTGTCCCAAGGAGTAAGAAGCTATCACTCAAATGATAGGAAAAGGTTTCATTTAGCATGATTGCTCTTTGTTATTCAGTCTTGGCTTGGTAGGTAGTAGAACAGCGGTTATTTAGTATAAGCTGTTCAAGATTCTTGTAGCATAAAGCTAACATTGAAATACTGTGGTCTCCTCACCTATGCAGACTTCATGAGAATGCATCCATATGGGGTGGCCTCTTCACAGATCTGGTAAATTTGTTGGCATGACTGAAGCACTAATTCCAGTAAACTTCCACTTAAACATTACTCTTTGGTTAATAAGAGCAGTGTACGGAATGTGCTCAGTGGAGTAATCAGCTCAGTAACCAGTGGCAAAATTCCCAGATAAGAAAAAGAGCGATGCTAATTTTTTGTGGGAAAGCATCATGCTGCTTGAGACACACTGTAGTTCTGCCCACACTTAGTAATAAGAAAGCAATGTAGTGAAATGTTATGATAATAGGTTCTCAGAACTAGCAATAAACACCTGCATATTCCAGTTCCCTGCCTTTAAATCAATTGCCAAAAAGCCGATCCCTTCCTAATGAGTTAACAATGTTTGAACTCACAGCAATCAATGAGAATTTTGTCTCTGATTTGTAAAAGGCTCCAGGGAGGGCCTTCTCTGTTGAGTATTATTTTAAATACTGTGGACATATGTGCGATAAAAATGCTAAAGGAAGAATTAGGCATTGGAATCACTAGAAGTATTCCAGCTGCCTTCAGTGGAAGGAAATTTATCTGAATGTGGCCTAGAAAAGAAGTTCAAGAATAATGTTCAAACTTGAGGTATTTCTTGTGATTTCAAAGTTTTGTTTTATTGTTAGAAGGAAATAATTTTTATGTGATTCCCACAGAAGCTCAGATATTTGGCACGATATAATTAGACACATAATGTTAGAACAACCAGTAGTGGGTCAGAGAGAAGCACCTTGTCTCTCCCTGAGGAGAGCAGTTCATGCCTTGGGAAAAGGCATCGTGGCATGATACTTCACCTGCCTTTTTTTTCCAGCCTTCTGCAGTCCATAGATTTCCTGAAATCACAGCTGTATCTTTGTAATTTAGGGCCATGGATGCATTATTTTACTACATACTTTTTATATTACTTTTTAACCAGTTCATATTGTGGCTTCTCTGCTATTCTTTGCAGTGAATTCTATGACTTAAGTAGTTACACACAGTACATGCACACCTCTTCCTTTTCCTTGCACACTAGTGCTTGATAACTTCATTTGTTGCCCCTTAGTTTTGCCTATAAACATCTGAATAACTACATTCTGATCATCTTCTCTGACTTATGATTTTCACCGGTGACTTTTAGCATAATCCACTGAGTCTTCTCTCTTCCAAATCTGCAAGTTCTAGTCAACCTAATCAGTGCTGATATGGAAGGAAATCTGTACTTTTGATTATAATTGTTGCTTTTGTACCTTTTCTTATGCCATTATATTCTTTTGACATTAATAAGCAAATAATAATCAAAATAGTGACCTGTCAGATTTATAATAACCATATAATAATAATTATGCTTTTGTACTTTATTCTAAGACTTTCTCTCTTTACCTTTGTGAGCTGTACTGAGCATTGAACAGATTTTTACAAACTTATTCACTAACTCCAAGATCATTTTCTATAGTAGTAATACTTAGTTTTCAGCCCACCAGTATATACATCTCATTAGAACTGGTTTTGTTTATGATCCTGCATTTATAAGTATTACATTTCCCCTGACAGTTCATTACCCAGCCAGCAAATAATATGAAAATTCATTTTTAAAACCTTGAATTAACAGGAACTGTAAAATCATCTTCCTTTTCTAAATCATTTATTATTATACTGAACAGCATAACCCTCAGCACATATCCTGGGCATCTCCTTTTCTTGTAAAATCAGCTGCTTTTTTCTACTCTTTGCTTGTATACTTGGATCAGATCTGAATTTTTGACAGGATCTTCCATGCTATGATTCCAGCTTTTTTTCTTGGAGATGAATGCTGTAAAATGGTTTTAAAATCTACACTCACTACATAACCTGTATTTCCCACATCTGCCTGCTCTTGAGAACCTTTCAAAACCGCAGGTAAATTTGTGAGGTACAACTTCCTTCTGCAATAGTACTGTCCATTCTTCCTTATTGTAAAATATTTATCACTTTTTCGTTGATGACTGGATATTTTTTGAAGGCTTCTACTAGTTTTCCTAATATGAATGTAAGATTTTACGGTCTGCAGTTCCTTAATCCTTTTAGGAAGGTTTTTAAAATCCTTGTCACAATGACTCCTTCTCATTACTCTGTTGCTGAGATCATTTCAAATGTTACCTCTTCCCATTTGATAAAGAAATTCCAACTCCCTGTCCAAAAACATGGACCTGTCATTAATTGTGCTGTGTAGTTAAAAAAAGGATGCAGATTTCTAGATTTCCTCTGTGTAGTAAAAACAATTTCAAAATTCTCCTTTACTTAGAACAGTTCCCTTGTCCCACTGAACAGCCTCTGAGCAGCTTTTCCTTCACAGGAGAAACAAGCAGGTATTAGTAATGCAGTTAGTCATTACAGTCACATCCCTGCAATCTGCAGACCGAGGCAAGCTGAGAACCCAGCTGAATCAATGACTTCACCTCTGCTTACTTCAGTGGACAGGAATTAAGGACTTAATTAATTGTACTGGGATTGGATACCTGCATACTCACAGAATGTGCTGAGAAGGATTGCAGTTCCGCCTTCAGGCAGGAAAGATTTTTATTTGCTACATTTATTGCCACCGATTTCTGTTTCGTCTCTGAGTAAGACCTGGAAAGGTTTGGTTCATTGATTCTCATGAAAAGCAAACCAATTTCAGAATCACAGTGGTAGGATTAGTCTTTGGATTTATAGGACCTGAAGCCTTGGGCATCTCTGTCCAAAATTCTATGTATGTCTACAGCTAGGGGTTTTTTTTTGTGGCTGTGTTTTTATGTTTGACTGTTCCCCCTCCACATTGTCTTGATTTTAGAAAGCACTAGTCCCTGTGGCCAGTAATTGTCTGCCTTACTGAAGTGTGTATGTTCCCATCAACTTCTTAGGAAAATTTAACTTCATAAGTAGATTTCTCTAGCCAAGATAGCCCTGAAAGTTTAACAGTGTAGAGCACTGCCATCAGGAAAACAGGGTTTGGAACTGAAAAAGTTTTTTTGCTGGGCTGATGGAAACTTGGCAGACTGTATGATAACTTAATGAATGCTGGTGGAAAACAGACCCTAAAACTCCTGGCAGCAGAAACTAAGCCAGGACTGGAGGTTTAGTAAACAAGCTGCTCACGCAGAACCCCCAAAAGGTGGGACTACTGTTGGTCACTGCAACTTCAAGTGCTGGCTGTTAAGGGGCAAAGGGCTAAGGCAGAGAGGAGCTGCACCAGCAAGGTCTCCCAGATCTCTCCTTACTCCCACCCTCTCTGAAACCACGTGCCACAGGATAGCTGTCATACAAGCACTGTCCTCTAAGGTGGTGAGACCATGCTTTAGGCTGTTTTATTATTGAGGTACAAAATAGATTCAGGTATCTGAATGGCTTTTGTGTTTGCAAAGTCTAAAATACGTAGCCTCAAAGGGCCTCCTTGGCTGTCATTTAACTCTGCAGAGGTTGATTATTATAAGAACTGAAGTTTTTATCAGTTAAATTTCTTCCATGTCTAAGTTTGCAACTGCTCCTACATTGGAGTTGCCAAAACATCATCACGTGACCTCCTTTAGCTTAGGTTTCCAACATATTTGAGGTATATAAATCAGACATCGTTCTGCCTGGCTGGCTGGCAGGGCCTAAACCAGCCAGCAGACTGAGATCAAATCTTAATTTCTGCTCTTCATTTAAAGTGAGACCAGATGACATAATACCCCTTTTACTTTTGTGGTTACAGCATTACAGCATTATCCTGTAGTTAATTTCCTTCTCTGCCTGAGTGCTTATCTCTGCAAGTGGACGATGAGGTGCTCATTCTGATGGAGAGCTGTGTCAAACTACTGATGTCTGGGGTGTGTTTTGAGACAGCAGGAAGAGGCTTGTGTTCAAATTAAACAGGGAATGTTCACTGGGGAGGTGGGGAGAGCCTGGACTCTTTGTCTTTCCTATCCTGGGTGAACAAGCTCTAGATGACAAGAATTTCACTAGATGCTGATAAGGGTTTTTGTGTCCTGCTTTGGATTTCACTGCAGAGGGAAGGACAAATTATCATGCTCTGAAATGCTCAGTAATCTGAAAACTGGACATCCAAAACATGCAGATGCACATTACCCTGTGCAGGAAAAGTATTAAAACTATGTCTCTCAGTCCGAGGTGAGCGATTTAATCATTACACTGTAGAATAAGAGAGGGGTCATACACTCCTACTCCCGTGTTTTGTGAGTAAGAAGTTGTTTAGGGACCTGCAATCAAGGACAGATGCTTTCTGCTGGATCCAGGGATGCCAGTTCTGGCTCACAGCAGCTGCTCATCCCTACTTTCTTCAGGCTGTCAGCACAAACACAGTAATTTGCTTCAGGCATAACAAAAGAGATCAGCTCTAACAGTGCAGATTGTTGGCATCAGCCTGGCTGAATTTCCTTGGGGTGAGGTAGGGAGTTGCCCCACAAACTGAGTCAGTCACAGATGGCCTGGGGCAGGAATCTCCAGCTGGGGAAAAGAGAAAAACGTCTGCTCCTGCCCTAATTTTGGGAGAGAGTTCAAAGCTAAAAATACCTTAGGTGGGAAGTTCCTCCATTTATTTCAGAACTCCATGCTGAAATCTGTGGCAAAATGGGTTTAAAGGCTCTGGATGCACTTAAATCTCTCTTTGGAACAGTCCACTACCTAATCATGTGTTTCTTCAAGTAAGCTCTGTTTCTCTCTCATTTGGACTCCAGTTGTGGTCTCCTTGAAACTATTGCCAAAATGCCTCTCAGTGTGGCAGGAGGAAGATTAGGGAATGCAGGGACAAGCGCTCTGCAGTCTGTCACTTCCGCTATCCTGAATGCCTCCAGGCAGGTTGAGAAGGTCCCTGTCCCCAGCAACTTGTGCCATTCCCAGAATCTGGCTTCCTCCTTAAACCTCTCCTCTCCTTCCTGTTTCTTCTTGAGTACTTTTTCTTGTCACCTCCTCTTTACCAGATCTGAACTTCGGCTGATCCTGCATGGGGCTTTTTTCTGCAGATTTAGAAGCTTCAGCAAATTCTGCCAGGGCCAGGAGAGCCTGGGCAAGGGAGAATGGAAGAATTGGGATGGGTTGGTGGGTATCAGGAGTGCTGCAGCAAGCCTAGATCCATTGTCACAACTGCTTGTGCAATTGCTCCTTAACCAGTTCAGCCACACAGACATCAGTTTCAACAGATTAAATGCCGAATAACTTGGATCTTTTTGACCAAACAGGGTAAGAAATGAAGTACAATAGCACTTTATCTTGGTGGATCTGATGAGTCTGATGGAATGAGAAGGTGGAGCTTGGGGTAAAATGAGCAATGGATGTCTGTAAAATTATGCCCAGTCTTAACTTTGCCTAGAAGGGAAAATACAGTGTCAGTTCTGTGTGCCAGCAAGGTCGTTGCTGACACGAGACTGACTCTCACTAGTACTAAGCAACTTCAGAAGAAGGCATCATCCTGGAGTAAATTCTAAGGGTATATTTTTGGGTTTGTAATTTCCAGGCTACAGACTTCTTGATAAAAAACTTTCAGTATGTTTACTGGAGGGTCACCTGATATATATGTCTTTTGTAGAGATGAAGCAACTTTTCCAGATTCCTACTCATTTCAGCTTTCGTATATTTTTCTCTACTTTGTGCTAAGAAGGAAAAACTTTACTAATATGAATTGTATAAAAGTCAGAGGGAGAGAGAAAAAAGAAAATTATTCACAAAATTTTATTATAGATGCCAACAATGGAAAGTAGAAGTGGAGTTTTTTATGTGGTCTTATAGAGTCACAAGTTGTGATTTTCCCAGATAGTAAAATTAGCATCTATATTGCTAGGACAAAGCTCCTGATTATCTCTGTTAAGAAGACAAAGGGAAAGGTAAATAGGAGCTTTAAATATGGGTATGCTTATTTCCTTTCAGACTTGAGTCATCAAAAGAAAGGTAAATTTAATTTCATTTGGGAGGTTAGACCAATTACTGTGTGGCAGAAGAGAGCGCTAGCACATGCTTTAGACTTTGGTTTAGTTTGACTGGAAAGTGACTACACAATGATGTGAACACAGTTTTAAGTATTTTAATGTCTTTTGTATACTGAATAAGCAGAAGTTGGCAGAAAGACAACTCCCTTATTCATATCAGCAGCAGAAATGAAAATGTATTTATCACATCAGTGGGGTTAATTTCTTAAAAGATTTAAACAAGACAGTTCTGGTAGGGTACAGATAGCATTAATTCCCAAATTAAAGAAATAATCTTACTGGTAAACCCATGACATTTTCTTTAATTTGATAATTTTTAAATATTAGTTGGATGAAATTTGTTTAAATTGGGTTTGAGTGCAAGTTTTATAGTATTATACACCAAATATATTGTAGCTTAAAATGTATATTACTTATGAATCTCACAGTGAGGTTTAATTTGGGTTTTGCCTTGCATCTGTGTAACAAACAATTGAAATATCTTGTATTTTCATCTATAACTTTATAGTTAATGCTCTACTAAGGATAAAGCAGGCTACATATAATTCAAAGTTATCTTTTATTCTAATTGTTTACAATATTATTCTTGTAGAGATAAATTTGTATTCCAAAAATCATCATTATCATTATATCACAAGCCTCTGACATGCAATATTGTTAATCTGCTGTATCCCTTAGTTTGCCACAGTTCATTGGCACTATTATTGATATTGATGGCTTTATTTTTTCTAGACATTAAGTGAGCAATTCATCAAGAGAACAACAAAGACTGGAACAGAAAGATAAAACGTCCAGGTCAGTAACTCATTGAGTGTCTCACACTTAAAAATGTTCTGGAACACTCGAAAGCCATGAGCTGATTTGGTACATGGACATGCCAAGGAGGAGTAACAGTGGGAGTGTCAGTGTGTATATGGGTGCAGGTGCTTGCTGTAAACCCAAATGTTCACCTTATTATGTATTTCAGTAATAAAAGGCCTGCTAGCAAAGATCTGAGGAATAAAAAAAGAAAAAAAAGACCTGTTAATCAATAGTAAATTGTTTCCAAATTCACTTTTATGTAATACATGTCTAAATACATTTTCAGATTTTCAAACCAGGATGCAGAGACTGAGAAGTCTTCCACCATCTGAAGACATAGACAAGTCCTAGGAGAGACTTACAGAACTAACTTTGGCCCAGACTTCCCAGCGTTTTTACATCAGACTATGGTTTTGAAATTAGTTCAGGCCCTTTTTAAAAGTAGGAGCCTATCAAGATAGTGTGAGGTATCCGAGCTCATGATACGGTCAATGGAGAGTATTAGCTAGACCCCAGAAATCTCTCTTTCCATTGGCTGTAAAATGCCCCTATGTGCATTTTTAGTATCCACTTACTGGAGCAAACTGATGGGAAAAGGGTTTAGCACTGAAAATCCCATTATGTATGCTCACCCCACACTTTTCAATTGCTAAATCCAAATGTAAGTCCACCTCTAAGTACAGTGCTGCCAGTTTTATAACTAAAAATTTTGTGACTAAAAATACTGTTCTTGCAATAAGACCACCAAGAATGAGAATGAAGTTGGAATTATTTCAAAAGCTTCTGTGTACAAGAAAACAACCACACTTTACCTTAGTTTACAAAACTGGCAATCAGATGAAACAATCTTGAAATGAGGGAATAATATTTTGTTGATGTTTGAAATAAAAGGATGAATACCTGGCATGGTATTTGGATCCTGATTATTAATAATCTGTCGTGCTAGTACACTGGACTAGCCAGTAGCCAAGTCACTTCACAGAAGCATAAAATCCACTCCTAATCTAATTTCTAGACTATATTTTATGTATTTGCCCTTTTACATATTTAAACATGAAAAAAACCCAAATCCTAAACTTATCAATATTCCCCATTATCAGCTAAGGTAAAAGTTGAAGAGCTCAGCGAGAGCATTAGTGAAACTTAGGCTTGAGCTCACTTTCTACTTTTCCAGTTCTTTCCTTTGTGGTTTTTGATCATCTCCTATTCCTGTGACATGTTTGATTTCTTAAAAATGTAAATGCAGGCCACTAGGTAAGACAGGATATATGTCCTTTTTTAGCATTTTGCCACGTTAGCAATGCCTTTCTCTATGTAATTGCATGTCCAGTTTACTGCATGTCGTGATTTCTTCAATGTGCATTTTCTTCCCCAAATCCTCTGTGTTAAAGAACATAAGCAATGCTTGAGCTGGGTTTCATTCCTTTTCAGGTCAGGCCAACACAGCAGCAGCCAGGCCAAGAATGGTGAATTGCAAATATTCTCTAATCAGGTTTTCCCCACTAGTAAGTTGTCACTTAGGAATTTGGCTGCTTTTATTGTTTTTTATCTTTTCAGAAGAAATTTGACTTAATGGAAACATATAGCTTCCTAAAGGATATGTTCTGCCCTTGGATGAATGTGAATGTGTGTAACAGTCGGTAGATTTTTTTCTTTTCTGCAAGAAACTTTAAATTTTGCCTAATCATTTTAACAAAAGAATGTCTTGTTTTGTTTTCTGTAGCATTATCAGGCCTATGGCAAAAAAACCCCAAACAAAACAACAAAACACCAAAAAAACAAGAAACTCAAACCCAAGAAACCCCAGCAACTCTCAAGATATTTATTTCATTTGAACCTAAAAGCATTACTTTTACTAGCTGTGTGCCTGACTTGAGACCCTTTAGCTTGGATCATTTCAGAAAGCCTAATTCTCCTTGGAAAAAAAGGTGGGCTCTTCCACCTGCTAATTGGATTTCTTTGGAAAAAAAACCCAAAACCCTGAGTAAATATACATGAGTTAAGGGCATAAAAAAAAAACAAAAGAGAATTTACTATTCTTACTAATTTCATTCCAGGTTTCAGATGGCTCACAAGGCCTATGTGATGTACTGAAGTAAATACAGTGGTGGAACAGTATTTCAAAAGCAGAACATGACATCTTGTAGTCATTAGTATCACTTATTTTTTTAGTTATGTATCTGTAACTCAGCTGCTTGCTACTTTAATGTCTGTTGTTATTTTCTTTTTCTTTTTTTTTAACACACTCAACCTGACTTTTTTTTGAGATGTTAATTTCCTTGCTGTAATTAGAATTTGTCAGACCACACTCAAATCTTCTTTCCCTTCTTTGCCTTCTCTGTGTATTTATAATTAGGGAGCTCATTGAAAAGCCTGTCTTTGCTTATAAAAGTCATGGGCTAAATTCATTTTTTTGGAACTCTAGGCCAGCATCTGACAGGGATACCACTGCTTATGGCTGGACAACACTGGTTATGGCTGGACCATTCATGCTTTTCCACAGTCTACTGTTCCCAATGCTCACCATATCCTGTGTCAAAATGATCCATTTTGTCTAAAAGTCCCTTTATAACCTGCTGAAACTAGCCTAGCTCTTCCTGACTGGAGTGGGGTGAAAATCAGGGATAGACAGAGTGGATGCATAGGAACCTCTTGCAGTAAGGAGAGAATGGTTATGAGCAGCTGAAAAGGGACAGACAGACAGACAGAAGAAGCTGCCATCAAAGTGCTTTGAAGAATGTAGAATTCCTGTGGTGCAAAGTTCAGTGTCTGTCTCTGCAATGAAATGCTGCAACAAGTGCAGCTTCTCCTGTCCTGTGACCAGGTCAGTGCCGGGATTGATGGTCTTATTTTTTCTACAGCATATCAGCCGGCAGTGTGTTGCCAGGACTTAGCTGTTTTTTATTTGCTTATAAGGCAAAGCACAGTAACATGTTGTCCTTCAAAACTCTTTTGCTTTAGAGCACTGAGCAGACTATAGCCAGGTTGCTCTGCAAGAAAGGATGGTTACTTCAGTGATGTGGTTTTTTTACTGACAGGAGGTGATTTAAATGTGATCAGAGATGCAGCTTAAACTCTGAAGCATGATCCGCTGCTACTTTAGCATTTACAGCAAGGAGAATGGGACATTTTTTGTGTTCTAGCATGGCATCCAAGTGAACCCACCATCTGTAATAATGAGTCACACCGTATGGAGTTATTCCATCTCTGGTCTCAAAGACCTGAAGAGTCTTTAATAACCAGTATGCCTAAATTGTGATTGCTTTTCGCAAGCAGTTTATTCCTTATTCATTAGATAGTAAATAGAAGTCTCATTCTTTTCTAATATACTCATTACCCTTCACCTTAAAATACACACTATTGACAATTGTTGTCTTCCTTTGACATGGTATTGCTTACCCTCAGTCTGAAATACACCGGTCTACAATTTCCTTCCTTTGCAGTATGGTGTATTTCTGGTATAAAAATAATAGCAAATAATGCATTCTGAAGATCAACAAAAAAATCAAACAGCAACAAAAAAGCAAACAGGTAAATGATCAGTTTGAGTGTGCTGGTACATGAGGACACTTTTTCTATGCACGTTTATGCCTATACACAGATATCTACAGTGTGGGTGATTGACTTTTCTACCAAACGCCTTCAGATGATTTCTTTCATTTTGGGCATGATGCCTGTTGGAGAGAGAAGACCTTTCAAACAGCCTATTTGTCTTATTGATGTCCTACATAACAATCTTTATAAGGCAACTTAACTCCTTTCACATTTATGTATTAAGCAGCAGAGGGTCCCGAGGAAGGTTGAAGGCCAGCCAATGCCAATTCTTTCTTTAGGAAAACCCCAAATCGTGAAACCAGTGTTTAAGATCATGTACATAATTTCCAATTATTTACTTGTAAGGGCTTGTCTGAACATGAAAGAAGGAGGAAACATACATCTCAAACAAAAGCACTAATAGTTTATTATTTTCCTCTTGCACAATTCTGAATTTGTTTTTTTTCCATTTCTGTACCAGTTATTGAAGGAAAATTATTACAGTCTGCCAGCCCAATGAAAAGCTGCCTTTCTCTGGAAGTGTCAGTTTCTACGAGAAGCTATCCAGCAATTATATATCTAGAATGTTAGAATTCTGTATGATAAATCCAGAAAAATCGCTCGTTATATTCATCTATTAAACTTAGGAAGAAAAACAGGATTGAACCTTGTTGCCAGTGGTTATTCATCTAGTTACATTTAGTATTGAAAGGAGTTAGAAGATATATAATATACCGGCCTTCAGATGAAGAATAATAGGACTTTGCCATTGCTGATGTTTACTGAGAATTCATGTTCATCTGAACGATGACTAACTTCACTTGATAAGGGAGAATTTTTTTTTTTTTTTATTTTATCTATTATGAAGACAATAAGCAGAATGGGTTTGACAAATACTCCATTTCAGCATTTGGAGAAAAATATAGGTTATATGTGTTTTCGAAATGATTATTATGAATTTTTTTTTGTTTCCGACTGCGTGTAGGTACATTATTAAAATACATTCTATTAAAGCCTTTTGTCTGTAAATTAGGAGTCTTACAGATAATATGGACCTTTTAGATAATTTAAAGTCATACTTATCATCTGCTTGTGCTGCTTTCTAATAATTGTGAGAAATCATGATCATTTTCAGAAATTGCAATAAAGTTACTGTTTCTGATGATAATTTTAGAAAGAGAGAGTGAAGACCCATCTTATGCTAGGTATGTTTTCTTAATTCTAAATTGAGAGTTAGACATCTGACGTTAAATAATACACTCAATGCTGGATAATTCTCAATAAGCCATCAAAAGAATGTCGAGTGGATCATTTGATATGATATTGTCAAAGTAACGACTTGTTTTATCGAGACTGTAATTTTGATCAAAATCAGCATTACACTGTACTAGACTTCTGCAATACATAGCTTGATATCACATAGTTTTGTGTTTCAGTTAAAAACTTAAATGACAAAAGATTAGTTCCCTAAGTGCTCTGTGGACGTCCCTTCAACCAGTGTTTTAAAATCAACATTTGCTATTTTTCTAAAATAAGTGTGGTAGTTCAGCTAGGTCATGTAATTGGAATCATTAGCCCAAAGTCCAAAGAGGAGAAACAAAGACACATCCTGTTAATCTTCTGGTCACAGTTTATCCACTAGTGGTATTAGATTGGATTCTGTGCTTGTGTCAGTTTCCCGATTTGTTTGAAACATCTACTAATTTTAAATAACACTTTCTGTACCTTTTTATTTTCTCTAAAGTATTCTTTATTTTCTTTAATTTTAAAACATTTAGCCACTTCCAAGAGAAGACATTGGAAAATTAATATTTTCTGCAGTATAAATGTTTCTGGAATTATTCGTTATCTTAGATACTGAAAAAAATGAGTACAGAGAATACAGCGATTACAAAGACTAAGTGTTGGCTTCAGTTTTGCTATGTACTGAGTGTTGCAAATATTACTTTGTAATGCAGCTTTTTACACCCCTGTTGGCACCTGGAAGCAAAAGAAATTTTGTTGCACTTTGCTGCTTTTTATAGTAGAGGGTGGCTAAGCAAAATATTGCTGAAATTAATGGCAAATATTGCTGAAATTAATGGTAAGATTTCCAAGACCAAAAGAGATATGGAACAAAGGCTGCCACAAAGTCATTTATCTTTGAAAATATCCACTGAACCACTGAACACAATAATGAACAATATATAAGTAGATGTTTGCATTCACATTGAATTCACATTGAATTCAGAAACCTTTAGAAATAAAAGTGACAGTCCTCAGGTGAGTCCATTGATTTCCTGCAAAAACATTTTTAATATAATAGTACAGAAAAATAATATTGCCTTCATTTATGAAATGTGCAAACTTTTGCTTATGGATTACACAATTCGAAAGTGGGAATTTTTTTTTCTTTAGGAAATTCAAACCCAGAAACTATTTCAAACAATCGGACATAAACTGTGATAACAGACCATTAAAGTTGTACTTCTAAGGCTTCAAAAATAAAGAGACATAGTCAAGTATGTCTATTAATTTTGGCCTCTTGTGAATATGCATTAATAAATAGTTTTAAATGTTCTTACAGTGTACAGTGCATAGAAATTTGTGTTTTCTAGAAGTAATTTAAAATTAGTAAAATAAAGCTTTGAAAAGCTGGTTACTGAGTAATGCCACATTAATTTTAAAATTGGGTATCTTAATTATGCCATTAGAGTATAAACCTGTAGTTAGGCAATATGGATATTTAATTTTGTGTTATCATGTGCAATTATGAACTGAATAGTCTTAGGAAATTGTGGCCAAGATTGGCACCTGAGCAGTTTGAGAGTTCTCCATCATACCTTGCATTTTTTTGTAAATGTGGCCTAGAACATAAAGTGTGTTAATGGGCTAATGTCTCATCCCAGCTCATGCACTGTGCAAACAGTGATGTGCAGTGGGCAGCATGGGCACACTGTGGTTTCTTCTCGTACAATATAGCAACTATTCACAATCCAGTGTTAAAATTTGCATTGCTTAGGGTTACTTGTCTTGTCCTGAACATATCTGGACTGCACTTAAGTTATCTTACACATTTCTGTATAGAAATCTTGTCATTCGTGTTCCTTGTCTTCAGCTTTGCATGTAAGCCCCTCTTAAAAATAGGTCCAAGCAGTGGCAATATAAATATCAAGGCATTTATCAACATTTGCTGCAATATTACACTCACACTAGTTCTGGAAATAGAGTAAGTGAAGATATATTCAGACCTGCTTGAGAACCAAGATATTGTCTTGCTTTAGTAGTCCACATACAATTAGAGAAGGCTTGTATCTATCCAACATTGGCTGAAGCACCAGGTTTAGACAGTGCAGTAACTTCAAAAGAGCAGATCAAAGCTGACCTGTGGTTGTGGCACTGGGAGGCATCTGTGCACATGGATGACTGTCACCTAGGAATGAGCCGAGCTGTGAGTGAACTGTGTCCCACCTGAATACACAGGGCACATGAGTGCTGTCTGCTTTCCTCTGCAACATTTGATGCCCATTACTGTTCAGCATGAAAGAAGCGGTTTCTTGATGTGTGGATAAGGCATTAGTCCAAACGATTATAAGCATATTAAGTTAATGCATCACTTAACTTTTGACCAAGAAAAGAAGTGGTATCAGCACCTGTGGTTCATTGACCAAAGATTGAGAAGAACTGTACTTTTCTCTCAAGAGGCTATATTGCATTTTTTCTCGATTGCAGGAAAAGCAATTTTCCTGAAAGTAATTTAATACCATGCAATTGTTCCTACTCACTGCTCACTCTTTATCTGTTTTGCTGTTAATTAGAATATCACATTTTTTAAAAGATATCATGTCACTTCCAGTTACAGTTATGAACTTCACCCAGGGGGTGTCGTTTCCTGTGTTGACCTCAAACCAGGCATAGACAGATAAGCTAACGTCATTTGCTATGCTCATAAGAGCAGAAAAGAAATTAATTTCTGTTGGTGTAGTAAGCTCCTCTTTTAAGTGCCACAACCTTCAGTTTGGGGATCCCAAATGAAATACTTCAGGATATATGTCAGTAGAGGAGAGTGAGTATTTGCGACAGAAGAGTTGTCATTCAGGATGGCAGCACAGCACAGAGCTCTGTCTGACATGGAACTGTTCTTTTTCGGATAGGCCTCACACACTGCAAGCAACCAGACAGAATGTAGAGTGTTTCCACAGTCTCTCATGAATTTCTAATTGGTAACTAATGATGGATTGTTACCTGCACATAATGGAGTTATATTCAATGGGGTTATAGCGTGAACAGATATCTGGTAATGTGCATAAGTGAAAGGGAGTCATAAAAATTAGAGTGTTAGGTTATAGGACTCTTTGAGGTAAACAAATTCCCTTTCCTAGAGATAGTTTTGTTTGAATTAAATTTTGAACAAATAACAAAAATCAGTCCATTGGAAACAAGCATTGTGGGACATGGCTCTCGTTAACATTATGTGTAAGCAATGCAAATTGTCTTTAAAGGGAATGAATATTCTATTTACATCCACTTTAAGTCAGCTTTATACTGCCAGATTGGTATAAAAGGGCCTTTGGAAATCCTTAAATAAATTTCCGAAGATCTCAAGGGAAAATACACTATATTCACATTGGTTTTCATACGATATGAAGCCAAAGTTAACAGGCAATATCTTTAAGAACTTCTTCCTCAAGGTAAAATATAGGAAGTACAACAGAAACAAATATCAAATCAAAATAGATTTGGAATCAAAATGTCACCCAAGCAGTTAAGAAAGTTGTTGTAAACCTCTGTGTGAAAGTGTGTTTGTTTTGTTTGTTTTAAATGGTTATCTGAAAAGAATGGGCAACTAAATGTAGAAGGTATGTGTCATATGTCTGGGGTCATGCGATAATTATATGTTCTAATGATCACAGAGCATATACCTGAAGGCATTTTGTCTTAGTGTATGATTTCATTCTTCCATTTCTAGTGGATTGAGGTGTATCATTTCTTTTAGAAGGGCTTCATTAGAAAATGAAAATGTGTTAAAACACATTTCTCCTTTCTCCTCCAATGAAAATGAGAGTAAAATAAGTTTACCTTCTGAAAAAACAATATAGCTACTGAATCAGTCGAATATGGTTCATATGGTAAACTAAACAAAAAAAATTGAATACTTTTCGAAACCTGTATTTTTTAAAAGAAAATTGAAAGACATCATTAAAAAGCAATCATTTTATTTTACTTCAGATTTTTCATTGCTGCAAAATTCAAGTGCATTAAAATGACATCCCCCATGCCCCATTAGAATGCGTCTCGTTTCTTCCCTGAAAAATCTGTAAACCGTCAAACGCTTTTAGCACAATAGCACAAATTCAGAATTAGGAAGTACAGTATGGGAGATAACATACTTTGAGCTACAAGATAAAACCAAGATCCTTTCCAGAGATGAAAATAAAAAAAATGCTTATCTTTTTTGAGGTATCTGTCAGGCAAAAGATAAGTTCCAATTTTGGTTACTATGTTGCACTTAGCAAACAGACACTAGAGGGTTTTTTAATGTATTATCTATCTTTTTCTTATTGATATATGTTATTTTAAAAAATTATTGAATAGTTTTTTATGGGCTTTTTATGCTCCCCTGAGGTGACAGCATTTTATCAAAATATGAAGTGTTTATTATGTAAGCTGTGAATTAGTTATTTTACAGTCCTTGAGGACAAAATGTGTACTGTGCTCCAAGTACAGCTTACACGAGATATAGTACGAAAATAAGGTAATACTTATCTTGGTTAGAAGAAATGTAGAACCTAGGATACTGTAACAATTTGCATGGATTACTAGTAGGTCTTCTAGCACCTACATTTTTGAAGTATTTGCATGTTTAAAACACTTCCTCCTATTCCTATAACCTCCCATCATTTTGTTGCTGTTCCTGTGCAATGCTGGAAAAAACCCAATCCCAAACAACCAGCTTCTGAATTATGGAACTTAATTTTCAACTACAATCATGTCAGGTCATGTAAGATGGTGTAGAGATAACTCTTTTTCTGTTCCATGTTAGGTGTTAGGCCATATGTACATATATATACATGTATATATGTATATATATATATATATATACACACATATACATATATATATATATATATATATATATATATATACACACATATACATATATATATAAATATATATATATATATAAACCGTGTATCTAACATATTCTCCACAGTTTAGTGGATTTGTAATGATCTTGAAGTACCCAGCAACATATGTGGATAGCCTGTGAATGAACAGTACCAAATAATTAGAGAAGTCCAGTGAAATTGAAAAAACTTATGAAATGATGCAGCAAACTTATGAAAAAAATAAATGATCCCAAAAGCTAAGTGTTCCAGTTCTAGCCCAGTTAAAAATAAAACAAAAATCTCTTTGAAGATATGATTCTTAATCAGAAAATAGTGAAATAAGATATTTGAATATAAGATTAAAATAAACGCCTCATCTTGTATACCCATATACAACTAACATGACCTAACACGTTAGAGAATAATTAATGTGGTTTGGTAAGTAATTTTGTAAGAGCACAGATCTTGATTTTCAGATGCTCACTTTGTGCTTTACTTGGCTCAAACAACTCTACTTTAAAGTCTTGTGCCATGATGGAATGATATCTGGGTGTTGATGAAAAACATCAATCATCATTGTATTGTGATTTGAATTATATTTGTTCTAAAGTTGAGAGGTAAGATGTGAAATAAACCGTATGGGTTTAGTGATTGCACTTTAAAAGCTCCTTCATTTCCAGTCCAACTGTGAATCATTCTTTGAATCAATAGAGCTTACTGAAACTCTGGGATTACCTGAAAGAGTTTTGAAGAGTTTGTCAGTAAGAAAAAAAATATACTGACTATTTTTTATTACATATCTCTTTCTGTTCCATATCCTCCCTAATACTTCTGAACCCTTACCGTGGACATATTTCCACCATTCCTGTTGGGACAAGCCAGTCTGATTTTGAAGTTTTGTTTAGCAAGTCATTCAGTGGAAGTGTTTTCTAATCAGTAATTTAAATGATTCATGTGCAAAGAAATTAAAATAAAGATAAAACTGCACGAGGTTTCATTGATCTTTGGTTTATTTACGCTAGTTACTTTAGATCATTGGAATGAAATTAATATTTGCCCATGGTTGAAAACAAGTATATAATTACATAAAAGAGATTAGATAAAGCCAAAATTGTTTTACACGTGAAGCTGTTTTGATTGTTACTTCCATAATAACCAGCCATTAACTACACAAGCGGTTTGTTGATCACAAGGACAGAGCTGAGGCTTGTCAGAGTTATTCTGATGACTCGGAAAGTCCAGAGCAAACATGAGTCTTACAAACAATGGCTATAAATAATGTAATCAATATTCCTTGCAGCTCTCATGACAGTGTATATCTTCATAAAGGAATACAGATGATGCTATAGCATACTTAATCCCTGAAGATGCATTTCAGCTGACTGGCCCCTCTGCTTTTTCTGTCCCCTGATGCTGAGATCACAGGGAACACAGACTAGAAAATCATAAAAATTTTGTTTTCTCTGCTTAATATATGTAGGCATCAGAGAAAGAAACTAATATGAAGCTTTTTCACTCCAGTGCACATAAGCAGAACAGTGGCATTCTCTGTTACTGCTTTTTCACATCCAGCATGTTTAAATCTTCTGAGGCTCTTAGTGGTAAATAGCAAGTGATCAGAGTTTCTGGCATTAGGGTGAGATTTCATAGTTCAAGAAGGTCATATATATATATATATATATATATGATGATATCAAATACACATTTGTGTGTGTCAGAAGGCATAAGAAGATGCAGAGCTGAAGGAATTTGTTTCATGGAGGAGTTAAGTGTGAAGAGGAGGGATTATCACCTTAGGCTTTTGTTCTTTGGTGTTCCTACACCACAGAAACTAGGCTGATGTGTGAGAATGAGTCAGAAAGTTTACGACTAGGGAGCTTGGTTGATCAAGACCAAATGCAAGAGAGCTCAATAATGTAGCAAATGAGCTGGAGAAGTGTGGTGCAACTGATGCAACACAAATACATTTGAAGATGTTGAGGGAGGAGTGAAAAGTGAGAGTTATACAAGGGGAATCTTCCGCTTTTTACTCTTTGCTGCAAAATATGTGGGATCTTCACTTTCCTTTTCCTCCCCCTTGTCATCTATCTTCCCTTGTTCTCAGTAAAACACTTCTCTTTAACTTCCTCCTCTTTGATTACAGTGTCCTTGTTTTTCCACTCCAAAAGTATGATCAACATGCCTGGGAATGCGTGGTGCAGACTGTTGGCTGCAGACCTTCACTTATTTTGGCTACAGGAATTACTGTTAATTGTTACATTCCTCTGCCTCTTCCCTCATGAACACAAACCACTGTGAAAATTATGAAATTAATTAATAATGCCACAAGATTTCTGCCTAATTTTGCTTTATTAAGGGTTTAGACTAATTTCAGCTTAGGCTAGAAGCTGGAGTTATCTGTCAGGGTCATGTAAGTCAGAGCTTTTAGCTTTAAGCTTTTAGAATGCAAGAACTGCCTACTTTGGGGGGAAAAACCACCCCAAACGACAACAAACAAACAAACAAAAACCCTACAAACAACCCAAGCAACAAACCATCAAAAGAACCTCCACATCCCACCCTTGTACAATGTTGTCAAGTTTTGCTTTCCTGGACAAATAAATAAAAATGATGCTCAGCTTCTGGTTTGTATGTTACTTCAGTTTTCTCCGACAGTCTCTGTCCTTTCCTGCATGCATGAGGCTGTGCACAGCGTCATGTTCTCCATCCTGTAGAAATTCATCAAGTGTTGGATGTGCAGCAAAGTTCTGAATACTGCCAACAGGAAGTGCCTAAGATCCTCAGAATGATTTAAGCTAACAGGGAGTTCTCAGTTGCTTCAGACCAGCTCTTCAGACGAGCTAATTTCTTGCATAACTTTAACTAAAAACAAGATTTTGAACAGTGATGAGAAACAACAGACTCTGATTGACCAGACTTTGAAAGATACCAGCCAAGATCTAAACTTTTCATATAATGGCCATTTAATCTGAATCTAAGCAGAGGCTGAGCTTAACTTGAGTATAAGACTCTAAGTGTATGAGTATCTGCTTCTAAGTTTCTAAGTAAGAGTATATCTAAGTGAGAGTATATCACTCTAAGTTTCTTAAATATGTCTATCTCCAAGTTTTCTCTGGCTAGAGAAGGAAATCTTTTTGTTAAGACTAAGTCCTGATTTTGAATTTTAGGCTTTCTTCCATGTATTGGCATGAACTTGAAGTTTTAACTTGACAATAATTTATTAGCTGTTCTCTAGAGGCATAAGTGTATAGTTTCTATGCCTAGGCATGCTAAACCCTGGCAATTCTGGTTTTATTTATCTGGACTGGGTTTTATTGTATTCCTTTAGGTCATATTATCCTGCTTGTATATTGCATGTAGTTTGTTTTTTCAAGTGATATATTAAACTGGGCTAGCAGAGACGTGCTTTTATTTCCTTCATATGAAAGAGGAATGTAGGGAGACGCAACCAAACTCACCCACTGTGGTTTGTTGCAGTGACAGTACAGATCAAGGTAATGACCTCTAGAAGAGTTTGCTTTGTTTTAACCAATAATCATTATGCCGTTATTTTACTTACTTTCAATGCTATAAATAGTAAGAGATTAGTCACCTTATATTATTCCAAAGCGTAATTTAAAAATTATTTAAGGCTAGAAATTCAGTTAAAAATGGTTCTAAAAATACCATTCAGGTTTTTAAGGAGTTCTGCTGTTTTTGCAGAGTCTGAGCACATGACATCTCTGTGTTTTTCAAAATATAATAAACCAAACTAAGATATCCACAAATTTTTCCCATATCCTCTTAAGCAATCTTCATTTTCTCAAAAAATGAAAACATAACCTCATAGAGAAAAGCTGAAACTGAAAAAGCAAGAGGATGGAGGTGAGGGAAAGAAGACTTTGTTTAAGAAACACTTGTTTCTGTGTATTCAAGCCTGCATTAAGTGCTTGGCCTGTCTACCTATCTGTAAACACAGTCAAAATGCCCCAAGGTATTAAACCCAATGTGTCAGCAAATACTAGGAGTCAGTTGTTTAGTGCTCTGGGTGTGTAGATGCTTGAGATTTTGCCAGGCACCAATGAACACTTTCATTGCATGGTTCATAAGGTGATAAAATATGCTGAAAAAGGACAATGGTGGAAACAACAAAATAAATAGACTCTCAGCTTCAGTCTGATGTAATTCTTATTAGTAACAAAGTGATCTCAATGTATATTTCTTTTCATCCGGAATGGTTCAGTCTGCAGAAGCTTTAGGCATGGATCTTATAGTTGGGTTTTGAGAATTTAATCAGAGGGTTGCCGTAAGCAATTTTTGTACTTCCATTTTAAGTATGCAAGGAAATCTTTCCAGCCAGCTGCAGTCTTGCTCACAGTTTTTCATTATCTCCAGCTTCCACAGTAGTCTTTACTACCCCAGACTCTTTGGAGTTTATTGCTCTTGCCCTCCATACACACATTATTTGCAAGGGTTCTGAGAACATCTTTCTCAGCTTCCTCTCTTAGCTGTAGATACCAGCTGCCTGCAATCAATGGGGCTACTTTGAGCACCATGGAAAGAATGAGGGAAGTTTGTGAACAAGTGTCAATAAAACTTTTAACAGCTAATCTGTGAGTGAAGTTTTAGAGAAGCTAAGTGTAAACCACTGTCATTGTAAAGACGTCCCTGAGATAAAAATCACTGTATGTTTCCCTTTATCTTGTAGTCTTTCCTTGGTATCTCCTATTAACTGACATCATAAAAAGGAAATAAAAAAATACACCTATCTGAATATACTACAAGTTTTCCCAAAGATCAGGGTAACGTCTATAGAACTGAGAAGGAAAATGGATATAACAGCTAAATAAAAGTTAGAATGAAAGAGAGGCTCATTCAGAAGCAGCATGAATCAGATCATTTTTATTAGACCACGGGAGGCCAACTGAACCTTTTAGGATACAATATTGCAGGTTAGATGGAGTTAGGGTATGAGTTAGTATGTACATTCTGCCTGAAAGATTGTTTCTAAAACTTTGCACAGGTTTTTTTTGTGAAACAATTTTTGTGGTGAGCTGTTGTACATGGACACTCTCATTTAAAAGCAAAATGCTGGTTCAGCATATACGTTCAAAGAGTAGTTGACACAGACATATCCTCACCTGCCAAATAGGCTACAGCAGTGTTCCTGCTGGAAAAGGCGTGGAACTGGCAACTAAGAACTGTAATACCTTAACCACAGAAAATAGATTCACCCATGATCGCCTCTCAAAGCCCTAAGACATCTGAAAAGTTGCGGTGGAAATAACTATAGCCCAGCACAGATAGTGTGGGAGCTCAATTCCAGGCCCATGTGCTGTCTTTGGGCAAAAATGTGTGTCAGCTGGAGGCTGTAAACAACTGTGACTGCCTTAGTGGGCAAGGGAAGAGCTAAGGATGTCACCTGTCTAGGCTACTGTAAGGTCTGTGACATGATCCCCAATAATATCATTCTCTCTAAATTGGAGAGATACAGATTTGATGGATGGACTCTTTGGTGGATAAGGAATTGGCTGAATGGTCACAACTCAATGTCTGGATGGAAATCAATGTTGAGTGGTGTCCCTGGGAGGGGGGTCTTTGTTGGGACCAGTACCGTTCAATTAATCTTCATCACTGGAGATCTTTAAAGATAGACTTCCTTTCACTTCCTGCTCAGGATGTTTTATATCTAGTACATCCCTAAGGTCAGATCAATACCTAAATGCTGTGAAAGGTGTAAGTATTCTATGTGACTTTGTTACATGATGGTTGAGTATTTAGGGTTTTTAGCCTTAACTAGCAGGAAAAATAAAATGTGAAAAATAATTAGCACAGCCAGTGTGTCTGCAATTTTCCTAATGTTTATTTTGAAGGGCTTAGCTAAAGTTAAAAAAAAAAAAAAGACTTAAGTAATGCTGGGTTAACATAGAAAACTCAATCTCTTCCCACTAGTGGGTGAAAAGTTTTGAGGACACTAGTATTTGGAAATCAGAATCAGATATCGTGATGCTTGTGTAATACAATGTTTACGTTTGGAGTCATTCACAGAATAAGAGGAAACCATTCACACTGTCACATGTACCGCTTCTTTGACCCAACATTGTATTTACCTTTAGTATAGTGGGTAGACTTGCAGTCCTAAATGATTCAGACATCCTGTACTTTCAAAAGAAAGAAGACTATTATGTCCCTCAGTCTTAGCTTCTGTATAACACTGAACAGAATCTTTCTCTGTGTAATTTACTTCATATTGCAGATAATCTTTTTTGATGTCCACTATTTTGAAAAATCATTGAAACCAGATTTTAAGGCTTGAAATGGTAGAGAGGATACCACCACATACTGTACGGTATTTTACTGGTGATCTATCAACCTTATTTTTAAATATCTGCAGTAATGAGTAAGGCTTCACAGCTACAACACTTGCTCTTAATGTGATGTCATTGCTTTGTATAGTCAATACAAGCCAGGCTAACATCTTCCTCAAACAGAGACCTTAAGTTCCTAAGGCAATGAACAGTGCTAGAATTAAAGTACATCTCTCACCTGGATGCGCGTTCCATGTCATCACTAGTACGTAATCCCATGTGCTTCTTGTTATTTTTTTCCCCATTTGATAGTCTTTAAGAATAAATATGTTCACCCACTTAAATATCTTAAAAATAAGAATGATGAGTCATGCCTAACTAAACTAACAGATGCTCAAGTATACCTTGGGGTGAATACATCAGTCAGAATATTCATTATCACATAATATGCAACCACATTATCTTCATCTGTTCCTGTGGTGTATTCCCAGGAAACCTAGGCAATGTTACATTCTACCAGGAGATCACTGTGTTCAGAGCACATTCATCAAATCTTCACAATCCCTTTCTGAAGAGATGAAACATACATAAACGTTTCTAAAATAAGCAAAACCAAACAGCATAGGCCATGTACGAAACACATTTTAGCACAATTTTACAATAATTTTCTATACTACCACAAAGAGGATCTTATTGTGGCAAATCTAGGTGATGATTTTTGAAAAATAACCTGTGAAAAAATGTGAAGATCTTCAGAATAAGTGTGTGTTCAGAATATTTAAGATAATAATCCTTCCTGTGAAATTCAGGTAAAATGTCGCACTGAGATCCTAAATAAACTTCATGGTTTTGCCTTCCTTTCCTTAGTGCAGTTCCCTTTCTATTTCTGGATCTCAAGACTGAAATATTTGTTTATCTAGTTATTTATATAGTTTCTGGATGGTCAAGCATGAAGTTCAGCAAAGCGAAGTGCAAGGTCCTGCACCTGGGATGTGGCAATCCCAGACATACCTACAGGGCTGTGTGAGAGCAGCCCTGTGGAGAAGGACTTGGGAATGAGAGTTGATGAAAAACTCAACATGAGCTGGCAGTATGTGCTAGCAGACCAGAAAGCCAACCAAATGCTGGGCTTCATCAAAAGAACTGTGGCCAGCAGGTCGAAGGAGTCAGTTCTTCCCCTCTATTCTGCTCTCGTGGGACCCCACCTGTAGAACTGCATCCAGCTCTGGTGCCCCCGACATAAGAACACGGACCTGTTAGATTGAGTCCCAAGCAGGGCCACCAAGTTGATAAGGGGACTGGAGCACCTCCCCTACAAAGACAGGCTGAAAAAGTTGGGGCTGTTCAGCCTGGAGAAGAGAAGGCTGCATGGAAACCTCATAGCAACCTTCCAGTATCTGAAGGGGCCCTACAGGGAAGCCAGACAGGGAGTCCTCATCAGGAATTGTAGTGCTAGGACAAGGTGTGATGGGTTCAAACTGAAACAGGGCAAATTTAGGTGAGATATACAGAAGAAATTTTTTACTGTGAGGGTGGTGAGGCACTGGGATAGCTGCCCAGAGAAGCTGCAGATGCCCCATCCCTGGGAGCGTTCCAAGGCCAGGTTGTATATGGCCTTGAGCAACCTAGTCTAGTGGAGGTGTCCCTGCCCATGGCAGAGGTCAGTGGGAAAAAATGTTCTTGAAGGCCCACTAACATTCTATGATTCTATGATTTTATGATTCTATGTACAATTAGGCTCTTGTACGTACTCGGCAGCAAATTCTACTTTCATACTTGTCACTGATATCTTTGAAGTTAGGCCAGATTTATACAAATATGATCGAGAATCGGAAGTTGTACATCACTTTAGACTATGAATGGTGATATCTATTTGGATTCAAATTATTTTGCTGTAAAGATCATGCAGCACTTTTTTGGTTATCAAGAAGGTGGTAACATTTTTCATGGCAAGCTTTGTAGGTGTAAAAAATTTTGTGGGAGGAGAAATAATGAGGAGGGAGATCAAGTTATGATTACGAGAATTATGTATAATTTGAGTGGGTGTCCTTCAGCCAAAAGCTTTTCTCAGCATCCAAATGCAAGATACTGTACCTGGAAACCAAGAGTAAAAGTGAGCATAAGAGGACAGAAAACTCTGCATTTGAAAACAATGAAACATATAAGATTTGAGCATTCAGAGAAATTAATATCTTTTGGTATGAGCAAATTATGAGTGAAAGACTATGGCAAAAAGAATCCATGTGAATCTTAGTTATTTAAGAGATAACCAAGATACAAGACGGAAAAAGACAAGCAATATTACTTCTATAAATAGCACTGTTATACTAGATTAGCACATTAGTGCTATCATCTATACTCGAAAAGAGTGCAGGTATAGTAAAAATTTTAAACAGTCCTGAAGATGAACTTGAGAGTGTAAAGCTTATAATGTAAGTTAAAAGGTGCTCAGTTTCTGCGAATTTCTTTCTTCACAGAAGACAGCCCCTGTGTTCAGGTGATACTGATGAAAGCTTTGATAATGAAGGAGAAGAAAAATGTTAAAAGGCCTAGTGAATGTATCTCAAATCAGGCAAACTGAATGATAAAGGAAGGTGCTTTCATAACAGAAGTTAAATGTAGAAGTACCTGCAGAAAGGCAGCATATGCAGGATCACTTGGAACTGTCGGAACCAGATTGTAGTTCTTTCTTAAGGAAAAGAAGTCAAACTCCTGGAAGAAAATCTATGAGTGAGGAAATCAGAAATAGCAGACGAGTAATGTAGTCGCAATTGTTTTCTTGGTGTTGACATTTAATTCTCCATTCTGGGGAAGTGTTCTCTACTTTCCATTCCTCTAGGAAAAAGAGAACATACTTTACAATCTATTTGCATACAATACCTTTTGCATTGGACTCAGAGAAAACATGGCAATGACTATGATCAAACACAACATGCCTGAGAATTTCAGGCACTTATATGCAAGAGGAGATTAATCATTTTTAATTTCACTTTACAAGTGACAGATGTATTTTTGAATTTCTCTGTTTCACTAGATCTTAGTCTGAAGCTGCAGTAAATGGACAGTTCATACTGTAAATGAACAGTTCAATACAGGTCAGGTTAAGATTCAAAGAAGGTGCAAAGAATCTTAATTATATGGCCAGGGTTGGTATTCATCCATGTGCCAGAGCTCAAACTGGTTGTCAGGACTCAGACTAAAAATCCATTCTCTTTCCTGCAGACCAGACTGGGCTATAGGTTTTTGTTATTATTGTCGTTTCATTGATTTGTGTTTGTCAGTGAGGAGGAGAGGTTGTTTATTTACTTATGATTTTCCTCGGCATGGGTTATGATTCATCTCTTTCAGGTCTTTGGAACATTTCTTACTTAATGAGCTCCTTGCTACTCAAGAAGCCTCCAGCTGTGGTAGAACCTGGGTCCTTCCTGTTCACTGCTGAGAGAAAGCAGTTGTTTCAGCCCTCAAAAGATGAAGTGTTTTTGTTTCACTCAATTTGTTGGCCTTAGTATAAGCTATTTGGGTGAAATGGTTGTGAATGGGAGGATATGAATACAGGAGGCTGGAATACATGATCTAAAGGTCTTAACTGCTTTTAAAACTTACAGACTAGGAAAGCCACTAGCAGTTATTTGTATAGTTTCTCTTAGAAAGTCCTCTCTTTTCTGTATTTATGTCATATCTCAATCATTTTGGTAAAAGAAAGGAAAAGTATAATACACTGCGTGTGAAAGCTCTGAAAATATAGGTAATGTAAAGAATTTTTTAAAAATTGTTTCACTTATTCTTTAGGACACAGACTGAATGTGCCTGAAACTTAATAGCCATCCTGCTTTCATATTATGTTGCCCCATACAACATATGCATTATAAATATTTGTACTATGCAACAATAAAATATAATATTTATACAATGTTTGCCTCATTGGTTACTTAGTTTTATAGTTTCCTATTTATATTAAATTTAGATGACAAATATGTTTTACTATAATTTACTATAATTAATATGTGTCTTACTATAATTTCTTCTACAGCAGGAATTGACAATAACACATCTTAAAAAACGAATCAGGCATTCAAAAGAAGAGACACTTTAACAGGAAGCTGACTACCTGTTTAAAGATATAAACCACTTCCTGCTCCAAGGCCAAAATAACAGGATTCATATACCTCTTACAGATAGGAGTTTCTGCACTGGGCCATGTTTGCTCATATTTATTGAACACTTTCCCCAATACCATGCATTTTGTGTAAATAAGATTGGACAATGTGAGAAAAACAGAAGTGTCTTTGTGAAGTTTCTCATCAATTAAATAGTAATAAAAAAGCACTAATTAAAATATACATGGTATTTCTTGTCTTTTGGGGGGTCTACAGAAAGTGTTCTGTAGTTCTCACCTCTATGACACACAAACCACTGGTTAAAAATGTATGAACTGAATGTGTCTCTCCAAGCAAAATGTGGAATTATCTACTCACTAAATATTAAAATAAAATTAACTTCATTTATTTTTATTGCTGCAAAGGTGTCAGTATCTATATTCCATAGACAGAATATTAATATCTTTTCAAAGACATATATAAGTGTAAATCATGGCAGTAACATATTTTCCTATTGGGTTTATAACTTCTTTCAGTGCTGTAGGCACCTCTTTTAAAAAAACTGATGTGCTGCAACTGCACATAGCCATAAAAGGTCCTAGTTAAATGTGCTTCCTTGAGTGATTATTTTATTTTAGACAATTTTTGTAACCAAAACTTATCAAAAAGTAAATAAAAAGCCAAATTTTTTTTTATTTCATATCACTTTGGAGCTAGGTAGAAGAAATACTTTTTTTAAAAAGTTGAAATAGTTGCACAATTACAGCAAAAACATTCTTTGAGTTTTGTTTTGCTTTTTCAGTCTTGATGTTTTCTGAAATGTCCAAGTCATTAAAACCTGTCACGTGAGAGATTACAGAGCATCTAGCAACCTTAATGAGACTTATAACACTGTTCTATAACACCCAGGTATATTATTTTGAACACACTTCAGTATTTTCAATTCTCTCCACAGCAGCAAGAAATAGAAGATACCAGCATGGGAGACTTTGTGTAGCATGAAGTACTTGCAATATATTAATGAGTCCAAACATTCAATTTGCTGTAGCCAGGGTGAGTTTAATTTGGTGGACTACGTTCAATTTATGCATTGTTACATTGTTCCTTCCCTGATAGATAATAAAGTTGTCTTTATTTGTTTTTAAAGAAATACTTCAGATCTATAAAAACATAACACTTACTTCTGTTCCTTATTTGCATTGAGATCCCTTTACACTTCCCTGGCTATAAATGTCACTTGCAGCCCACACTGCCAAAATGCTTTAATGGAATTTTGGAAGTAAGTGAGGATAAGGCCCACTTTGCTAAACACAGAGATGTGATGTAAAATGACGGTGAACCATGTGACCACATTTCTCCGCTTACTGACATGTACAGTCTTAATGAGCATGTAGAGAATCAAAACTGGTGGAATTTACAAGCTAGAAAAAAAGAATAATGTATAATGAGATGGAAATTAAAGGCAATTTACACTTTCCCTACCCCTCATACTAGTTCTTTTTCCTCTTACCACCTTCTTTTCCAAATCTTTAGTATGCAGACTACATGGTCATGTGCTGAGATTTACACATTTTTATTCTGATACCCATTTCCCCACTCTTACGTATTTATCTTTCGATGGAGACCATGCTTTTAAAGTTTTCTTTCCTTCCTTCCCCCTCTTCTAAACAACACTGACAACAGCAGTATCACAGAACACGTCTTCCCCACTGCCTTGCCTCAATGCCATTCGGGGATTATTTAATCTCCTAGTAGAGATGGGACCATATGAGTCTCGTACTCTATTCAGGAAGAGTTAATGGTTCCCTGCAGGACTATATAACTTTTCTTTACTTATATTAGGCATAGTTTGATTCTAGTAATACCCTGGCACTGCAGCTTTGGAAAAGACATTCATCATTGTCTTTCTGCTTCTTGTTTAGTGAGTGGGATTATGCAAAACTGGAGTGTGAAAGGGGATTTGAAATACACTTTTTAACTTACATGTTACAGAAATTCTGAGAAATCACAGAGGACTCTTCTGAATTACCTTTCTTATTGAAATCTGAAGTTTATTATCCTGAGAAGGGACTCTAAAGAGCAAGTAAAAAAGTCTGGGAGTAATGACTTAGTGTTTACAGAATATAACTGCTACAAGACTGATTGCTTGACATATTACTTCTTTCATTGTGAGCCGCGAAACAGGTAGAGGCATGGTAGACTAATTTGGTTTATATATTCAGCTGTAAGGCTAGACACTGCATCATTCTTTTCATAAAGCAGGGACTGGAGGCATGTGGGGCCTGTAGCCATGACGACAATAAAACAGCTCTGAGCCTGGGCTGTAAGTAAGAAACTCGGCCTTGTCTCCAACCCTTCCTGCTCGCGACTCGGCTCTACATGCTCTCTGGAGAGGGGGCTGGGTGCTCATGAATGATCTATTGAGCAGAGGTACAGTACTGAAAAGCCTGTCTACAACGAGCCTTTTAGCAGAATTTCCCACTGTTAGACTAACACGAACTAGTGGTGACTTCAGCTTGAGCATGCAAAAAGTCTTGGCAGCTGCTCTACTTCACCATACGGATTTATTGCTGTATAGTAAACACTGGTCATAAAAAGACAAACAGCTTGTCTACATTAGAACTCCCATTGTTGCCAGCACTGATGGAGCTGCAGGAAGAGTGGTGAACACCTAGGACTCCAGCTGGAATTAATATAGTTTGCAAATACCTAAAAGTCCCTGAAGATCAGACACAAAGTGCCTAGGCTGACATTTTATTGGCATGAACTGGCAATATGAAAGCAATATAGGAACTTCTGATGTGTTACGTGTTAAAAACGGATTATCTACACACCTCACCTGAAATAAGCACTAGTGATAAAAGAAAATATCAATTTCAGACAGATCTGTTTTCAGAGCGTAGCTCTTTGTTGGTGGTGGTATGTAGTGCACGTTGTCACAGTCCATGAAGACCTGGACAATCACGTGGTACTAAAAAGACCTGCTCTTTTCATATGCTGCTTAGCATCAAAAAACAGTTGGAAATACATGAAATAGTATAGGAATGAAAAGTGTCAGTAATTGGCAAGTGAATGGGGAGAAAGGGCAACTAATACAACAATTTAACCCATCATATTTCATTTCAAATGAGAATTTCTACAAATCCTATGTGAAATCACTTCAGTGCTTTCTGCATTCCTTCTTCCACAAAGATGAAAATCACCTTGATATTTTATACATCTGGTTTTCTGTCTCTTTTAAATCACAAGAGATCTTACATCATGAAGTTTGCACTGTGCAAACTGGTCTTGCTGGTAAGTATGATTACACCAGGGCCTCTTTTCAAGAGGGTCTCAAGGCTATAAAAATCAAATGAGCAAGGTTTATTATATTCCTGATGACAACTGAAGATTAATTTAGTGATGGAGTTAGTTAATGAGACTGGTGATCACCTTCATCTGGGCTTGTGTCTGTAATGACTGGGAAGAATACTGAAAAGGAAGAACTGTAATGAATAGGCTTTCACTGCAGAGTTTTAACTCTGAGTCTGTTAATTAGTTTCATTTTCATCTGTTTTTGCAGTAATGACGCTTTCTGATTTTAGATATGAGAAATTACAACACTTTAATCTTGATTTTGCCAGTGCTGGAGTCATCGCTGGATAACAATATTGAGCAAGAAGCAATTTTGACTAACTGTAGATGTCAGTGGCTTGTCCTTTGCATTTCCCTCACTAGATGATGGGGTTCCAGCAGATCATAAAAGTCAGGCCTGGTTTTTAGTAAGAATTCTTGGGCTCTCATGAAGATAAGAAATCCACTCACATGTCATATGCAGTAACATATCACAGTTATTTTGAGAAACTTCTACAATTAACTCCCAGAAAGTCAATTGTTACAAGTTTGTTATCTTCTCGTGAGTAATCGTAAGATAATATTTGTGCCACAATCAGTGGCAGCAGGTCAGGCTTGGGATCTGACTTTTTTCTGTACAATTCAGATCTCAGTAATCTTCTGTACATTGTTTTTCTACTTCTTAGTTGTTTCTCCATCTTTTTCATTTACACTCACTCACACTGTTCAGAAAAATCTCATGAACCGAAAAATACTCTACTATTAAGTTTGTCAGAGCATAAAAATAAATTAAGTGTTTTTCATTGTATTGAGGTAATTACCTTCATTATTAATTTAGGAAAGGCATAGTTATAATTTTAGAATGTGAGGATTTATGTGTAAAAACAAATAAAAGCAAAAGTTGGAAAAAGACTCCAATGCATAACATGTCTTGGAAAAAGAACCACCAAAGATGAAAAACAAATCTGTCATCCCCACAGTCATTTTACTGTTGCTACTTGGCTGTACCATTTTGATTAGGTATCAAACACTATCTGGTGTTTAATGGACCTTTTAGTTCATATGAAATATATGTATTGCTTTTGTAATTGAAACAAAGTAAAAATTACATTTGACTTTTGTATCACTAGTAATTTTGGAAGTATTGAAATCTTTCAACTATAAACATAAATGCATAAAGTACCAGCATTTTACTTACTTGACAAAAAAAAATTTCTTTTAATTTACCAGAAGAATCTACCTATGCAAGCTAGTGTCAGCCATTGCATCCACATAGATTTAATCCTTCATAAAAATGAGAAGAAAACCCCAAACCCAACCACTGCATAAGACACTTAATTTCTTATATAATAACGTTTCTGAAGGGCAGTTTTTCTTTAGGACAGAAATAGATTAAATGTACTGGATATATTGAGTTTGAAGTATTTTAACTGGGCCTCTTTTACAGCTTCACTTTATAGCCTTGAAAAGGTGCAGCTTGGAGAAGTCTGAGATTCTTGCCATACTACCTTCGGCACCAAACTAATGTGCAGCATCCACTTGAGATGTTTGGCATCACAGGTGGCAGTTAAATAAATGATCGTTCAGAAACATCATCCAGGTATCTAATAGCAGCTAAAGGGAAGCCCTGACTCTAACTTTGAATTCTCTTTCTGACTGTTGCATGCACAGCTTGTGTATGCCCAGGTTCAGACGGAGCATCTGACATGACCCCTTCTCCTTGCTTTCTTTGATATTATACTCTAGCAATGCATCCAGGATGTTCCTGGCCACTGTGCACCCCCACAGCACTGTCCCAAGGCCCCCTGCACCCCACATGTGGCACTGGAGAACTGGAGAGAAACTACGTTGTTGTGCTGGAAACACCTAACTTGTCCCTTCCAGAAAGGGTCAGATGCAAGCCTGAAAATTAGGAAGGCTCATATTTACTGTGTATTTCTGTATACAAGGGCTATACTATCAGCATCTGGAGTAAGGCTGAGGAATAAGCAGGAAAAAATCTACTTTTAGCACAGTTATAATTATAAGAGCAAGTCTATAAAATAAATGAGCTGTGTCCGAGGCAGAATTGAGGACAAAAAACATGTTAAAAATTACTGTCTTTAGAGTCATAGACAAATTAAAATGGTTTGGTTTGCTGAAGGAATGAGAGTATTAAGCAAATAACAATGTTTATATCCAGTCTATCAATGGAACACATATAGTAAAATTCAAAGTGCTAATAAAGCACCAGTGGAAAAATATGTTGTTTCTGCTCATTCACTGGTACTATCTTTTAATTAAATTTAGATTAATATGCTAGCAAAAATAGGCAAAAATTATTCAGGAATTTATCTTGTTCTTTAAAGTAAGACATAATTTTAAATATACAATGACACAGGTTCTATGGAGAGCTTTACAAAATTTTATAAGAAGAAATTACTTTGTATTAAATCAACATTTTGGATATTTTTATTACATGGCTTATGAAAGAATTTTTTAATACATGCAGGAGGAGGTGTGTGGGTGTGTGTGTGTATGTGCACATTTGTACGTGTATCCATGTATTTGTTACAAGTTGAGAATGTTACAATCTGTGACAAGATTCACGTACCTTGGTACTATTCACAGACTTCTAGAATAAAGAATAATACAAAGAAACTTTAGTGATAGCATAACAAAATTTGTATATTATAAATTGTTTAATCATTATTTGCACAACATGAATGTATTATAATTTATGTACTTTACCAAAAATACTGAAATTCAAATGGATCTCTTTTTTTGGCAGAAGAAAATACAAGGGTATTTTTCTACAGTGTCGTCCTTCAGGGACTTTAGAATAGTTTGTAATCATTAATTGGGCTTCAGAACAGTACTCTGATGTAATTTTTTTGGTGGGTAAAATGAGGATCAGAGTGAGTAAGTGATTTGTCAAAGTCACAAGAAGCCTTGACTTTCAATTGTTTTGCTGACAAAAAAGAATGTTTTTACCACAAGATTACTAAAGGCAGGAGAAGCAGAGAAAACACCTGTAGGCTTCAAGTGCAAAATTTGCCTCAGGTAAAGCAGAGCATGTATAAACTTCCTTAGGTAACTGGCAGTGAAAACTACAATGTCTTTATTTATGCTAAGACTTTTAAAAACCATCAAGTACCATGGACATTTTTGTAATAGTCCTGGCTTCCTTCTAATTTAACTCAAGGCCACCAAGGGCTTGTTTTCTGATCAGCCCGGCAGAAGAAGGAGGAAAATTTAGATGTATCCTCAGAATGCCTTGCTTTCAATCTGCAGACAAAGTATCCATTTTCATATAACACTGCAGAAATTAATAATCTTACATACAAATGCAGGTCTTTTTACTGGTCCATGACTGTCAAGAGTAGTACAGGAAAATAATAAAATATGCACTGATCTTTGCAAAGTGCCAACTCAAATTGTTATGTGGTTATTGTGCATTTAACAATGGAGCTCCCTGCTGCTGTTGCTTAGAATGAGCACTTTGTTTTTGATCAGATATGGATAGTTTCTATGAAATCTTTCTTTCAAAGCATCAGTCATAATGCAACACAAGATCTTGTAATTAATGGACACATGCTCCACAGGTATGCTACACAAGTAGTATTTACTTGTGAATATTTATTCAGTCACTTTCAAAAGGCTCTGCAGTTTATTAATTGCCTTCCTTTATGTCCCCTTAAAGACTTTGTGTAACTCACCATCCTTCTTTCTTCTTTTTATTACTCTACTGTGTTCCTATTATTATTGCTGTTGTAAAGTACTGCAGCTTTCTACATTGACTGTCTTTATTCCCATTCTTATTTAGTCATGATCTGGTTGTGGAGGGGCAGGTGAAAAAGTGATGAGAGTTTGGTTTATCCTTAGCCTTTATTATCGGAGAGCCGCAAGGAAATAAAGCTTTGATGTACTTAGAAAGCTAATCCTGGTGATTATGTGGAGATATGTGCAGTGGGAACTAGAGGGATATACTTCTTTAATCTCTTGGTGTTGAATACTTAATCCAGTAAAGATTCTTGGCAAGAAGATTTAAGACAGAACAAGTTAATTAAACTGTTCACAGGTATTGTTTTCAGGAAAGCAGATCTGATAACTTTCTAATGAAGTATCTGTGCTTTTTGTTTTTGTAAAAGGGCACTTAAATAATATAATTGAATCAGTGTATTATGAAACATACTGTTTTCATGTTTGCAAACTGTTAAACACTCAGAGATCCAGCTTCATGTTGCAGAAACTGGACTTTGATATGTGTGGATATGACTGGGGTGCTTATAGCAGTGCAGTAATTTCATTTTGCTTTGTTCAGCTTTAGCCCCAATTTGTTATTTTTAATGAGAACCGAGTATGATGAGCTATAAAAGCAGAATATAACTGACTTCAGATTTGTCCAAGTCATCAAAACTGAAACCTCAGTGCTGATCACTGGCAGCCTATCTGCACACTTGGATAGACAACTCTTCAGTTAGCATCACAGGGAGATAAAATCCTGCCGTGCGTGTCTTCGGTGAGAACATCATCCTGATTTTCCGTGTCTGATTTCTTTTCAGACAGATTGGTCTTAGGGTTAGCACGTGCTAACCAGCTATGTACACCAGCTATGACTATTTCTATGCTTTGATACCTGGGACAGAAATCGCCCCGTGTGTGTGTGCATACACGCACACGCACTTGAGACCCTGGGGTACCCACTTGGAGCAGACAATGCCAACACCTGATTCTCCCTGGTATAAGACAGGCTTTTAGATCTCTATTACCAGCGTGGCTTTTCTTCACAGTTACACGTATATATAAGAATAAATAACGTGGTTGAACTGTTTAATATTAAAAAACCTTCCTTTAATACAAGATGATCCCACTTAGTTTGAGCAAAGAGAATATAAGAATATAGGTTTCTGCTTCTCAGTGACATTTTAACAGTATTCAGTGTTTTATTAAAGATGCATCAAATATAAAAAGCCATTTCTTACAAGTTGAATTTATTCAGTTTAGTCAGAAATGGCAGCTGTTATGAGTACATATGCTCTTTAACAACAGGGGAAAATTAAGAATGTATCTGGTAAAGAGATAGTGGTGAAGTTCTTTTCTGTCTCAAATCCAGAATTAAAATGTAGTTTTGTTCTTCAATAATTTACAGTGATGACATGTTGATTTAATGAATCTACACAGTATATTTTGACCAACATGTAAGATGAAATTCTTGTGCACGCGCAGGCTGAAGTGAACAAACATTATTTGTAGACCAGAAGTAGGATCAGGCTTGCAGACACCATGCTTTGTTTTTTCAATTTGGTTGTTTTTTTTCTAGGAAGGTAATCCATTAAGACTTTGTAAATTATGCCTAAGTGATTATCTACTCATATATTTTTTATCCATCTAATGAAGTATTTTGTTCTTCCTTCTTCCAAAATTAATTTAATTATTTTAAAGAGGTTATAAATTACTCTGAAAAAGACATTACAGAGTCTTGTATACAGCTGTGCCAAACTGCTGGCTATCATCTTCCCTAGCATTTATGAAGGCTAGGAGCACATGTCTTTTTGATAGTAGTAGATCCTGGGCTTCTGTGTTGTTAGGATGTTTATGAAATGATGTTTACAGCCAGTCCAACTTTTAAGATTACCAGTCATAAGAGTTCCTGAAGTTCTAGTAGTCAAAGAATATATATTTATAGCAGAAATATGAGAGATGATAGATTTACACAACATGGGCATATTAGTATATGGGCATTTTAGTATAAAATTAGAATGCTATTTAGCAATTTTAAAGAGTTGTATTAACCGTAAAAGACATTCACATACGTTAAATAGTATCCCTCAACTGAACCCAGTTATATTCCTATTTAAACTTAAATCTAGGAACAGCTTTGGTGAGTATGAAAGAAAACCTTTGTTCTGCTTCATTTCTTGTTGTTACCAAGTCTTGTGTTTGAAGAACACAAGGAGCAGTTAACTGATGGGACTCATTGTCACCGATTATCATTTATGAGTTGCTCATGCACATGAGTTCCAGAAGGAGTTAGACAAACATTCGCGATGGATTTCCAAGCTTACCAAGAAGGATGATCCAGATCTTGCATGTAATTCAGTCAGTCTCAGAGCTACTAACTGCCAGATGCTGACAGGAAGGGGTCACACTATGAGCAGAGGAGGAATGTGCCTCTTTGTGTACTGATTCCCATGCTGTTTTGCTATCTGCTTCTGGAGACAAGCTGTGCACCTAGGCTGGTATTAAATGTTTAGTACAACCTAAACACCTAAACTTTTCCTTGGCAGGGAGAGACTTGAGAGAGAAAAAGAACCTCCCAAAGCTATTTTACTCCTCTCATTTTAACATAAAAAAATATGAGATGAAATGGCTCCTGGAGGAGCCCATTCCTCTACTAACTATTAAAGAAGACTTAATAACTTATACTAAGACCACGACCTGATCTAAATGATTTTCCGTGGTTCGTCTATTCAAATTGAAACTGAAATTCCATGGAGCAAAAACATAGCAAGTTTCTTATGGTAATTAGATGTTTACATAATAAAAATATGAATGAGGACTCTTTTAGAGAGCCTGTGAATAATCAAGGTGCAGGATAGCCTCTCATAATGACAACAAGGAGGCCTGTATTACAAATAAAATCCTTCCAGGTAAATTAACCTCTATATCCTACTACAGATTTTCTTGCCTGGTCCAGTGAAATGCTTGGCAGTTTTTGCTGTCATGTTCCTGGCAGCCTGCTCCTGGTGCTGCACTCTGCTTCAGCCTCTCCCTTGTTATTTAATTCTGACGTGAAAGGGCAGTCTGTAGGGAAAATTTAGCTCCGCCTGCCTCCTCTTTCTTTCATAGAGAAAATTCTTCCCAAGCATTGTGCAGACAGAATTTCTTTTGCTTGTTTGTTTTGTCAAAGATTAAAGCAAGAAACTGAGAAAAGTTGAAAGATTAGGTATCAATCTAAAAGTACTTTTTCCCTCACTCAAGTTCAAGCAATAGACTTTCTCATTTGTTTTTGTTTGTTTACCTTTCAAAAATTCAATTTCATCGCATAACCTCATATGGAAATGAAAGTTCTAAATGCAATATATTCTCTTACTCAAAGTACAGATTGCTTTGGCTTGCATGTTACACTTCGGGTTCATACCTTGGCATCATGGTCTGGTATCAATATTTTCAAAAGCTCATTTGTAGCAGCTCAGACAGTATTTTCTTCCCTGCAGCTAATATTCCCTATGTGACATTTGTGTGTCACTTAAGATCCAATCTTTTGGCTTTGAAATTAGGGGTGGCACCTTCTGTGATCCTTTTGTTTTCATTTTCTTCAGTCCACTAAATAGAGAGGTTCCCTTGTGCATCTTCATCCATCCTTAGTCACTCATGTTCCAGACAGAAAAGGTTATTAATCTTGTCCAGGCTGGAAGGAAGGAAGGAAGTGAGAGACTGTGAGTGTTATGTCACTTCAAATGTTGGTAGATGCTCAGATAGAACTGTTATGTTTAGGCCATGGGAGTATGTAAAGAGCACTTTAGTACTCGAGTAAAGGAAGAGTGTTTTCTCTTTTCTGTCCTTGTATATTAAGCAGGTATCCTTTTGAAAGGTAGATTCAGAAACAGTATTATTAAGCTATTAAAAAAACATAATTTTTGATTGCTGAAGTTTCTTCGCTGAAATGTCGGGTTATCTTCATCAGAAGAATGACATAGCAGTGAAATAAAATTAAGAAACTGAGAATGTTTCCAAAGAACTTTGCTATAAGGGTCAGCTTCATTTAAGTGGGAAGGATAGTGCACACCTTTAATGTATCTTGCAAACATGATTCATGGTATTTGCCTCCTCTGGTTTATACCAGTCCTGCACCTTTCAATCCAGTGGAAGTTATTCCATTTGAATAGGAATGTGCTTACAAATTTTCTTGGAGAATAAAAATATACTTTGAGATGGTCCTCAAAACTCAGCTTGAGAATTTGGACAGGACACTGCCAAGTAGTTTCCATTCTATGTAGTACTGAAATTAGTTTCTGGATATTACAGAGGATGTTCTCTACCAACTTTAAATTCTCAATTTAAGAAGTCATACTGCATCACTGAGAGGGGAAAGGCTTGTTAAGAATACACCTGGCAAAAAACAATATATATTTTCTGCCATTTCCTGCCTTTTTTTCTAAAGAATAATAAAAAAAAGTAAAGATATTTCTGGAATTTTTGAAGGAAAGCAGTACATAGATGCAGAAATATTGGCCGCTCACTACCACTGCAGTAAATGTGCATGCTAATTTATATCAGATTCCCCTCCACAAGAAGTCTTCAGATCAGGCCGTGGTTTGCCATGATTCTCTTCCTGTGCATATTCTTAATTTTTATTTTCTGGAAAACAGAAGGAAAAGACAGTGCACTTAAAGGTCTTCCCCTGACACAAATCATGTATGTTTGACTGGACCTGAGAACTAAGAAGCCTTCACAGGCTTCTCTCATCTTAGGTCTTGTAGGTGTATGTCTCGCAGGCCGTGAGATCAGCTGTTCCTGTTTGCTGCTCTTTGATTGAATTCCACTTTTATTACTGACACATTTATTGCTGAGTCAGATTGGTAAGTAAAATGTAATTACTTTCACTCAGGTTGTGGAAGTGAGCTCTTTGTCTGAACTACAATAAACTCTACAGCAAATTTCTAACCTTGAAGTCTGATGAATCCAAACACATTCTTACTCTTGAAGTGAGAGTCATTCGTATTTGTGTCCCATCTATACCAGAAGATTTTTCAACATAGGTACAAAAAGATACATCTTTAAGGATATAGAAGTTCTTCTTCTGCCTTGAAGGAACCCTCATTTGGAAAATAAATACAGATGTTTACTTTTTTGTTTTGCTTTCTTCCTGTTTTGTCTATGCTATATGGAAAGAGATTTCAGTTAATCCACTGTTTACATGGAATGCTCATATCTAGATGATGGTGTGTGTTACATATGTAATATCTGTGTGAAATGATACCTTGTTTATGCTAAGACAAACCCATGGTTTTATGCTTTTTCTAAATCTGTGAGTGTATTTCACTCTTATTTCTGGAGCCAAAATGTTAGGTAGAGATATTGCTGTGGAGAATAAGGTCATGGAACAAAGCCAGACTTGAAGATGTCCTTGCTCTTTGCAGGGCTTTTAGTCTAGATGCCCTTTAAAAGGTCCCTTCCAACTCAAACTATGCTATGATTCTATGAATGTACAAAGCAGCAAAAATCAGTTTATCTCAGACTAGCAGAGAATTACTCCCATTGAGGACTCAGCTGTCTGGCAAAAATATTAGAATGTTTTTAAATTTTTAATTTTTTTTTTATTTACTGCTGATTTGTAATAATTTTGGCACAGAACAACCAGAATTTTCTACTTTACTACCTAAAATATGTAAAGGATGAGATTAGTAACTATGTGATGACCAGCAACTGTCCCTTTCACTTGCATTGCCATGTATACCTGTGTCGAAGTAGCTGCTAAAAGTTCAAAGTCAAAGTGTCAGCTGGTTACAAGTGGCTCAGATGTTGATGCTGTAGGATCTCCTTAGGAACCTCACAACTTACGTGATTCTATGGTTCTAAACCTGAGCATGTTACCACCCAAAAAAGCAGCTGCACCTCCTCCTTTATATGCACACCAGAAATTGTTAAGCTCAGTTTTGAGATTAGAATGCCACGTAGTTTCCCAGTCACAATGCAGATTGAAGGAGGACAAGAATGGGTCAGCAGAGTTAACTATAGGGACAAGACTTTCCTTCATGTCAGCAGCATGTATTTAAGTTTGACTACACTGACTTAGCTACAAGCAACAACTTGGGTCTTACAGAGCATCTAGTCTAAGGCTAGACTTAACACTGAAGGTGATTAGAGTCTACTGTGCTGAGCTGCCTCCATTTATGGGATGAATTAACACCTCTCTGAGATCCTGGGGCAGTTGTCAAATAACTGGTGTCCCTTTTGTTCCTTCTGCTCTTTTGGTAGTAACCTTGAAGAAGTAAGTAACGAATTTTCTTGGATTGCCATTTCTAAAATTCAATCCAGAAAAGTTAAGCAAATGGGTCTGTGTAAACAGATGACTAAATCAAAACACATTTTCCAAAGATAATTTATACTTGAAGTGTAACCAAGGAATAAAGAGCAGAGATTTCTCTCCATACTCCCAATTGGAGACAGACAGGGAAAAAAACTTGTCGTCAGAGACCTATCATTCAATAAACCAGGAAAAGATCTGACTTCAGTCTTGACTTGTAGGGCATTACAAACAGAATTGTTCTGTACCGATGACTGAAGTGAGGACTGGCAGACACTGACAGCAGTAAATGCCAGGCGTTCATAATATTCCTTGTGGGATGAAACACTGACTGCTTAACAAAATTAGCAAGACTGTTCCAAAACTCCTTCCCAGAGCTCAGTATCTGACCATACACTGAATACTGGGACCACACATGAACATGTTGCTCTGCTGTCTCAAAGTGACAAGACAAAATTATATTGGAATCATCATCCAACTAATACATCTTACTGTCAGATGGGTCTCCTTGTTGTTGGTTATTTTTGGGTTTTGTTTGTTTTACTCCTACTATGCCATCTTGGATAACTGCATTAAGATGACAATCTTATTTTTGTCTTTAAAAAGTATTTTTGTTCTCCCATGTGACTGTGAACAGTGGGCATATGTGGAGACTGAGGAAAGGAATGAAGTATATTGTTCTTGTCACACTGTTCATTTATCATCAATGACTTGAGCATATTTGCTCCCTGTATGCTGTGTGTATATCCACGGGCTTGAAATCTCTCAAATATAAGAAGGAAGCTCTGTTTATGAAATGAGAAGAAAAGAGAAACATTGTCAGGATCTTTGGCATTGTTTATTATATCTGATAAACCACATTCGGTATTTTACTGTCTGGCCCGGGAGAGTTTGTCCATCCAGTAAATTCACCATAAGTGCAGCTGCATCTGGAGTATATTGAAGAAATTTGGTTTAATATTAGAAATTTTTGTGGAACTGGAATAAGCTGTACTGGTGCAAATCACAACTCAGAGCAGCTTTGTCTAACTCCGTTGGGCTGGCAGTGATACAACTGTTCTGGTGGAGAGCAAGCGAAGGCTGAAGTCACAGGAAATCCACAGGGCAGTTCAAGTCCTTGCCTGAGACACTGTAAATGGCAAGTGTTTTACAAAGGCTGCTCCAATAGACAGAGAAGACGGTTATGCAACGGTAACATGTGATGTTGTTTTCCTTGATTTATTTTTCATATAAATTTTTCCTAAAACAGAAAAAGAACCTTCAGATTAACACATATTTGTAAGGCGTGTTTGTTTTAAGTGAACCTTTCTTGAGAGAATTCCTCACACTGCCTCCTTAAAAAAAAAAAAAAAAAAATCACTTGAGAAGAAAGGGAAAAATCTCTGTGTGTCTCAGAGTAAACATTCCCTGCTGGGCTCCTGGCATGCACTGAGCCCACCCCTTCAGAAAGAAATCAGATCCTGAAGCAAACTAGGTAAAGGGGAAAAAAAACCCCAAAAAAGCCAACCTAAAAAAAGCAGCTGTTAAAACATTTGGTCTTTTTCCCTCAACCTAGTGCTACAGATGTGATCATTTCAGTTGTTTGGCTTGTGTGCTAGAAGCCTCAGACCCTCTGCAAAGGAATGTTAAAGAGAATAACACGGAGAATTCCCATCTTATTCTTCTCACCACCATCCTCTTCATCACTGCCTTCCTCTCCACGTTCTTGGAGGACAGTCATAGGATTTATTGCATAATTTTTTTGGTGGCTGTTAACCAAGTGTGCAGTTACAGCTTGGTTTAATTAAGAAATCAGAGTGATTCTTTTTTGTAGGTCACATCAGTTTTTGATTCTGAATCTCATAAAGTTCTAACCTTTCTGAAAAGTCAGCAGTGTATCTACGGGTTTAATAAAATCACCTTCTTAAATGCTTCTGAGTGTTTTTTATGCCTGCAAATGCCATTGCTCCTTTACTAGATAAACTGTCAGAAAAACCTTTGTTTGAATATGGCATTTGGTGAAATCTATCGTTTTGCAGCAGTGTTTTCAAATAGGATTCATAAATACAGTCTGAGCTCCCAATTGTTTGAAGCATGGCCATGCTGGGAAAGGAACAATGGATGATTTGATTTTCCTTTCTTTGCCTCTCATCATTATTCATATCGGTAGGAATTACATGAAAATCACGTATTCACAGCCCATCAGAGAACAAGGATATGCTGGCTCAGAGCTGTGAATTCTTATAAAATTATCTGAATTACTGGCTTCACTAAAAGGGAGGAGCCTGATGTCTATAATGCTTATAAATTTATTTCTTTTTCTTGATAATTGGACAGCATTCAAGTCTGTGGACATTGGCTGCTGCTCTCAGAATACCACATCTCTGTGACCACAATACATCTGCTCAGCACCTCAATCTCTTGTTAGATTAGACTGTCAGCCTCCAGGCTTACTTCAGGTCCAGCCATCCTTCCTTTCCTTTCCTCTGAAGGAATCCTCATCCTCACATGTGATACTTTAAATCAATTTGTATTATTTTAGAAAGCTTCCTGATCTTTCTCTGACTCAGTATCAACTGAGTTAATGCAAGATTTATCTAATATTCCTCAAAGTACATTTTTAGATATTAAATGAAAAGACCAGTTATTCCTAAGTAGTACAGCATGTCATCCCTGATCAAGGTTTTCATGTCCTTGAAGACACAAATTGTTCAAAGAATTTTTTAACCTGTTGGGAAGGTTATTTCACCTTCAACAACATCTTTATTTCTCAAGTAAAATAAGGAATATACAATGAGCAGGGTACAAAGTCTTCATTGCTCGAGGACAGGAGACCCTTCTGCCAAAGTGCAATGCTTGAGTGTGCAGGGGCTGTATTTTTCTCACTATTGGCCCAAAGCTCAGAAATTAACTCCTGCAGGGACTTAGGATCATCACAGGCTGCAATACCTTCTAGTGTGCAAAACCTAAATCTTTGAGTCCTCTAATTTATAAAAGCACAGCAACACTAAATGCTTTATATTAAAAAAAAAAATAAATAAAAACCCCAGTAATGCCAGACACAAACATATAAAATCCCTACTGAAACAAAGGCTGTGGTCTGCTTTTCTTCTTTTGAAACTGGTGAAGAACAAAGAGTGCAGCAAAAAATGGCAGTCACACAAGTTACTTCTAATAAAAAAAAATAAAGTTGGCCAGTTGTCTGTCCTCTAATGTGAGTGCCATGTCTGGCATGCCTGCAGTTAAACATCTCCCCTCTCCTGCCTTAGTTCCTACTGACTTTTGGAGAGTGTCCTGACCTGTGTGATCCCCCAAACCATGCCTGGGATAAAGCTCAAAGGTTGAGAATATGCAAGGAAGCATGTCAACACTTACGCAACGGATAGTCATAGGCCAATGCCCCACCTCTATGTAATTTTCTTGTGTAGATGTAGTGTAGAGTAAGAGCCAATGTAGTCTATTAGAAAATAAGATGCAGCAGAAATGAGAAAAAGGGCAGATTCAGATGAAAAGAGAAGAGCAAGTTCAGCAGAGTTTACAGCCTATTACTGAGGCAGAAATTCAGATCTAGATGTTTAATATCACACTGCAGGCGAAACAGCATTATCTGTATCATCTGGAGGTGGGACGCCAACGTAATGAAGCACTGTTTATTAAACCTTTTTGAAGGAGAGTTGGAAGGAATGCTGCCCCTCTACATCTGTCCAGGGAAATGCTCCAAAAAAAAGAGTTACTGGCTGCATGAAGAGTCCTACTTTTCTCCCTAGTGCAATGCAGAATCATGCTTTTCTTCACCCTGGGTACTCTGTTCACTCCTCACTTCTTACACAGCCTTCCCATGTACACCTGCTTTTTTGAGGTTGGCTGTAGCAGTAAATGCCTGTAAGACCAGGATTGCAGAAAGCAGTTCCTAAGACCAGGACTGTAGCAAGCAGTGGTTCTTATTTCAAAAGCAGGTTTCTCAAAACTGTGGAGTTGGCTTTTAATTGGGTATAGGATTTGCAATGATACCTTCCATTATTTTCTTGGGATCAACCAGAACTCAGTTATGGGGAACCAGCATTGTAAAACTGAAAAGTGGCAGTGAATCACTAGGAAATATTAATAAAGCAGCATTACCTCCTGAGTTTCAGCAAAAATCATGCCCTAACATAGTTGTTAGAGTGGTCTGGATAGCAAGAATGAGCTCCTGTAATTGAAGTTCCAGCAGTTTCTTAATTGAAGTGCTTCTTTAGTCTCTGGTAGCCAAATGCCACTTCCAAAAATTACATTAGCCAAACTCCCTATCATTGCATTTCTTCCTTCTGCAATGTTTGCATGCCAGTAGCATTTTTGCTGAACATGAATTTACTGAGCAAGATAAGAAGGCACAAATGTTTTTTATTGCTGTAGGTGCAGGATGGGTATAGGTGCCTTCTAGTCACGAGGCAGTGTTGATTTAAAGCAGCTGTGCAGTTCCACCCCTCCCACTTGAAGATCTGGTACGTCCCCGCTCCTCAGGCTGCAGCTGCATTTTGCAGAGGCAGCCACAAAGCCTTTCATCAGTTCTAAACAATTGTTTGTTATCTTTGCTTCCTTAACCGAACTTTTGTGTGATTTGGGTCCATGTGATTTTATTATTTTGTAGAGAAACATGAAAATCTGTCCTTACAGGTGACAACAATAAAATAACCTCCTCACTATTTCTTTTGAGTCAGGAAAACTAAACAACAGTTTTGACTGGGACTTTTTTAGACAATTTGTTAATGTCTGGTTGTAAATCAGTTGGTCTATAATTTTATTCTAGAATGTGTCCTTCCCTTCCTGCTCATTTTTGTAAAGTAATCTGTATTTTCCAGCAGCAATAGGGAAACTGTGCCCTGAAGCAATCCCATAAACACTTGCAAAAAGCATAATTTTTCACAGTCATATATTCATAAGGCAAAAACTGAGTAGCTTCATGCAGCAATAGCGAAGGGCTGCAGACAGGCTGTCTAGTGGATTGTGCACTAGGCTGGGATCCAGGAATGCTTGAATCCTAGTGCTGGCGCTTCCACCAGCTTGCTGTGTGGTCTTGGGCCTGAGCAAGCCGCAGCTCTGTCTCACAAGCTGCCCATGTGTAAAAGGAGGATAATAATATTTGCCTGTTTCGCAGGAGTCAACACCCCCGAGTTAATGTTTTTGCGGGACTCTGAAAAGCTAAAGAACTGCCAAAGTGTTGAAGCCTCTACCAAGCAAGGCATTTGTCTCTGCATTTAGAATAAAACTTGCTTTAGTGAGCAAAAACATTTCAAGCACTCGCAAAGCTTTACAATGTTGGATATTCAGTGATTTCAATTTATGTGAGTCAAATTAGAAAGAATTTTTTAAAAGAGGAACAAAGCAGTGGTTTTGTACTTTCTGTGCACTTCAGTTGACTTGCTTACCCCTTTGTCATATGCTCTGTACTTTATACTGTACACTAGCCAACTGCTAGATTCCCAGATCCACTACTGAATTTAGAGAAGTGCAATCTATTTAACTCATACGGTCTTTGTTTGCACATCTGACATTTATGCAGTAAATCTTTTAAGTAAAGCTAAACTAGCTGACATTACAAGATATGCAGAAGAAAATCAGGATAATCCAGGATAAAATTGCCCCAGTCAAGGGCAATATCAATTCTATCCTCTTGAGCTATCAAAGCACTAAGCCTTCCAGAGGCAGAGAGTGTTTGCCTAAAGCTGGGAGTCCTGCATTTAACCTGATGCAGACATGAAGATGCACTTTGAGAGATGTTCTTTGCACAAGTTCTGCAAAATACATAGTGTGGAGCTCTGGGAGAAGAGAAGAGCTAATTTTAATATTTTAGATAGAAAATCCTCCTCCCCTCCTCTCCACAGTACAGCTCTATGAGTAGATGAAGCTATAAGTGAGCTGAGGTTGAATTTCAAGAGCAGTTTTAGCCAACATGACAAATGTTTCAAAAACCATGAAGCATTTAATTTAAATGTTTCTGTTATTCCATTTTTAAGCACCTTTTGTGGTTCAAACATCAGAAAGCAGTAATTAGTGTTAAGAAGCAGTGACTGACATCTTTCATAAAAAAGCAGCATCTGCCGCTGTGAGTCGTTTCTCTGCTTCATTCCAATGGAACCTTTATTCTTAAGACTTTTCTCTACTGCAAATAACCTTAGTAATGCGAAAGAAAAGTAATTTTAGCTTAATTCGGATTAAGCTTGGCCAGCCTGTCAGCTCAACTGTCTTACAGAACAATCTGGTGAATACATTGCACTGGCTCTGGCATGCCTTGGCAGCACACATCAGGAACACAGGAGAGATGGATGACTGAAGAATAAGAGAAAGACAAATATTGCCTTTTTTTAGGGATCAGTAAGTATGTATTTTAATTCATTTAGATACCTAGAGTCTTAATAGGGCTATGACCAGCTATGTAGGCATTTTCCAAGTTGCAAGCTGAGTAGCAAGCAGGTCATAACCCTTTCAGTTTGAATATAGGTGCAGTTGCATGTGTTGAGAGCAGCCAGCTGAGCCAGCCCCTCTTCTGGCTGCACACATACTGAGTCCAATGTGAGCGAGGGGCAGAAACCCACTGCCCTGGGTAAGAAAGGATGAAAGCTCCATATTTTTTATCGCAGACACCAGTCAGCTCTGATTCAGCATAACCTGAAGTCATACGCTAAGAAACACCTCAGTGGGGAAGAGGAAAAAAGTCCTTAATTTGAACAAATCCCAAAGAGAGGCCTAAGGTTTAAAAAATTAAAGAATCACTAGTGTTTTTATATGAGGATGTAAAAATTGTGTGACAACCAAGATTCTCAGTTAGGAGCTACATTCAGGCTGAGGAGGTGAGCTATGGAGGGTGAAAGAAACTTTGAAACCTAATCTAAATGCTAATTGAAACGGATTTGTTTGTTTCCTTTTGGCACACCTGTATCTTTAGATGCTTTGCTTTCTGTTTAACGTATTTCATCTTAGCAAATACATAATTTTGTCTTTATGGTAGTTTAGTTCAGAATGGTTTCAGTGTGGCTGCATAATGTCGAGGTCTCCCATTTCTTGGAAAGAGCCAGTCCCTAAACTTGATTGTGTTTCACAGGGCTTTTCTCCCCATTCCACCAACTCTATCTTGTTTGTGAAACAGAGCAATACAGCACCAGCCTGTGCAGCAGCACCAGCCAAGAATGCTCTCTTGGCTTGCAATGATGTGCCATATAATATGTCTGAACCCCAAAGATTCCTGCAAATTACTATCGCAGCTCTTTCACTGCCATGTTGATGGGCAGGGCAGCTGCTTTTCCCAAAGCTCTGGAACACAATTGTTTACATCACATTACTTGCCTTAGAATCACAGAATCTTTTAGGCTGGCAAAGCCACTTGAGATTATCCAAGCTATGGACTCCAGGGAGACATATTGCAATTACTGTATTTGAGTATTATCTCTAGGAAGGGAGTTAGAACATATAATTTTTGTTATTTGATATTTCATAATAGTGCATCTATATACAATACAATATTTTGTAAAATTATATATGAATGTATATAATTTAACTGTAACTCACATAAGATATATTAAATTATTAGAATAATATAATCATGTGTTGGAAGGGACCTTAAAGATCATCTGCTTCCAATGCTTCTACTGTGACCAAGGACACTTTCTACTAGACCAAGTTGCTTAAAGGCTCATCCAACCTTGAAAACTTCTAAGTGCCAGACGTAGACAATGCGTAGCTGAATTTTTGATCACAATTTTTTCACCTTTTCTGACCAATGACAAGGCCGAACAAGAACACAGAGCTGTAGATAAGAGATTTCATTAATATGTAAATATCCAGCTTCTTCAAGGGAGGGATATTTTCAAATTTAAAAACCAATATTTTTTTTCCTTTTTAAACATCTCTTTCAAAATAATATAAACTATATTACATTCTTAAGTTTCTGACACCACAAATCAGTTTCTCTATTTTTATAGCCAGATTTATTATATTTTATTGGCATAGCAAACATAAGGAAGCAATCCAAATCTGTCATCATTAAGCTATGGGAATGAGCACACCAACAGCATCACTTTTGAGCACCTTCTTAAAACATGATTTAAAAATTCCAGAAGTCTCACTCTAATCTGATTGACAGAATACTGCACACAGAGGTAGAAGAAGAGGATTAAATGAAAATTGTTTGAGAATAATGAAAGAGTGATGAGTATGATTTCTAGGTACCATTTCTACTTACCATTTGTTACTCCTTTTGTTTGAATTGCAAAATTTGCATTTTGCATTAAAATTTATCCGAAGGCTCACATTTTTGCAAGGAGACACTGATTTCCTTTGCTGATTAGCTGAATGACTTGGTGCCACAAATCATACTCTATGCCTGGAACTGGCCCCTTACACTGTAGCTTCCACTTCTATAGCTTTTTCATTGGTAAAAATTGTATTGCTTTTCTTTAGACAAGATTGGGGAGCCTGGAGATGGAAAAAATGTATCAGTGGCAAAAACGCCCCACTTAGACCCATCTGGTTTTTTTGTTCACAGTGCAGGAATCTGTCTTAGAAATTTTTTCCCATATGTTGTCCTTTTATATTTTAATAGTTCCACAACAAGATTTGCTACTGCTTTCGTCAGAAAAAAAACATTCTAAAAGATACTCAAGATCAAGAAATAGTTTCAAATATGTGGCCTATATTTGACATTTCTGCATTTTTTTCTAGATATATTTTCCCTGTTTATATTCTAAGAAATGGCTTACCTCACTGCTATTTATAGCAAGCAGAGATTTGTAGACCATTCTTGAAATAGACAGACAGGAAATTGGGCTAGATTTACAGTATGCTCCACTCTGTGAACCATCCAAACCTGCAATAGCATGAACTAAGTTCTGCTAACTCTGCTCCTGCCCTTTTATGTTCCAGCTGCACTTGGAGGACTGGAGAGGCACATAACCCACCATGTACAACTACATAATCATTTTTGCTTTCTCTCTTTTAGACAATAATCTTGCAAGGAATAAATTCACAGGAATTCTCTAGTGCCATCAAAATAGGCATGTCATATCCTACATACGTAGTGTAACCTCAGCTGAGGGCCTGTATTTAGTAAAGAGCACTGTATCCTGCTGCTAAGGTACTTTCTCAATGATGCAGTAATTGAGGTCGAGAATTAGGAAGACAGCTGGACACATGCAGAAGGTTTATAAAGGTTTTACACCATTAAAAAGAATTTAAAAGATGTAATATGATTTAGACTTGGTTAGGTTAGAACCTTTTTACTTTACCTAATTTAGTTACTCACAAGTTAAAAATAATAGTTTGAATTTTTCTACCTGTTCTTTCCTGTGTAACTGAAACAGGGCTTATCAAAGGAGGTAAAGCAAAATACACTGAATCTTTTCCATCACATTTTACTGATTATTGAGCTGGAAAAAGAACACCACCACACTCATGAAAAATGGCCATAAGATACACCTGTTTTCTCTTTGTGCTGTTCCTTACCCTCTGTTTATGCGCAGTAGAACAATATTGCACTTATTTGTTCTTTATTCGTGAAACATCTTTGGAGCAAGGTAACCTTAGAGTTTCTGTTACTTTCTTTCTACCTCCTTGTACTACAAGTGCAGTCTATCACTAAAACTCAATTTCGTCTCTGAAAACCACTAAAATAAACTGCCCTTCTGCTGTGGAAACAAGTTGTTTATTTGATGCTACCTGACTTTATTGGTTTATAAAACTTTGATTTGCCCATCTTCAGTTGTCTGACTGTCTGCAGCAGGTGTAAGGATCAGCAGCAGCAGTATTGCAACTGCACAGTAGAAGTAGGAACAGGTAATGCCAGCAGGTCTGCGAGGAACTGCAAGAAAGAGCACTCACCTCTGAGAATTACAATGGAGAAAGGAGGACCCCTGACTTTACAATGATGAGAATCTTGTAAATGACTTTACAAGAGAGCTGTGTAAGTCTCACGAATGATGCTTTCTTCTGATAACTGAGAAATTCTGATTATTTCCAAAGCAGGGGATGTTATTAGGAACTCATGTCAACAAACTCACTTTAAGTGAATAAATAATGGCAGTAAGAAATAAATGGGTTTTTCTTTTTATTTTTAATTTCCTAATCACGCTGTGATCTCACATTGTAACTTTCTTAGCTAAATTGGATACTATGATTGTCTATAAAAAAAAATTTCATTACTATAGTAGTGATTCATTTAATGAAGAAAATACATTTCACGAAAGTTGAAATTCATCTAAATTACTTTTTCTGTTTCAAAAAGAAACAGATTTTCTTTATGCAAATTAAAAAATCAACATTGAGCAACAATTTCATATGGTATAGGACATCAGTAACACAAAAATCAGCTGAAAATTTTCTGAGTAGTTTACTGATAAATCATGAGTTGAAGTTTGTTTAAACAGAGGGTTTGCAAGTTAGCTTCCAATAAGATACATAACACTCACAAAAAGCCTAATCAAATAAATTATTACATTAAAACAAAAGCGGATTCACTGGTAGATCTATCTACTAAAATTACTCAAGAATTTTTGCCATTAAAAGATGAGGCAATGTGCTGAAAGAAGAGAAAATGATTAAAGGAACGGAGAGCTGGTCTATTTTACTTTTAAAAGATGAGAAATCTGTTAGGCTTGATAAAGTATTTTCCTCTTCTAGTGAGAAATGGAAAGCTGTGGCTTAGATTCTGCTCAGTATAACTGCTCTGTGGGTGTTAATTTTTCTAATTATGATTCATTATCAATGAAGGAATGAGTAGAAGAACAACTGAAAGACTTTCTGATCTAACATATGGACAGCAATTACATATTCTTTGAAACTTCTTCAAGGGGATACAGAGGATTATGACTAGAGTGGAGGGTGACTGGGACTCCACCCATTTGCCATGCGTTTTTGCTCAAAAGACCCCTGAACTTCCCACCATTTTTTAGGAATAGTTTAATATTTTGTAATTATTATGATTAGCTCAACAGATAAGAAAACCTGATTTTGGCCATATGGCTTCACAGAAATACAGGCAAAATTAGACCGAGAGAGGGAGCAAACATGTCCAGCATCTTGCACATGGCTTTGACTTCCAATGATTTCTCTCATGTCCTGACGTCCTTTAGCAGTTATTCAATTTTCATGAGAACCAGCATCTCCTGGGTCTGCCACCCAGAGCTGTGCTTACAGTCATACGGTCACCAGGCAGACAGAGCTGCTTCAGTGCAGAAAGCCTAGAGCTCTGTCATGCCTTGCCTTGCCTTGCCTTCCTTTCCCTTCTCTTCCTTTCTTTTATATGTAGGTACGTACCAGAGCAGGTTCAGAGCGGAACTGTTCTGTAGAAGAAGTGTGGAATTTTGTTATTTCTTGGTTGAGTATTTCCCAAAGAAGTCAGTGAGCATTTTATGTCACTGGCTGGGCAGGATGATGAGATGGTTCTCATGGTTTCTGAAATTCCTCTTCAAGATGCCAATCTTTAAGACCTGCCACAGTCTTTTATATTCTTAATAGTTTCTCTCTTTTCTCAAAGTCCTTGGCAAAAAGCACAAGTTTTAATTTTACAAGCAATCTTGCTAAATTTGTTAAAAGGTTTTTATTATGCGCTTTTCAAATATGCTATTTTGATACTATTTTTCTCTCATTTCTGTATGGCTGCTGCACAATGGAATCTTAATTCCTTTTACAGTTTAGTCTTTATTATTGTAAACACAGTGGACTGACTTTTAAATTTTTTCCCAGTTTGCCCATTAAATGTATTTAAACAAATTTTAATGTCATACAGATATGTGTTTAGATTGCCTGTGGTTTTGCTTGTCTATCAATGAAATGTATTTAAATTAGTTTAAATGCACACACAGATTCCCTGGAAAGGAAATTTCAGAACTCTCTTATTTAATAATACTTATATATTTTATAGCTAAAAGTTCTTATTTTCATTGCAAAAAGATGTACTTCTTAATTAAAATACTTAAAATAAAGAAATTGTATATTTATGGTAAGTTCAGAAGAAAGAAGCCAGGAAAAAATGTTTAATAGAACTTCTCAGGGAACATATCTTAGAAAAGTCTAATATTTGGAGTCCATTCTGGATAACAATTTAAAACTAAACTGTATGAAATGGATCAGAATAGCACAGAAAAAATCCTTAAGTCTGATCTCTTCATTAGCAGAGATCACTGATTATATTGGACTTTTAATCTCTGATGTCTACAGTTTTGCTACAGGGAATCTATTCTGTCAGATGCTTGATACGATAGTGTTGGAAGCTCCTCTACTAATGGCTATGAAAAGAAAGGGCAAAGACAACAGTAATAGTAATACTGCTAACAACAACAACAACAATAATAGATAAATAAGGACTCTTCTTGAGGAAGTCCTAATGCAATTGGAGAAGACCAATGCAAGATATTCTTCCTGAATGTTCGCTGTTATTACAGAGATAGAAAGTTGCAGAGCTCTTTTATTTCTCACTGCTGATGCATTTTTTTCTCCCATGCTGTGTTTTGCAACCTTTGAAGCCAGAAGACAAATCTCCAAAGCATGAATAATGTATATAGATTTTTTTATGTTTAAAAGCAACCTACCTCCACTGGCAACTGGGCATATTGCAGGTGGATGATCATTTAAAAACCATAAAATTTACATAATTACCAGTTATAAGGCTGTATTAGTAAACATTTCAGTTGTTGCTTCTGCAATTAGAAGTGTAAAAACAGCTGTTTAAAAAAAAAAATCTGTGATTATCACAGTTAATTAATTTATGTGAAAGACAGAAAGATAACCAAAGCTGATTTGTGTCTCAGAGAATTTGCAAACCTATTCTATATGTACTGCAAAATGACAGTGGCAATGATATACAGAAGCTTGACAGATGCAACCACAATATTGTTCTAATTTTGAGGTAGACCAATACACCTCAGACTGAAGAAGTGACTCCAGTGAGAATATAACAAATATTTACTGTCAGCAGTATTTTAACATCACTTCTTTGTTTTAAAAGGGAAAGGCTGTATTCCTTTGCGTATCTGGCTGCATGTTTTAACCACACTTTTGCTCTATTTAATATTTCCCCCTCATTATCTTGACTGTCCAGATAGCAAAAATATCTATTAATAAGAACACATTCAGCAATTATTTATTTCTAAACCCAAACTCCATAATGTGAACAGTATCTTGTCTCCCCAGAGAAAGGTTTAGAAGTTTGCAAAGAAAGCACCTGTGTCTTAGAAAAGGTTCATTCATTAGAGCCACGAGGAAAACAGCCCTGCTTTCTCGTGTCCTGTAATCTTAGTAAGCATCTAGCTTCCAGAAAACAGCATGTAGGAGACATAATGAAATGTGGATGATCTAGGAAAAAAAAAAGTTGTAATTAGCAGAAATTATGGTGTTCGCAAATTGCAAAGCACGAGAAAGCTGTAGCTTCAGAAATCCAAACATTTCTCTCTGCCTGGTTTAGTATTTAAACAGTATCCAGCCAAAATCAATTTTTTGACATACACAGTCTGCAGGAAGGACAGGATAGCATGAGAAGGATCCTGTGGAAGGCTCCCTGTTGGCTTTGATTTCTTTCTTTTCCCAGATCTTTCTCTCTGAGTAGCTCCAAATGAAGCAGCAAGTCCTTCTTTCATTACCCCTGTTATAGAGAGAGCAGAGGAACTACATGAAATTTAACTGTCCAAAGAGGTAAGTCAGCTGAAGTTTTATGATGTGTTTTATTTAATTTTTGAATCAATCAATTATCTATTAGGAAACAGTCTACATTCACAAACAAAATAGCAGTCTCTCAGGTTGGATTTCTATTGTACCTGGGGCAGCTTACTGAGTTTCAAAATTTGCACCCCACTTTTAAAAAGCCTCTCATTTTCACCATGGTTTTTAAAATCTCATGAACTTTACACAAGATGTGCGACTTTTACCACTAATCTCAAAGTTCTTTGGTGATAAAACCTGCAAGGTCGGTTCATCTGCTCCTTGAGGTGCTCAGTGCCTGCCTACTCTGTTATAGTTGACTGATACTGGCTGCAGCTTAGTTCACAGCCACCACAGTCCTGTTACTCTCAGAAAGTCTGCTGTGGGCATCACTATCCAGGAGCACCTACTCTGGGATTTCTGGAGAGTGAAAATTTCATATATATGAAAGAAAGGATGACTTATAGTAAGCCATGCTCTAAAAGGCAGTAAATGTGTGTGTAGCTGACATAATCTGGGGAAACACTAAATAAGAAAGAATAAAAGGAAAATTATAATTAAAATAATATGTACATCCAATATTTACCCCTTACAGAGGTAAAATAGTGACTATGTTTTCAGAATCCTAGGCTTTTTAGATCTATAACTACTTCTAAATATCTAGAGGTTTTGAAATTTATCAAAATGTTGTATTAAATAGGATAGGGCTTCAATAAGGTCCACTGTGGTTACTAGGTAAAAATGGTAACATCACTTATTATTAATAATTACATTAATCTCTAAGATGTACTGCTGCTTTGTTCATTTCTAGTGTGAAATTGATAAAACTGATTCAAGCTGATAAAGGAACAGAAGGATCAGAGATAATTAAAAGGAAATAAAGGATTCCTGAGCCTCTTTATATTGTATTAAATAATAATAATTTCAGCCACAGTAACTGAATATGTCACTAACCTTGCATGTTTTTGATACATCAATTAAAAGTAAATTAATGTGCTTCATGGAAAAGAAAAGCAAAACAGATATCAAAGGAAGAAAGGTAAATGTTCAATGAAAGACTAAGTGTAAACTTCTTGCCAGAAGACTGAGAAAAAAAAAATTCTGTCCTCACTCCCATTAAGTAAATATGGAACTTTTGTTAGCATAAATTGTCTTGGAAATCTTCATAAACTGTTGATCTCATATTTTGAGGATGCATATTGGATTCTCACACTGGTTTGATGAGAGAGGTTGTTCTTATTCTTTGGTGAAAAGCCTATTTATGCAGTGATAAAACTGTAATAGTTTTATTTCTGTCAGTAGGGGTTAAAACATGGCTGAGCAAATGAATTGCAATCTGTGGGACACGCTGTCCTGGTTTCACCTACAGCAGAGTTAATTTCTTTTCTGTAGCTGTTACAGTGCTGTGCTTTTGGATTTGGAATGAGGACGGTGTTTGTAGTTTTGATTTTTTGCTAAGTCATGTTTGTCCTAATTCAAGGACTTTTTTTTCTTGTCTCATGCTCTACCAATGAGGAAGTACACTATGGAAACTGGGAGAGAGTGTAGCTGGGACAGGTGACCCAAACTGACCAAAGGGATATTCCACACAATAGAATGCCATGCCCAGTATATAAACCGAGGAGTTACCTGATCCGAGTTTGGGAAGGGGATTTGGAATTGGTCATTGGGTAGTGACCAGTTGCATTGGGCGTCACTTGTTTTTTCATTTTTATTGTCATTATTATTATATTTTACCATTGTTACTGTATTTGACTTTATTTTCAATTAATAAACTGTTCTTATCTCAGCATACAAGTTTTACTTTGATTCCCCTCACCATTCCACTGTGGCAGGGGTTGGGAGCAGAGAGGGGGGTTGAGTGGTGCTTAATTTCTGGCTGGGTTTAAACCATGACACACGCTTAATGAAGAACAGGAACAAAGTTGAATAGAATATTGTCAAACTGCAAAACTTTATTTATTTATTTTCATATATTAGTGCTGTGCTTCCTCCTGCGTAAAACTACATTTTCTTTTCTCCCCATAGATTTCCTTATTTTTGACAAGCATTGGGGTGCTTTGAACCATGGGGAAATAGAGACCAGAAGTGACTAAAGAGGGTCACCTAATTTAGACCTCTACTCAAAGCAGGGCTAACTTCAAGGTAAGGTAAGATTGCTCAGGGCCCTGCCTGGTCAAGTACTGAGTTGTTTCCAAGATTGGGTGTTCTACTGCTTCTCTGGGCAGCCATCCCCATGCTTGGCTACCCTCACAGTTAATGTTCTTTCTTTGCAGCCAGCCTTAGTTTCCCTTGCTGCAGCTTGTGACCACTGTATCCTGTCTTCCACTGTATACTTCTACTAAAAATTCGCCTTCATTGTCTCCATAGCCCCTTTTTTCACAGCTGAGGAATAAAACTGGATCCTTCATTAGTCTTTTCTCCAACTGAACAAACTCAGCATTCTCATCCTTTCCTGACATGACACACGTTTCCCCCTCTCCATCATTTTGGTGCCCCTGTGATAGGGCACCTGTCTCTCTAGGATGTTGCTCTTTGTTGTACAGAGTGGGAACAGTATTCCAGTTGTGGCATCATGAATGCTGGGTAGAGAGAAGTACTCACTTCCCTCAGTCTGCTGGCTATGAATTTGCTAATGCAGCCAAATATTCAGGAAGCCTTCACCACCAACAGACCAGACTTATTTTCTGTTAACTGGATTCTCTATGTAGCCAGAATTCAACCTTACAGTTATCACAGGAGACTTGCTGGAACTGTTACTTAAATACCTTAATTTCTATAATATTAAACATGTTAAAGAAGTAGAGGCAAGAGTATTCACATGCTTCCTTCTAAAAATGTTCCTCATTATTAGATACATGTATTTGTTTTCCTATGGTTTGAACATCCATTGGAATTATTGAGCATAACCAGCAGCTCTCAGTTCACACAGGTATACATTCATTCCTTTATGGAATCTGGTGACTGAAACATGAACAGCCTCCACCCAAAACACAGATACTTATCAAGAGGTGAGAAAATTCATAATCCAAAATTGTATTGGTAGTTTGTAAGTAATTGGAAAAGAAGCATCAGATATGTGAGGAAAGCCACAAGAGGAGCAGCAAAGATGAAAGCAAAGATCCAGTGGACATATCTGACAGAGAAAGGCCTGTACAGAGATGTTTCAGTTTCTTTGTCTTGAGAAAAATTATAACATAAATAAATAGTGAGAGTAAAACATTTAGAATATACCAAAAGCATACTACTAGAAAGGATGGCTTTTTTCCAGCTGTTAGCCCTTGGTGATAAATATACCCCTATTTGGTTTTTATCACTATTAGGAAGACATGACTTTTATGGAAAAAAAAATAGTTCTTTTTATAGTGTAAAGCCTCTCAAGTGTCTAATTTGCTTGAAGAGCAAATAGTTTTACAACCTAACAGATGTCGAGCTTCAAGGAGAATCTACACACCAAAAATGTACCAATCTAAGTGGCCATATACTAACATAGTATAAATATACCACTCCAAGGAACTTGGCTTTAATCGGATGGTTTGATTACAGTAACAGCCTTCAACTGGTAATTTTAAATTGGTCTGAGTGGTCCATACAGGTAGTTTTAATATAGTTAAAAATTCTTAAAGCTAAATTGACATAAGGATCTGGGATTGAAGAACCCTCACCAGAAGTCTGATCTGATTTCTAGCCTGTATCAGTTTACCTCCTTTGACTGTAGAAGACGATAGAGCAATGAACACAGACATAGATGTCTAGGCTGAGTCAGATGAATCAGATACATGAAAACCACCACTCAATGACTTGTCTGGAAAGAATGAAGTTTCTTTCTACTGAAAATGAAGTCCCTGTCTGCTTAGACGCTGAGGAAGGGTGACATATATCCTTAAGGTGATAAGGTTTAGTGTCTAAGACACCCAGCAAGCACGGGTGCTGTACAAGGGAATAGAGACATCAGTCTGACAAATATGGCTTTGGAAAATACTTAGGATCCTTGAGGTGCTACATTAGAGCCCTTGTATATCTGAGTTAATGGTTTAGAACTTTTCTTTTTTATATGTATTTTTGTAGCACACCTATTTATAAACTGTATGCACAGGCAAGAGGAACCTTCTGAATATTTCCTTTCCTTTCCTTTACACCATGCTACAGCAATGAAGTTAAAGAGCAAGTATGGGGTTATTTAATGTTTTCATAGAACTAAAATACTTCAGCTGTCCTGCTTCCCTTCTTAGCCTGCCCTTTCCAGTCTCTGATGGGCCATGTTTATGTAACGTACACATGAGAGTGTGCATATAGGTGAAATACCTTTGTTCTAGGAATACACCAAGTAAAAAATAAAGCTTTGTTTATCAATACTTTATGAGTCCACAGTATTATAGTCCCAAAACATGAACTAAAGTTGAAAGTACAATGCAGGGCAATTTAGAAGGGAAGGGAGGAGATGGGAGAAGAGGGAAGATGGTCTTTAAGGTCAGTTCCAACCCAAACCACTCTGTGATTCCACGAAAACAATCATGAAGACATGCAGAAGAGAAGCTTCTTTCCTTCCTTTCTGCATGGGTGGTGGCTCTGCACTGAATTATGTTGGTACCACATCCTTATGCCAAGATGCACGATACAGATATGCTCATGTCAGAAACAGAAGAGCAGGGATACACCCTGACACACCTATCATCCTGTTCCCTTTTGCAATTTTGGTACTTTTCAATGGCAGAGGAGCAAGTGAGAAGCTGGGGCACCATATACCACTGAGGGGTGTGAGATTGGCAACTGTACAGGAGCTGTGCAGAGACGGAAGGTGGAATGGTGATGAAGATCAAGCCCTGGTAGCCTGACCTTTCTTCCTCCCTGGTAACACTTGTGACAAAAGGACTGATTGGCATACTTAGCTGGTATGTGGGAGTTCTGTCTTTACAGATTTGAATATGAAATTTAAAAACCAAATTCCCAAGCCAATGCCCCTACCAGTATTCTGAGTTCATTTGCTTTTTGTTGATGCTCTCCTACTCTGCATCAAGTAGTGCATTTGCTAGCCATTTAAAACACAAGGGGGAGATAACATTCTTTTAAATCCGTGCTCTGGATTCGACCTCTGTTTCAGATGGATCTGAGTGTTGATCTCCCACCTCCTAGGTGGTTATTCTAACTGCTGTACTCTGGGGTATAGGACCACCAGCAGTGCTGTGAATCTGTTTCCTTCATTCTCATCAAATATCTGTCCCAAACCTAGATATTTCTGCAGTGCTGAAGAATTATTTCAAAATTAAACTGTTACTTTGAAGATATTAATAACTTTTCATATTGACTGAAAAAAATCACTATTTTCCACCAATTAAGTATGATTTCTAGTCCCTCAAAACCTTTCTTTTTTCTCCTTTTGCTTGACAAATAGATAATTTTGCAAAGAGAATTTCACTCAGCTGTACTAATATTAGATTTAATTCTAGTCAATTTTTTTAGTCAAAATGAGTTACACTATTGCTTTGATAAATTTAATAAAGATCTAATTAAAGTTAGAATTTGCACAGCACATTTCTGTTGAAGTCAAGCGCTCCATGCTGTTTCTCCAATCCCTGTAAACATGTCTGAATTAAAAAACTCCAGCCACAAAGGATATCACAAAGCACTGACCAAAACCTGCTCTCATTTATGGAACTTTGACACCAGGTAGGTTGCATCTGGGCAAACAAGAACAATGTCTTAACCTGGACTGAACTTAGCTTACTCTCTTCTAGAGGAAGATAAAATATAAGCCTTCAGGTTATCCTTCTGTGTAGAAATGTTTTGGAGACTGCTTTTCCTATTGCTAGGATCATGAAATGTCTTTGTTTAGTTTTCCTTAAGCTTATAGGTTCTAAAAAATATTTTTTTTGGAAAAATAAAGCAAAGATTTAAATAAAATTTTAAACTTATTTGGCTTTTTTATTAGAAATCTGAAGTATCAACAGGGTTTGAAAACTGCTTTGTGTGCCTTGCTCAAAGTTCTGGGTTAATCTGAACCAAAATTTATTTATGAAGAGACTGATGATTTTGAATTATATTAGCGCAAATCATCATGTAGCATATTTAAATTTAAAACCTGGGGAACATAACCACTGCTGCCTAATTTTCACTACTGCTTAAATCTAACACTCAAAGTAAAACACAAAAATAGAAGTCAGAGCAAACTAAAAGAAAGAGGGAGAAAAAAAGTGCAGTTAAGCATACAGACCAAAACCAATCTATTTGATTAATGGATTTTACCAAAATATCAAGTTTATATATATATATATGTAGATATATATATAAAGGAAACAGACGTATCTGTAAGTTATCTGCTTAATATAAAACATAACTCTGTTACTGATATGAATGAAAAAGTGAATTCCAGGCAACTACGCATGCATGTCGTGCTAAACTTTTTTCCTATTTCAAAGTACACCTTGTGAAACAGAATTGTAGAATCATAGAATGGGTTGGGTTTGAAGGAACTGTAAAAATTGTCACGTGTCACCCACCTGCCATGGCCAGGGACACCTTCCAGTAGACTAGGTTGCTCAAAGTCCCCTCCAACCTGGCGTTGAACATTCCCAAGGATGAAGCATCCACAGCCTCTCTGGGCAACCTGTTCTGGTGCCTCATCACCTTCATCATAAAAAATTTCTTCCTTACATCCAATCTAAACCTACCAACTTTCAGCTGAAAATTATTATCCCTTGTCTTGTCCCTACAGGCCTAGGTAAAAAGTCTCTCAAAAGTACTGAATGTCAAATGTATTAACGTAGTTGTTAATGTGGACTTCAGCCCAAATAAGTCAGAGTAAGCTGTAACACACTTTAAATAATGTCTCAAGAAGCTGCAAAGAACAGTAGTAAGAATGGAAATTTCCTCTTCTTGTAAAACACATATATCCCTTCTCAGAAGCATTTCTATGTTAGCCTGGACTTCTTAGTCCTCTGAGCAGCAGAAAACAATTGAAGGATGCAGATTTCACAAATGATGTATTTCTCAGGTAAATTTGATCTTTAGAAGGATCAGTAAGTGATTTCCCAAGGCATAAATCAATAGATGTAAATTTCATTAACCACAGCAATAATAAAAGTTGTGGCTGTACTTCAGGTCTTTCTTAATTTTTCCTGCAAAATGCTTTCTACTGTGACAAGAATCACTCAGCTGGTGTTCTTTGTTTCATTTGAAAAGGACTTGTCATACACCACAGATGAAAGTTCAACTTTTGTGCCATTGACCTGTCATTTATATAAAATCTGTATCCAGGTGCTGTCAGTTGTTCTTCTCTGTTATTAGCTGAGATTTAGCCAGTTGCTCAAAGGTGAATAAAATACTGATGTGTGGGAGGTTTGTCCTGATATATGCAGTCATGTAAATCTAAGTTTATGGTTTAATATCAAGTAGAAATACACAAAATTGAAGTCAATGAGTTCTTTTCTACGTTCTGTGTTAAAAGTGAATAAAGAAAAGAATAGCTGAGATAAGGTATTTCAGTGACGACCTGACCTAAAACCATAGAAACAGGATACATTTCTTCCAGAAAGTCGAGATGTTGGAATTCAGCTCCTCTTGACAAAGCCATTCAGTGGCATTTCCCTTCATTATGAAAGGAAAACATTTCATATTATTCAATTGAATTAAAAATTATTATTCAATGTAGCTGTTTGTTCAGCCAAAGTAAACCAGTGGAATGATGTTCAAAATGAAAGGGTAACAGGAAATATTTAGCTCCTTGAGAGCAGCTGTATCACAAATTTCAAGCAATTCTCTGAACTCACTCTAGATGCTGAAGAAGAGCACACTGCATGCTGAATGTTATTGCATTGGTCAATGTGTAAAATCTTGACCTTAGGAAGGTTTAGATTAGCTTAGCAGAAGCAGAAATCAATATGTGTCTTTGTCTACGCTTGAAAGCCCATATATATTCAGAAGGAAAATAATAGACAGTAGTGATTCTACTCAATATTAGAGGAATTTTCTTGTCAAAACAAAAAGTATAAGGACTCTGCATCTCTGAGCAGTACAATCAGAGATGAGCTGCATGTTGGTGAGCTTCCAGAGTGTGAATTTCCAAGATCTGTAGAAATGAAATGGACATGACAGAAGAACAAGCGCGAAAAGTATCTCCAATTTCAGGAACAAGCCCACGTGTTCAGATACACAACAATGAGATACAGACTGACTACATATATCAATTAAATGCTTTGGAAGTGCAAATTACCTTTGTCTAATCTATATGTGTATATACATGTAAATATAGGTTTATATATATATGTATATGTATATATGCATATATATATATATATTTACACACTAGAAATATCAATTCAGATGTAGAATAAAATGTAAGGGAGACAGATTCTACCACTCCTTTTTCAACTACTAACATCAAAATGTGTTAAAATTATGTAAACGTGGGTTGTACATGTACATCACAGAAAAACAAGTAGTGTCACCAGCTACATGGACATATTATAACGACACAATCACTTGGAAACTTCGTAACAAACATTAAGTCTATGTTTTTGAACCGTTTACTCAATAATTCCTAAAATGCTTTCCTGGTTTCAGCCAAGGACAGGGTTATTTTTTCACAGTAACCATGAGGGGGTGGAGCCTGAAGCCACGTGGGCATGTCTAGGTTGTTGTTCTATACCACAACAACTGCTTAAGAGTAGGAATTTCCAAGGTATTCTAGGGTGAAGCTTTTAAAAGCATCAGCCTTTCAAGGACCACAGCAGAGGTCACTGCAGACAAATGAATAAGTGCTGCTAAAATCTGGAGTTGAGGTTTGAATTTACAGGAGGTGAGTATTGTAATATATACAAGATATGGCTGGTTGCACTTTGTTGAGTATAGGAATGGTTCTGAACAATTGTTTCTTAAAGTGGCTTAAGCATTCTTATCACAGCCTAACACCACTTCCTTGGTAAATTAAAAATGTTTTGTTTATAGAGAAAACTACACTGATGAACTGATCCAGCAAAAGAAGGGAATGTAAATTTAAAAGAGTGATGTAAATGGAGGAAAGGAAATAAATTTAGGAAGAGAAGGAGACAGTGGGGAGGGAAGAAGGGGAAAAAAAAAGAAAGAAAAAGGGAAAAAAGGCAAGAGAAAAGGAAAGGAAGAAAGAAAAAGGGAAGATTGCTGAAAAGATTAATTTTAGTTTGTCCTGGTTTCCAGGTTCAGTTCAGTACTCGCGCAGCTGTGCCAGCCCAATTTAAACGGCAATTCAAGGGCAGAAGTAACTGACTGGAGTGTGAGAAGAGAGGAGGAGTGTGCTGACACCATACTGCTGCTGAAAGAGATGCAAATTAGATCCAGTGTCAGGCTCAGCAGTTTACAACAAGGAGCAGTGTTGCCTTGCTTTAGTTGCGACTGCACAAACAGACCCCCAGCAAACTGGCACCTGCCAGCTTCAGTGGCAGCTGGCTGATCAGTTTGGAAATGTTGCTGATACTTGAACGGAGGCATTCAAAGAAGGAGATGAGCTCTGAAGTATTTTTGAAGATCCGTGCCTCTGTGACTTTGGTGTACATAAGCATAGATGTGACAGCTTTCAGCACCTGCACACAGGAACTACAGAGCTGTGCTCCTCTAAGTAGGTCAGTATGGCTGAGCACAGCAAGCCTCCTAACATGCTTTCTCTAGAAATATTTCAGCAGCAGAGTGTTCATAGTTTGTTTACTGATAAAGCGCCTCTGGTTTGTATGCAATGTTGTAGGCAAATCTCAAATTTGTAAATTCACACTATCCCCCCAGTAAATCAGCTATCCCTGTAAAAATGCAGTTTTGCTGAGGCAGTGATGTCTGTGCTGGGGGCTCTTCTCAGCAAAGCTTTTGGTCAGGAATGGGCACATCTCTGCTTGATTTGCATCTTAGCCAAAGCAACAGGAGTCGACAGCACACAACTTAGGCACAGTTATGTTGTAATGTAATTGATTTTCACTTGTACTGAATGTCCTAAAGATGCATTTCCCCAAGTGATTTTGGGCAGTGCTTAGCTTGGGGTTGTGAGAAAAATATGTTGTTTGGCATTTACATTACCAGAAATGTTAACTGTTCTCAAGTAAATTCACTGGAGAGGGAGCAAAGCTGGATTTCACCAGGGGAGAAGGGGGCAGAGGCACTTGAGAAAAGCTGCTGTTAGAGATGAAGAACATTTTATCAGTATAACAGCTCCAGCATTATAGCGTCTTAACAGTGGGAAACAAAACATCGGATAATTTACCAGTATTGTAACAGCAGCACACATTTTACACATAAACTGGGTCTAAGCCATTTAAATGCTTTATACATGTGGGTACACAGGATGTGATTTTTGTACAGTTTCTAGATGAGCAGGAAGAGATCGGTAAAGGTAATTATGATCTTTGAAGTACTTTTTTCTGATTGATTCTGTGAAACTATGTACATATGCATATGTGCTTGTGTGAAAAGGTGTGATATATTCCAGTAGGCGCTCAAAGGAAACCCAGGGGCTTTTGCTGTGAATTTTTGCTGTGCTAGTGACCGGGGAGCCACAGCTACAGCATGCATGACAGGTCAGAATGAGGCTGCTCTTTTCCAGATGGATCTGGTACAAAGCAAAACCAGAGTATATCCCTCAAAAAATGTGGGCACTGAGGTGAGCATGCCTGCCATAGAATGAACAGAGGCAGCTTCCCTGAGGTAAACTTTTTTTAAATTTATTTTTATTTATTGGGGTTTTTTATATTTTATTTTTGTTTTTATCCTGACTCTAGGTTTACCTCGGGGCATCTTTTGGCTCTATGATAGAGAGACATTAAAAAAACCTTGGAGTCTGCTGAGGTCTCTACTGGTTCTCCAGATGTGTCTCCTCAGGAGGTCTTTTGTCGGCACAGGTACTGCATTGTTGAGCTTCTGAGCCTCTTTGCTCTTCCTCAACACTCAGCAAAATCTCCTTCCCACGCCAAGGACTTGCATAACTTGTCAGCCAAAGATACATCATCTAATGCTTCCCCCTCCAAGTAGCTCTTGTTACTGCACAGGACTGTGTAGACTGAGCAGCGGGTCTGATGTTAGGACTTGGTCTTTTTTTTGGTCAGTTTAGTACAGTAACGTGAGTGTTGCTCAAGTATCTCTTAAGGTTTTGCAGTCTTCTGCAGCCATGTGGTGCCACATTTGTTCAGAAATGACTTTCTGGCTTCATTAAAACTCTTTAGAATGTTTGTTTTTAAATGCCTACAGAGATATCAGTCAATCAGTCAACCAATTTTTTATTCAATAGATAAATTTAATTAATGTGTTGGTCCTGACCTTTGTAGCCCAATTTTGATTTTGATTTTTGATTGTAGGTCTATAAGAGAAAATTAAGAAAAAAAAATGAATACATAGATCCTAAACTTCATATTTGTCCATAAATTTCCAAAATGTTTAACATAGCACGCAACAGAAAGAAACACCTATTTTTTAATTGCTCAGGAGATAAAGGAGTGCAGGAATTAAACTTAGGTATTCAGCTCAGAGTCTGCAATATTCCTGTCATTCTCAAAAACGCGGAAGTACCTTGCAGAGACATCCACAGCTTCTTTCAGTTCTTCCACATAGTTTCTACCGTGAGGTTTTTCTTACTATCTCATCTGAATTGTCCTTGCCACATAAACCTCTTTACTGTATTTTTTATCTGTGAATTCTGTTATTCTTTGCTGATTCTTTCATTCGTTCTTCCAGTTCAGTACTGAGTAATGGATGCAATATTTCATCTCAGCTCTCTACAGCCTTTCACTCAAAAGAAAGACAAGCCTATAGGCAACTGCAATCATAATAATGTGATTAAAGAATTTGCCCAAGGGGAAGAAAATAGGACTCAGCTTCTTGCATTATCACAGATCCTGCAGTGCTGATGGTGAGCTGTGCAGGCCCACAGCCAAAGAGGGCTTAGGCTCTCATTAAAAGCTTCTTGTTCTACTCAGCTACAAGCCTAACCTCTCTCCTGCATTCCCCCTTTCATGCTCGCAAGTTTGCTGAGAGAATGCCTTTGAAGTTGAGGTACACAGTGGAAATGAACAGGCGAACCAAGCTTGCTGCTGTTGATGAGACTTAAATTGAGACAGAAGCCAAGCTGTTGTCAGTCATGTCAACAGTGATTTACTCTTAAGGCTTTGCAGACCTAGAATTCAGGCATCTGAGGAAACGCAGGAATGAGAAATGAGGTGCTGATAGAGTCTGGGCACCTCCAAAGATTAAGCATGAGCTTTCAAGAACTCAGTTTTAGGTTCTTAAATTCCAAGTTTCACTTAAAAATATCATCACCTTTCTTGACCCAGGCCTTGTGATAGCTGTGTTTCTGTGACCGCCTGTTTGGAAAGGGATTTGCAGATATATACACTCCTAAGTATCTGTTAAGTAAGATAATAGCACTTGAATATTTCATGTGGTCTGAAGCTGAATATTATTACAGAAGGTGAGACAAGCTTGGATATTCATCTTTTCCAAACTGCATGTTCAAATGAAAAAATGCTTTGGACTTCACTCGTAACTAGCTTTATTTCATTCCTTGATTAAACAGTCTAACCTGTAGACTTACCATACAAGCAGAGAAAATAAGGCAAAACTACAGACTCCATTGCTCTGTGGATGTGAGTTTCTCAGTGGGAGAAACAGGGTGTATATGGAGGTTATTCTTTCAGGAGCAGACATCATTTGAAGAGAATGGTTTCACGATCACATTTCTGGATGTAGTCTCTTTAGTGTTGCCATGACTCATTCTGCAAACATTTGGCATGCATTTTACATTACATATGCTGAAATATATGACTTTTAAAACTGAGAGGATGTTAAAAGTTATGAAAAGCTCAGGTATTGCAAAAGGGTAGGTTCCAATAAAGCACTGAAGAGCTTGAGTTTTTATGAAAACAAAAGATATATTTTTATTTCTAATCTGTAAAACTGAGTTCAAATTTTTTTAACATGTCTTTATTAAATGTCTGGCACTTCCATCCTGGAAATACTACAGTCTCCTTCATGCTGACCTCTTTGCAATCGTGTGTGTGGTCCCAACTCGAACACCGTCAGAAAGAAAACCCCAAACAGCTGGGGAGAAAGAGCAACTCATGCAGTTTCCATTCTCAGAAACTGGTTAGTCTGGGATACCTAGAGAAGGCAGTACTCAGATCTCATTAAATATTTTTATATGTTATATAAAAATAGTATCTCCTGAAATTCTCTAAAAATTTTCTTGAGGGATGTACACACATCCTCTTAAATATAATAAGAAATATAATAAGAATAGTCTTTTTACTCTGGGCTATTAGTGTTCCTAAAATGCTATTTACAACTTTTATAAATCTTTCAAGTGAGTTTGTGGCTTTTAGATAGATTTTCTGTAGTTTGTTCTGAAACAAACAAAAGACTGAGTCTTGTAGACAGAAATGTGCTAAAGATGCTGGGACTTTCTAGGAAGGAACAAATAAGGAAATGAAAATTAATGGTGAACTTTGATTAGTTAACCATTGTTTTGTATCAAACTCTGTGCTGGTTTAATAATTTAATTTTTGCCTAGTGATGTGATGATACTTCTTTTCATGGAAATATTCCACTGATTAAAGTGCAAGCAAAGAGGAGACTGGTTCAAGTCTCCGGTTCATTAGAAATTTTGGTTTAGTTCTTATACCTCTAAAATGATCATTTAAAAAGAGCCAGTATGGCCAAGCAGAAGAGAAAAAACAGCTTTCAGAAATAATTGAAAAAAAAAAATAGTCTTTTAAGGCAACTTGAATTTAAAATCACAAGAGGGCAAAACAGAAAAAGTTTGAGGAGCAGATTGCTAAGTGAAGAAAAGCTGTAATAAAAGCAATTTCAAATATATCAGAATGAGGAAAACCGGCAAAAATTCCTTAAATAATTAAAGGCAGGAAAGGCAATGCAGAATATCTAGAATTATTTGCATGTCTGTGCGTTGTCAGAGGGTTGATTTCTAGAAAGACATGAAGGAGTCTCACAGCACAGTTTATGAGATACGTGACCCAGTCTGACAGCTTGAAGTTTCCAAAGCTGAAGAGTCTGCTTGTATCACACTTCTGTTCCTTTACCTCACCTCTGCCTGAGCACTCCCACCATCCACCTTGTACCAGCTCCTTTTCCCATCAGTAATTTCCATGGGCACATAACACGCCTTGGTGTCAGTGCCTGAAGAGAAAGAGAAGATGGAAGTGTGACTCTTAAAAGGGATACTGAGAACAGAAAACTGTAAATTCCGTGCAAACTGACCAAGAAAAAATAAAATAAAATAAACTGAAGTTACAGACAGAAAAATGTATAGGGTGTAACAGGGAAAGATTTCCACAATTTCTGCAAAAGAAAACTACACCTTGTAAATCTCTCTCTTAAAATATACTAGGGAAATAAATAGAGAACATCCACTTGGTACCTGTATTTTCACAAATGCTTATTTCTACGTACATTATCAAATTCTCCTAAAAATCCATGAGTGTAAAGTCATTAAAAAATTTCATAATTCTGTTAGAATAGTAGACAAGTGCACTATAATGCAAAAAGAAAAATTATTCCTATCAGCGTAATAAAGAAGGACAAAGTTGAATTATTTAAGAACAAGATCTGAAAATCATGGTGCACCATAAGTCTGAAAAACATCAGCTCAACATTGATTCAGAAAAGCAAGTGAATTATTGAAAAACTGTGAGATGATATAGGACATCACTGTATTGCTAAACATATTTTGATCTGAAAGCTTCAAACTTAGATTGAAGAGAGATTAGATGTGCCAAAACATGATTTTTAGAAATGCATTTGTTTATTAAATAATAAATTCAATAATAAATCTGAGTTTTAGAAAAATGCAATTATTTCAAAACTACAGTTGCACACATTTGAGTAAAAAACGAAACAGAAAGGAAAACATGACAGTTTGACAGGCTTCTCGGGCTATAGGTTAATAAATGCTCTAAATGAGCCTAAGTCTGGTGCAGTGCTGAATGAGGAGTGCCATTGTGCTGGCTGTTCTAGGTTAGGCACTCTCTCCCCTGCTCTGGGCACCTCTGGGTACCAGTAAAGCAGAGGACAGGATTAAGTAGCACCTTCTTTGATGACGTTTGAACTCAGGTTATTTTAAATTGATCTTGATCATGAGTTGCAACTTCCTAACACAGGTGCTTGCTCAGGCTTTGCATTGATAGAAGGCTGAGAGACAGTTAATGTACAGGTCTGCACCTGTGAATTTAAAAGCCTTCCTAAATCTACCACTTTATAAGTACCCCCATAAGTTGCACTAGCCCAGACCTTTCCAGCTGAGATTAAAAGCCTGCATTTAATTCTAGCACCTAAAAGAGCTAACTTAGACATTTCTTCAGATACTTTCTGTACTTTATTTTTACCATTAAATTGCTATAATTTTAGGAAGAAGTCTAATTTCTCTTATAGGAGCAGCACTCTGCATCGAAAATACTAAATTTCTTAATCTCACAGAGTGTTTTTGCACACTACAAGATTAGCAAAAGTGTAGGGGTGAGGCTCCTGTAGACAGTAATTCTGAGTAGGGACTGCTGTCACAAAAAATTCTCTACAACACCTGGTGTCTCTAATAGCAAGTGAGAATTTTAATAACATTTACCATATGTGGCCCTGTCTGACAAGACATGTTTTTGTAGGCTCTGCTCCCTGTATAAGGTATTGCCTGGTGATTGTCTGCTGGAGAGTTTTCATCTGCTGAAATCCTACTTGATCTCCCTAGAATCACACTTAATGGGAAAGACACTGAGTGACAAATCAAAGAGTGATTTCTACATCCAGAAAGGATGAACAGGTGAGTAGATTCATTACGTGAATAAGGGTTCAAAGACAAGCTCATAAATTTGTCCAAAATGTCATTGTTCCAAAGGTAAGAGAAAAGGAAATGCCAGAACAAATATCATCCTATTCTCGTTTCCTTTTGCAGTGTACCCCTTGAAACTAAACAAAAAGAAAGAACAATAATGTAAATTTCCTTTTGCCATTTCTTTGCTATATATCCTTAGTAAGAACTAAAACAGTGAGTGCAAAACCGTAACATTCACCCAGACCTGGGCTCTCCACCTCTTACATTCTTATGCTACACAAAATACAATGGAAAGTAATTCCTTCTGTTCTTTGACCTAAGGATGACACAGGCTTTCCATATATGAAGCACTGGGCAAGACACCCTGTGTGTCATTCCTCTGAAAGGTCATAGGTAATATTCTCCTGCAGATGAATACTGGACATCTTCAAGAACATCCTTCATAGCTTCAAAGTGACTGGAAAAAGTTATAGGATGGTCCATCTGCATGGGGATTGCATAGCTTCTGCAGAAATCCTGGCTTGGATTGATTTCCATGTTAATCCTAAAAATGCACAAAATAGGGGCTTTTGAGCCTTATGCCATTTTCCTATTTCCATATTATCGTTTGTTTTAGTTGCACTTTTTGCTTTTCCAGCAAAAATCCAGGTGGCTGTCTGTTGCTTAGTCTGGGCTGAAACACCCTTGCATGTTGCCAGGGCTTTGAAAAGAGCCACACACTGTTAGGGCTGTTTAAAAGCCCACAGAAATAAATCCCAAATCATCAAATGAGGAGATCTTTTAAGGTTTCCTACTTTTCTACCTGCTCACCCAGGTAGCATGCCGTTCCAGCATGACTCCTGAAAACCTCTGGGAAGCAGAGATTTGTAAAACGACACTGAGAATATAGAACTCCTAGCAGGTATGCAACCCTCTAAGTCTAAGTCAAGAGCTTCTTATAGGAGAGAGCCAAGCCACACGATAGGAAGGCGATGCCCTTTTCTGTTTTAAGGCTGATGAAAACCCTGTTTAACCCAATGATAGAAGTAACAAAGAATCTTTAGATTTAAACAACTGATAATTTATTTGAGCACTCTTTTTCTGGAGCAGGGCGTGGTAGCTTGGTAAAAGCATAATTCAATTGCCATAAGTAATGGAAAATAACTTCTATAAATCTTTTTTCTTATTATTTGAATAAGGCTATTGTTATGACTAGAGTAAGGTTACATTTTTATTTATTTCTCTTTGTTCCCATTGAATATTGTTTATCTAGTCACTGTCACAACTCCACAACTGCTTGCTTCATGGTGAAAAACTTTGCCATTTGAAAAAGGAAACTACTTAACATGACTGCAAAATAAGGAAAAGAAAGGATATTTCCATGTAAATTACTGAGCTTAATTTTAGCTGATTAAAATCTTACAACTCTGAGTGGCCCCACAGTAGATTTTTTTTTCCAAAACATGTTTTTGGGAACAGTGAAACACTGTATTTTGTTGGCAAACCGTTACAAGAATTTAAAACTTTAATCAAGCTATGTTAAATGCTTCAGTTTATAAATTGTTTATGAGTTAACCAGGACTTTCCACACAAATCTGTTTCACTTTAATAATAGTCTGGAACTTTTCTACACAGTATCCTGTCCAGTACAGTCTTCTACTGTTCAGATCTGGCTACTGTTATGGTCCAATCAAAATTGGTCTCACTTACAGAAAAGCTTAAATAATGTTCGTGAGTAAGCCAGTGCTGCCAGTATTGAATAATAGTAGTAATAATAATAATAATAATAATAATAATAATAATAATAAAGGTCTCTAAAGATCTTCCTTCTTGCTCCTGTTACACACTGTAAGGAAGAAAGGCAGGCAGTGATTCACCCCTACCTACTGGCCAGCCTGCCTTGGCAAGCCCGATGGATGCCTTGGTACAGCTGCTTCCCTTTGCCAGCCCAGAGTGAGGAGTCCTAGTTCTGCTCTGAGCCTTCCCCAGCTGCAGTTCAGCCATGACCCTGAGCCCCACCACCATCCAGGGGGATTAATCAGCCGTACTAATGACAGGTCAGCCTGTGGGGTCAAAGCATTTTGTCGTGTTGTTAAACGCTCGGGGTAAACGCTTAGATACTAAATACCAACAGAGAGAAAGTGCATTGGGTCACCCTCCTGGCAGAGAAGTTGTGAAACAAGTGGCAAACCTGTTTGATGAGCATTCCTGCCCTCTCGTGGTAAAACTCTGCTAAACTTAGTTATTACATGCCAAACGGGCTTGTCAAGCACAAAAAAAAGACTAGTAGAAGAAAATTATAAGATATTTATTCTCTCATGTTTATTCACATGTCTTTTGGTATCTGAATTTCAAGAGCTCTTTGTATTCCTTCAGCTTTTGCCTGCACCAGATGAGATTCTTAGAGATGTTTTAATCTCTGGTTTAAAAAGTCCTTTCCTCCAGTTTAGCCTGCTATACTTCACATGGACATAAAAGTGGAGATTATTCCAGTTTTATTGCTACTCAGAGCTCTTGCGTTTTGGAGTTTTTTTCTTTATTTAAACAATTCTTAGGAAACCTATCACTAATGAAAAGACAGTAAAATCAAGAAAGAAATGTGTTAGGGTTGTAATTACACCACTTTCAAGTTTCTTCCCAATAGCAGCATATATTTCATTATGCTGAAACACAATGCACTGTTGTCCTTTATTTCCAAAATAGTTTGGCAGCTGTCTGAAAACCAAGGTTACAAGGAAACCTTGTTTATTAATGTTTTGAAAAAGGCTATTTACATTGAGAAAATAATGTCTTTTTGACAGCTCCAAAAATAGATTCTGAAAAAACAAAACTCTTTTTTAGTTGTGAGTGGGTGCCACATCTGCTTTTCAGATGTACAGCTTACATCGTATTAGCTCACTCACAGTCTTGACAAGGGCTGAATCATATTTGTACTCCATCCCTACTGGCTTGTGTCATGTGATGCTGTAAAGTCAAATCCAGATTTAGACAGGCCTAGGAAAAACAAAAATATCAGCTAGATGAATTTAGTTGCTGTGAAGGTTCTTCTTTCATCTTGTCCTAGTAAAGGGTTATTTGGAAAAACTTTGCACCTGCGTGAGTTCAAAGGGATGTGCAGAAATACAAGAATTAGCAAATCAAATGGTAACACCATGTATAAAATAAAATATTACAAAAGTGGATAAGAAGAGTCAACTAGCAACATGTCTATCTTCATTCCATAAAAATCTTTTATTACCTTTCTCCTTTCTTTTTATGAAAAAGGTAGCAGCCTATATAAAACAGGATAATGAGAGCATTCCTGTTGTAGCCAAAAAAGAAAAAATGTCTTCAGCTGTCTCATTGAAAGGCACTGTAAACTTTTCCAAGAATAAAAAAAAAAAGGCATATAAAAATATTCTGTTTAGCAGAGAATGTGAAAAGAAGCACATCAAAGAAAATGAATGTAGAGACAGATGTCATACACATTGCAATGAAGAAGGCAATTTCTTCCAGATTTGTTGCTGTGACTAGTCATACATCTGTAACATGCAAATTTGGCTTCTTTTTTGGAGTGGAATGTATTTATATGTTTATATCCAAATGCTGATTCATTAATGAAAAATCCAGGGCCAAGGTTTTCAAAAGGGACTAATGATTTTGAGATCCCAACTCCAAACACCTCAAATGAATTTTATGTTCACTCACATAAAATTGCCAGGTGGGGACACTGGAAATGAATGCATGCAAAAGGCATGAGACACTTGACCCATTCACTGGGTTTATGGAAGACAACTCACAGCAGCTTTACTAACCCTTGCAGTATAAAAATTACTTTGTGAAACACCTATCCCTACGAGACTAACCGTCTCATATTTCCATATTTGATGGAAACAAAACCTTCTAAATAATTCTTTATAGAAATAATATTTTCTTAAGCAAGAGCTTAAGTTTCAAGAAGCTAATTTTGATTTTCGGTTTTCTGTAGCTGCCTTTCATTTTAGGATTTTCAGAGTTTGTTTACTGCTCAGTACATTAACCTGGGTAATTGTTTAAAAGAAAGACACCGTTTTAAACAACCTGTTACAGGCATGCTTTTCTTAAGAGTCTTTACGATAGTGTGTGTTCTTCATTTGTTTTATTGTAATGTGCCTCAAAGTATTGTTTACATCAAACTAATTAAAACTATTTAAAAAGAATATTATTACAGTCATGTTATTAACTATTTTGGGTAGTAAATATGTCATAAAATGGCAGATAGAAATCATAAAAATGGTTCTCAGTGCTGGAGATAACATCTGCCGTATATTGCTGTTACCTATATTCCTTATTCTTGGGCTGCATCACAATCCAGGCTACTGACCACTGCAGGAAAGAATAAACAAGACCTTTACACTAATGCCTTATGAAAGCATCCCCCAAAGCAAATTGATTCTGGAATACAAAGTTGAAATGAGCTTTTTTTGCCCTCCTCCCTGTAATGCAAGAAGTAGAATCAAGATATTTTGAGATTTCAGATATATTGTACATGTCTTGTGGTAAGCCTTGCAGAGTACAACAAAAATTTATGGGAAGAGCCCTTATTTAGTTGTAGAAAGTATTTTAAGGGAGTGCAGGTTTTTTTCTGAGTTGATTATGGAGTACCATAAAGTCCCCATAGAAGTGCACAATGTTATTCAGCCCACCTAACTTAAGATGCTAAGTTAAGACGCTAAGTTAAGACGTGCATCAGAAGCCTGCTCACATGAAGTTCCCTAACAGATGCCTCCAGAGAGTGATTCAGATGGTGGGTTGAGTTGCCTTAGTTATCTACCCTCCCCTACTGATTGTGAAACCTCTTCTTGTTCCTCACCCACCAGTTTTTGGACTTATCATGAGTATATATATCCTCTAATACAAATGTGAACTGAGTTTCATTTTATTTAAATCTTCAGACAATAAACTTATTTTTCTTGATTGCTAGACCTTTCAAGCCCTGACCATGGATACAGGGGGTCCCTTGGATCACAAGCTGAAAATCATTTCCATATAGGCAGTAGTTGCTACAGCAACAAGGCTCCAACAACGCTTAAGCAATTAGCTGTATGTGGGATGAATCTTGGCTTTTATAAGCTTCTGTATCCTGATTGAATGAAAGTAGATTTCAAGGCATTGAAGGTTTGTATTGAAGGAGAAGATGTAAAATGAAAATTTGTTCTCTTCCGCAGAATAAGGGAACAATAACTTGCATTACTTAAAATAAATGCATTTGTCTTAAAGTAGGAGCCATTAAGATGAATTAAGGCAGTCTAATATTTCAGGGATTACGATCTAATTGCCAGGTCTCAAGAACCACCAGTGTGCCAAAAATAGGCTCTGCATAGAGACAACAAGGCAAAGAAAACATCACAATTAAGTGGTAAATGTTTGAGCCTTAGGGTCTAAATACTCATTAGAGCAAACAGGCTTATTAGCTTGCAAATGCGGGAAATGTACACATTTTTGTTCCAAGGAAGAGTCATCATTCCAGAGTACTCACTGGAATAAAGTTGCTCAACAGAAACAGAAATTGTTAGGAGTGGCCAGATCGGGAAGCCCACAGGGGCAAGGCTGCTGCAGTAACATGATGCCTGCAGGTCCGACTGGCAGTGAGACTGACGGTGTACCACAGGCACTGACTGGGGTGGAGTCTCTTGTCTCTCGCTAAGACACTGGGGTGCCCTCTGCCATCGTGTCTTTGGGGCTGTGGGGATGAGATTTTGACAGTCTGGTGGCTTCTGTGAAGCCCCAGGAGAACAAGGGAATATTGGGGTTTCCCCAGCTGCAATGCTTCTCTTCACTCCCTTGGCAGTTGAGAGGATGGTGTGGGAGGAAGGTTTTGTCACATAAGCTAACAGAAAATTCAGGGACTTTGATCAAAATCGACATCAAACAAAAATGTTTTAGCCATTGGACTATTAGGTGTTCAAGGTCATTCTCTGAAATTTCTTATTCTGTATCCAAACATTCTTGAATAAACATTTCACAGAATTTTGTATGCTCTGGGGGGAAAACCCCCCAAAACTTTAATGAATCAACTCTTGCTGAAGGAAACCACTTTACAAGAAAATTTTTAACTAGCCATCAGTGCAAAACTCTAGTCCAGCACCTCCCAGCTGCTACAATCAGAATTTGATGGTTGCACTTCAGTTGCACAGATGAGAAGAGAGCATGTGTGGGTATTGATTTTAGCCAGCAGAGGAGCATAATGGAGTCTTCTAGGAACACTTAGAGGTGTTGCTTTAATTTTGTTACCTTTACCCACATAACTTCCAGCCAAAAGGAAGACTCCTAATAGCTAAGTCTTTTTCTTTAGTTCCTCAGTTAAAACCGTATTGACTTCACGGAGACTTATTCTTTGTGGGGAGCTATAGAATGTTACATACTTGTGAATGGTTTATTACATTCCATGTAACAAATGTAGCTCAGCACAGTGACTTTTACACTGCTGCACACATTGCTTTTGTGTCCATCTTTTGACCAGAAAACATTGGCCATTTTGAAGAGAAGATTCATACCCTGAGGGTGCAATTTATCATACAGACTGCTGTTTTCAATTGCATTCTAACTTACGCAGTGTCCTCTATGATATGCATTTTGATGGGTTGATCAACAAAAATTGAACAATCAAACTAATACAGTTTTCTTCTGTCTGTATTTTGCCTGTATCTCTTAGTCTTCTTCACGTGGAGCATTTTATCAATAAAATTGAATGAGCACCTCTCAGAGCTGCTTGCATAATGGAATGTAACTTTGGAGGCCTCAGGATGGCTGAGACTTTACTGGTCATTGTGGTTTCTAGAGCAAACATATGGGTTTAAGTATAGGTTTAACTGCCTGTTCTCTAGACATATATTTTTTCAGAATAGTTTATAAATTGTGTAGCTATTTTGCTTTTATTAACTTGTCCTCGTTTCCTTTTTGGTAAAAAAACCATGATTGGTTTAAAATAATAAGTACTGCTCATGGTCCATGTGACTTATAACTGGGACGAAGGAACATACTTTCATTAATCTAAATCTGCATTTGGTCAGTATCTTCTTATGAGGTACCACAGTCTCCCCTCCTGATGACTTTTGGCTGTAACATGCTATACTGGTATTTTGACTGGGAGTCCAGCCACTAGCAGAGAGAAAAATAAAGAACCCTAGTTGGGCTTTTATGTGCCTTTACAGGAACACAGCCAAATCAAAATATTTGGTTTTCAGGCCTCTGGTCTTTAAGGAAAATGAAATAAAACAAAAGCAGTTTTCTAAGGAATGTACATAGTTTTTGCTAAGAAAAGAAGATTGGTTTGGTCCAAAGCCCAATTTTACATTGAAAGGCTTCCAACACGAAATGTTTAAGCAGCCATAAAATATAGTTATAAATATGAATTAACAGAATTTAATCTTTCAGGTTATCTCCTTACACTTACTCACACACATACACAAACACACACATAATATGGAGGGATTGCTAACAGGACAGCAGTATTAATTTTACTTGTTATTTAAAGAAGCAGGAATGAAACAGTGAAGAGATGTTTTCTAAGTTATAATCCTCAAACAAATTAAAAAAAAATTTTCTCCTGCAAGGTTTATAGAGACCAACATTATTAACATGATAATCCACCGAGAAACTACATCCTAGATTTTAATGCAGACACCTGTAAAAGGTAACTGAGCTTAGATAAATTTTTAGAGTATTAATTCACTGAATAAGTGTGGGTTTTCCAATTGTATAATTTTAAAAGGAAAGACAAGTGTGGGATGGTTATAATATTCCCTACACTGCTTAATGAGACAGAGAATTAGCTCAGCTTCAGATGTGTCATATCTGCTAAGTGAATGGATTATTAACTTTAATGCAGTAAATGCAATGTTAGTCTCACCTTTAATCATGTAAAATCCAAGATAATGGTTGGGAAACTCAGGAAATGAAAATCTGTACTTTACAAGTCCATAATAAAAATAGTGACCTGTGTGTATATGCAAGAGGATAAGGTGAATGGTGAATTACAGCAAAAGCAGCAGAGGAGAGGAGAAGGAAGAAATAAAGATGCATTTAAGCAACCATTCACAGTGGTATAATCCAGAAAGCAGCTTAAGCACAGCCATAGCCCATGTGGTTTCTACTCTTGTCACTGGCTAAAGCTTAAAAACTAAGCGATTATACTATGCTAAGTGCAGGGACCATGGCACCAGCTACTGGGTAGGGCACATATATGCTTGCCTCTACCTGATCCATCAGGCTTGCACAGAAGAGAGATCAATTAGGCCTTTGATTAAGGTAATAGACAATAAGGGTATTTTTTTCTAGGCTGAAATAATGTCTCAGGTGCAGCATAGATATAGTCAGATAAACTCCACTGCCGTCATCCTGTACAGTGCTCCTAAAACTGCACAGGAGATTTATTAACTGACATAGGCATTGGTCTGGACTGATCACCTGTGGGGCCTATTGGGTGAGAGATCCTTGAGTTTCAGCTACACACCTCAGGATCAGATCTCATGCATTTATCTGTGGAGTCCTTTCAGAATACATGCTGCTGCGGGGGGAGGGGGGCGGGGGGAAGTGATTCTATGACAGCTTTGCAGGAAAACAGTTAGAATGTGGGTCAGTATAGTAAAAATAAGACTGGATTATAATTCTACTTTGTAGCGATCCTCAAGAAGCTGAAGAAAAAAAAACCCTGCTGCTCTGGCAAGATAATAGAAGAGATTATAAGCAAGTATGCAAATAATGTCTTTTATTTTCAAATATCCTAGAACAATGGTAGTCCTGAAAGCCTTCAGGAACCAAGGGTATTGTCTTTTGCTCGTTTTCTTATGGAGATATCTAGAACATGCTGTCGTCATAAAAAAGCTGCAGTAGCCGTGTCCTGCGGTGAGGGATGGGACTCCTTTCCAGGCAGTCATTTGCTGCTCTCTGCTTTGATATTAATAAACAAACTCTTTCAGAAATAAGTGAAGTAATGGAAAGTCTCAAGATAATGAAGTAACAGCCTACAGATGCGTGTTTGTGTTATAGACCAATTAGTCAGCAAACAGGGAGTGAAATAAACCCAGGCTAGCTCATTGCATTTTATGTACTTGGGATCAACAGAGATGATTCAGCGATTCCTTGGATTGCTTTTGTGCTAAGTTTAGGATAGTTTGTTTTGTAAATACTTGCTTAATATCAAATATTTTGTTCTGTGGAAAAGATCTCAAAGCAATATTTTTTCTTTGTAGAAGGATGTTTGAAAATTTTATAGAAACATAGGTTTTGAGTAGAGTGGTTTGATTTAAAATTACTTTTTATCAGTCTGAAAATGTCAATGCAAATAGTGAACTTCAATTAAGTTTTACACATCTAAGTGTCTAGGCAGTATAGGAACATATGCTGTTAGATGCTGAAGTGAGGGGTGTGGCTCAGTTTATTTTCATCTAGGTATTTCAAATATCACTCTGTTCTTTTGATGACTTTTTTTTTACTAGGCATAATTGCAGCTGCATACTGTACATTTCCAAATACACAAGAGAAAGTTGAATCGACCTAAAGGTTGAATAAATTTTAAGGAGAAGGGTGAGGTTTTTACCTGAAAAGGAAGACTGATTCAGGAATAAAAAGACTAACCCCAAATCTTTATTGGAAGGTCATATTAATTTTAAAGCAAAATATTTTCAAATTTTGTTGTGTTATTTTCCTTTTTCTAATTAAATAAGAGGGTGGGGTTTTGGTTTTGGTTTGGGTTGGTTTTTTGCTCTTCTGAGTGTACTAAACATTCTCAAGAATTTCCCAAGTGGAAAAAATTCATGGGCATATTGCAAGCTACCATAGTAATTCTGTCTTCAAGGGAACACACCAAGCAACAGCAAAAATGCAGGAATTTGAAAGATCAAATAAATGACAGCAGAAAAATCGTAAGAATCTCATGAAAAAGATTTTGAAGTATCTTTTGAAATAAGAATTGGGAGTATCATGACTATAGGGATCACTCCAAAACAAGGTCATCTATAACTGACTTATATACTTCTTTTCTGTAGATGCAGCCTATGAGAAAGTCATAACATTTTATTACCTCTCTCCAAGGTTACAAAGTTCTCATTTGTAGCAATTTTTCTTTTTGACATCTGCCCCTGTTCTACCATGTCAGAAGAAAAACTATTGTGATTACAGAATATTAGTACAAAAGACCATAAGGCGTAGCTCTGCTTTGAACCCTTGCTCCTTCCAAACAACACTGTTTTATTCAGCAAATCTTCCTCCATGCATTCTGTAGTAGTTGCCTGTGCCAGTAATACAAATAAGCTTTCTCTCCTGCAGAGCCAGCACAGCTAGGAAATACTAAGCTGCAAATTTTGTTCCATCTTGTATGTCATCAACAGACCTGTTTAATAGCTTTCGTCAAGATACACCTCCACAATTCTGTTGAGGGAAATAGGCTGATGGTGCCATCCACAGACAGCTTGATTTGGAAGTTAGTGTTGCACAGATGCAGCTAGGACCTCATTTGCTTTGCACAGCATTGATAACAAGCACTGATAAGTGACGTGAAAGCCACCCTAAAAAATCTTGCTGGATTCTAGGGAACGCAGAGAAAGCAGTCAGAAAAAAACCCAAATAAACAACAGAACAAAGCAAAAAATAAACCAAACATAAACCCCCCCCCATTTTATTTCTAAACTAAGCACATCTGATACAGAAATTCTTGAGAGGTAACGATGTGGTATTCACAATGCTATTTGCACAGGTATTTTTCAGGACAGGACCACTCTTATGTTAAAAAATCAAAAGCTACAGACTAAAATATTGATTAGTCTGTACTAGGCCTTTTTTTTTTTTTTTTGCCAGTTGGGAAACAATTTTATACAAAATTGGCAAATCAAAATTCATATTTAGAGAAGGTTTAACAAATACATCCAATATATCAAACATGAAAAAAAAATTAGAATTACCCTTAATTTTATAATGAAAACAGTTAAAGGCCTATAAACTTTTCTTAAGACATCTAAGTGGGAACCTTGTTTTAGGGTGAATTTGCTTGAAAATGAGGTATATCATGATTTGTGTGGTCCTGTGGGTAACCACTCCAGAGCCATACAGTAAAGGAAACCAGTTCTTCTAAACTCCCTATGAAGTTGTGTTCATTAATTGTCTTAGACATTGCGATCATGTGCTGTCCTACATCTGTAGGACATGTGGGAATGTTCCTACATCTGTAAGAAATGTGGCCAGAGGATTTGATTTCGCTGAACCTGCCTGTATAAGCAGCCTGATCACAAGTTGTGTATAGTCTGCCTTGCTGCTAATCAGTAAGTCAAATCTACAAAGACAAATATTTGTGTTGGAATTTGTCATTATTGCAATTATAGGCGTTTATATAAAATTAAATGTTAGTAACTTTACTTTTAATTTATTCAGGAAGAAAGGCAATTTTTCTGACAGTGGGCTTCATGGGTCTGTTAGTCGATTTTAAAGCTAAATCATGAAAATATTTTTGTGCATATATAGCAAAAGAAAATCTTGACTTTTATAATTGTAGATTTTCATGTAATTCATTATATCAATATGTTCTCAACGTAACTCAATATTTCAATTAATAGGACAGTTCTTCTATGGCTTTTTCATGTATGATACCAGTTCGGCAAGTCTGAATTCATCATGTTATATATAAACTGTAATCAGATTTGCAGATGTCAGAATTCTCAAAGCATTTCACATAGTATGTAGTGTTCTGCTGCTTTGATGAAAGGAATATTAAGGTCTTCAATAGATGAAAAATATCTCACTTCCAATAATGATTATTTTCATTAATTATGTATATCCATCTATATTCTGGCTCTTGATAGAAAAGTCTAATGTAATTACCCTGAAGTTAAAAATTTAGCTGAAATACAGCACTTTTCAATGTGCTTTTACTTATCTCTTTTCCCCTGCTTTCTCTGAAAAAAAGGCCTTGTATGGTCTTTCCTTGCCTGCTTTGATTTCTATTACTGTGATCTTTTTATATACTCTGACCTTTTTATTAAGACTTCCTTCAGCCTGGATAGCCAGCATGATATATTATCACTTGTTTCTCATGATATAAGCATTTGTCTTGTGCCCAGCAAAAGCTGACTTGATGTGTGCATGGGCGAAATTTCCAATACTTGCTTTTAAATTCAAAAGTGTAAATATGCTCTCTAACCAGATGAAGTAGAATGCGTTATTAAAGTAACTGTACTGCAACTGCAGAGGTGTCAGTGTCGCTGTGCCTCGCTGTGATATCCAAGCCTCGAGAAAGTTTCCCTAAAGTCCCAGTTTCTTAAGTCATGTGAATTTACAGATTTTGCAAAAATTGTAGACACTTCCTACGAATCAAGCAAAAGAAACGGAGACTATTGGTTTTAATTCCACAGTTTTAAAGATTTGGTGATCTGGCTCATAACTTTGGGACACTGGTTGGAGATATTGATGCAATCCTTCTAGCCAACTCTTACAACAGAGGTAGAAGAGCAGCAGTACACTCAGTTTTAAAAGGAGCCTATATTGAAATAGACATGAAGAAGAACTGGAGCATGAGCAGACAGAAACAATAACTCTTCCAGACAAAACCAAATTAATATAAATGAGGAATGTTGCTTAATGTTAGGTATGCCTTCAGCTCCTGGATGCATTTCCAGTGTTGAAACCTGTAATTGCCATTGCTGAGCTGCTATCCAAATTCTAGCAGTTCTTAGACACAAATATATCCCATCCTACTGAGAATTCTAATCCATACTGCTCAGTTAAGAAAGTGAGTTCATTATCTTCCCATTTTTGCTAAAGGTAAGAGTCATCTGCAGAAAGCACACATGAAAAAGTTGTTGAAGTGAGAGCAGGTCTGACAGTCTATTGAGGCTTCCATTCTGCAGACTCCTGCGTAGCACAGAGTCCTGAGCCTGTTGGTTGCCCCAAGTGAAGTCAAAACTGAAGGTCAAAATCCCTCATTTGCTACAGGAAGGGAATGAGAGAGAGTATCCTAAGATTTAAAACAATAATGATACTCAGGGATGATCCCATGAAGCAGACTGTTTTCCAGATGGTGAGGAAGAGACCTAAACAGCTGAATCGGCATCTCTCATTGATTACAGAAATCATTAACTTGCAACATTTTGTGTCTTAGTGTAAACAACTTGGGATAAACCCAGAATCTCATAGCCAGGTATAGATCATACTCCCACAACATGACTTTTATTTAAAAAAATCTGCATTCGTAAATATATTTCTATGTATCAATTTTATAGATCAAAATAGTTAAAAGTTACATGGTTGAACATGTCGGTTAGGAAATGCAAGTATATAGTAAGTACGTGTATTCAGAATGTGTGTGCTTAGAGAAAAACTGAAGAAAGGAGTATCCTACCTTGCTTCGCATCCAATAGTTCAAATATCCAATGGGATAAAACAACTCTCCAATAATTATTTATTTATATGCAAACTTGCAATATCTCAATCTTCAGTCTGAATCTAGCAAAAGACATTTTTCTCCATTCAAAGACACATTGCAAATCAGGTTTCCTAGATAAATCGTTATCATAATGTAGTAAAAATGGTGATTTTTAATTATTTAATTATTAATTTATTAAATTATTTAATTATTAAATCAATGTCTCCTCAAGAGGACTTGAATGTGGAATAGCATGTCACAGACAACCGAAAAGAACATCACAGTGGAAATCATTTCTCAAGTAACAAAGTGGAAACAAATGGGGAATTCCTTTTGTTTTCTCTGAATAAAATTGAAGGTAAAATAAAAGAGTTTGGGAGGAATATTTTATATGATAATGTGGACATGTGTGAGAAACTCAGAGTTCTGAGTTACTAATAATTAGTTTTCATTAAATTGCTTAAACTTCCCTATAACGAAGTTGATTCAAATTTTCTGCTTTTATCCTGTTGCTGAGTACAGTCACAATAAAATAGTCATTGAATATTCTACAGTTAGGTTTTACCTAGTCCTCCTCCTCTGCTAGCAGGAAGCCTGTCTGGAAAAAACTGTCAGTGAAATGGTAGGCTATAAAGAGTCACGTTAGTAAATTCCATGTAAAGAAAATATTTTAACAGTGAATGACTGCCAAGAAATTCAGAAAGTGATTCTCAGCAGATGTATTTTTAATTCCTGATTTTGCAAATATATCCAGATGTGACTAAAATAAGTCTATTTATATGAAAAATCAATAATCTAAACTATTTTTGCGAGATAAAGACATTTTTCTGTAAATATTTATATACGTTTGGAAGAACCCAATCCTGCACACAATCACTAGCATGCTTATGAAAAGCAGAACCTTTCAAAGCAGCAGTCTAAAATTTTATGCTATGGTAGCAGTGAGTCCATGTGAAGTAAAACGTTCCTTACTCAGGAATGCATTGAAGCACAGTCTAAAACTTACCTTTATTATATGTATATTAAATACACTCACCAGAATGCTCACTAGGAGACCATAGCACCTACATCCCACTGGCCAAGCTGGTTCCTGAGAGAGCTTCTGTTTCTTTCTCCTTCTCCATCTCCTGGCATTATACTTGCAGACTGAAACCACACTCATCTTTACTGCATGACATAGCTTCTACTTTCATAAAATCAAGCTTGGGAGCAACCAGCTCAGAGAAGATAATCTCTCAAACCTGTCTAAGGTGTATGTTTTCTGTTCCTGCTGAACTGCTGTTAAAGTACAGTAATTTGCAGTAGTTTGATATATATCTCAAAGCTATAACTTGTGGCCAGCATTGTCTCACAATTTAAGATATCAATACACTGTCCAGAATTTAGTAGAATGGATTTTTATTACAAATCTTGCTCCTGTGATTTTCTCAGGCTTTTTCCATTTTTGTAGTAAATCTATTTTATTCTGTTTGTTATTTTCACAGCACGATGGACTGAAGTAGTTAGTGAAAATAAAACAATACTGTGTGTTCATGCAGTCAGGGAAGTTTTGGTTCATACAGACTTGCTACTCTGATGGTCACCTCAATCTGATTGTAGGCATTTTTCTAAATACTCTAAGAAATAACGCTACGAAGAACTAAAGTGAGAAAATATTGCAGCTAAAGTATTCTGTTGCTCTTTCCATATCGTATTTTTATGCCAAGAAATTTCTCAAACTTTTAGCTGCTTTGGATATTTCATGCTGTCCCTGACAGAAGGTACAATGCTTCTAAGATTCCAGAGGCTTTTTGCACCTCTATTTTAAAGGCTATAAGGTTGTTGAGGTTTTGTTGCCATCTGATTTCAGTGCGAAACACAAATGGCTGGGAAGGTTTGAGGGGAGTTTGTGTAGAGAAGGACTGAAGTGATTCTGTTAGATGGGAACAACATCTATACTATGTGCCATGTCCACGTTAGTCTTCTGTAATTCAAACAAAGAAGTTTGCCTTCCAGCTGTTGTTGCACCCATTGTCCCACGCTGACACCTAGCTGAGTCCAATGCCTGGCTGGGGAGCTTTCCTCCTTTTCTGGCAGACAGGTATTGGAAGGTTACACCTACCCGGAAAAGAAATAACGGAAATACATGCATCCTATTTATAACTAGTTTCATAAAGAAGAAAAAAAAATCTGATTAATTCTTCTTCCCATTTGCCTCTCATTCTGCCTTAAAAATAGCAAATGCTAGAATCTCTGGGAAGTACCCTCCATCAGAGTAGCCACTTCTGTGCAGTCCAATAAAAGACAGAAGAGGGAAGCTGCTAATTACTGTTACCCATCACTGTGGAGAGATTCCTTCTGATTCACACTGCTCTGATAGTCAGAAATATTGTCCTAATTTTTACCCTAATTTTACTCCTGACTATTTTGCATATTCATTCTTAATCCAGGAATGGCTTTTATGTTGTAAAGACAGTTATCTTGCTTATTCATAGAGGAAGTAATCTATCATAGTTTTCAGTCAGCACTCCCCAAAAGTCAAGCCTTCCTCCGTGTGCCAGGTTTTCCATTTGATAATATCTTTCAGGAAATAAAGCTTGTGTTGACACCACAGGTGCACACTGAGTAGACTCCTCCACGACTGCTGACTCGCCTGGCTGAGCTGAGTAGCACGTTACACCAATGTGTAAAGCAAGCAGCTGAGAGCAGCAGTGAGAGGCTGAGAGCTGCGCTCAGAAGTTACAGTAGGCTGCATGCATGTGGCTGTGCTGCTTCTGGATGCAAGCTAGCTTGTGTGAAACTTGCTTAGATATCTATTTACCAAATTTTCTTGTGCTTCAAGCTTCAGAGCTGCCTTATGTGAACAGATGTGGATACCTCTTCAGCGTCCTCAAATTGTTTTTCATTTCTTGAATACTGTGAAGGTATAATTTTCCTTGCCCTTATCTATTAAGCCAAGTGAGACAAAATGCAACTTTCCAGTTAGAGAATAATTAAATTTGTCTTTTCTCTCAGGGAAGAAGTGTCCCCCGTGCTGTGACAGCACATTGCATTTTTCTACATTGTGAATACATTAGCCCTCCTTGATGTCAGTACCTAAAATAGTATAAACAATATTCCCACTGCCTTTTTTTTCCTTAAGACATATTGATTAAAAAGGAGATTACTAAATGTCTCTAGATTCTGTAATATTATATCCACAGTCTTGTGGATATTGCAGTCTTCAAAGAAACAGCCATCATAGCAAGCTCATGGCATCGTTCCACAACTGAAGGGGTTTCTGTTTGGTTTTGTTTTAATGATGCATTTATCTTTAAGGGCTTTCTTTGCCTTTTCACTCTCTGATATTCCAAAGGCAGTATAAGCTTTATCTTAACAAGAAAATACACGGATCTATATAATAAAAAAAGTCTGAAATAATGTATTATATAGATTTCCTATATTCCTGAGATGAATGAGGAGAATTATTCTATACATACAATTCAAAATGCTCCATCTATTTTCAGAATGAAGTTAAACATAATGACTCGCAATTCTGTAATGGGTTTCAGTTAACTGCCATTGTGCCAGCAGGATAAGTGATATTCAGTGCTCTTGTTTCACTTAAAGAAAACAAAGATGCAATCAGAGCATCCTCATAAGGATTCACACTGCTCTTCATTGATGCTCATTGTTAGGGTGGAAATTATTATTACATACACTAATGTCTTCAGAGGTTAAATAATTGGAAGAGTATTAACCCTGGGTCATAGGTAAATTAATTTTTGTTTAGTGGTTTTCTTTGCGTTGAGGTGTTCTGAATGTAAGCCTAGACATGGATTAATTGGGACCACAGGTCCTTGGCCAAAGAAGAGAAGCTTCTCTTTCTTTCTCCTTCCCCCATAAGGCAAATGAGCAACTAGTTGGCAGCCTCAAGTATCTTCACAACTGTTTACGGGCAATTGAGGACTACCACCCCCTTTGCTGCACAGCAAGAACAGGTTAAGATCCCCAATTTTTTTGTTGATTTATGGCCACAGATCTGCCACTTCAGCTGTCTCTGTCTCAGTTTGATCACTCACCTCTGCTTTGCCTCTGCTATTCAAAAAGAAGCATAGTGCAGAGCTGCAATGTTTTTGTCAGTTTTTTCAAATCTCTCAAATAGGGTCATGGTTTTAAACTCAACAACACATTTTTAAACAGAAGAAGAAAGTAATGTTTAAATCTATTTTTATTATTTAGGGCTAATGCACATCCCATCAGTCCGAGTAGCATCTGTGTTTCCATGAATGAATGTGTAATGTCTTCAGTTAATAAATGTGTCCATCTGCTACTGGTTCTTAACCAAGAATTATTTGTTCAACATATATTCATGTGCTTTATTTTTAACATTTTCTTGATAAGGTATTACATTCTCCCACAGCTCCATCTATAAAATTTAATTTTTAAACATTTCATCCTATTCCAAAATGGTATTTGAGTTTTCAAGATTGTTTAAATTATTATCTGCTCCACTCAATTTACTTCACAGATACAGAGAAAATGAACTCACACTAAAATGTCGAAGTAATGTGGTCTTGATTTTTTTCATTATCATTCTGGATTGGCAGCTAACCATTCTAAAATAGAAATTAATTTTATGTTCTCTTTTGTTATGCAAAACTTTTGTTATTACTCCAACTAAACTGAAAAGAGCTCTGTAAGAAACCAGAAAATTGTAACTCGTTGTGAAATGGTACAGAAAACAGTTTTCACTTTTTTACCCAGTGGTCAGTGCACTCAGGTGGGAGTGAGAGACCCGTCATACACGTCCCTCAGGAAACATTGCTGTTGGGGTTTAATCCCAGGCAGCAACTAAGCATCACACAGCCACTTGGTAACTCCCCTCCCTAGGCCCTCCCTGAGGAGGAGAATCAGAAAAATACAGTAAATCTTGTGGGTTAAGAATAGTTTAATAATTGAAAAAAAAAAAAAAACAATAATAATAATAGCATAGATAACAATAAAAATAATAATTGTAACGAAAAGGAGGACGAGAGGAATAAAACACAAAAGAAACAAGGGATGGATGCACAGTCCAATTGCTCACCACCCACTGACCGTGCCCAGCCTGTCTTTGAGAAGTGATCACCCCTCCCAGACAATTCCTCTCATTTTATACTCTGAGCTTGTTGTTCTCTGATGTGGAATATCCCTTTGGTCAGTTCTGTCTTGCTCATGCGCCCTCATATCTTCTTGTGCACCTTCTCACTGGCGGATCATGGAAAATGAAAAAGTCCTTACTAAAGGTAAGCACGACTTAGAAACAGCTAAAACATCAATGTGTTGTCAACATTATTCTCATACTAAATCCAAACCACCGAACTGTACCAGTTACTAAAAAGAAAATTAACTCTATTCTGGGCAAGACAGGAACAATTGCCCTGAAGATTTTTGCCAAGTCTTTCCCATGCCCAACTTTCCTTTGCTGGACACTACTGGGTTTTGTGCATTCCTGGGCAAGTTAAAGCGCAGGATATGTACTGCACATGCAGGTGCGCAGCTCCAACAGATGGCACCAAGGGTTCATCCCACTGATGGTTAGGTCGTGGTGTCAGAGGAAGGGGGTCATTTGGGCTGAGATTACACCCAGGCAGACACGCACTTCAAATCCATCTCTAATCGAAACTCGGGATTATTGGATAAAAGTGAGGAGGGGGATGAAAAATTTTGGTTTCGTTCTGTAAACTCCTCACTGACACCTTCACGGCACGCCTATGGAAATGACCTCCAGGGCTGCCTCCTGAAAGAGCCTGAGGACAAATTTCTGTAGGGCATTTCTGTGGTCTGAGTTTTCCCTCATTCAGGATTCAGGACTATATAAGAAAAAAGTCAAGATATGTTGATCTATAAAATCAGCTCTGGGCACCTTAGCAGCGCTCATGATTTACTGTCTTTCCTGAGAGCGGATCCGAAGGCGAGAGCAGCAGCTCTGATTTGTCCAATTTGACTAAACTTTGTTAATTACCTAGAAGACGTAAAATGCTTAATGTGATCATCTGAAAGGGACATTACCTCAGGCATGGACACTGGAGCCTTCAATTAATGGGACCATTGGTGTCCGGCTGCTCTGATTCTGTTTGAGTCAGTGGGATTCCTCTGGTGCTGAGCCCGTGTGAAAGACTTTTTCCCACTTTTTCAACTCTGAGTCTCAGATAAAATTAGAAACAGGGCTAGGTTATGGTACTAAAAAACCCAGAGGCCGAATGACAGTACATGGCTAACTTCTTCCCACCAAAACAATTTTTTTCTGTAAAGACTCTGGCTGCAGTCATAATGCCCTTTTGGGAACAGTGCTTGTCACACAATCCTCTTGAACTGTGCCTGGCACTGTTTTAAATAGGCTATAACAATACTAAATAGCTAAACCATGACAGCAGGTGTGCTGGTAATTAAGCAATATATCATGTCATTTCTTAGGGCTGTGCCTTGGTTTTTTTATTAGTTTAGTCTATGAGAACAGTGACTCCATTTTCAGTGTGTAGTTATGTTACAGTTAGCTGTATGCAGCTTTTTGACATTTTATATATAAATATATATATATAGTGGTTTTTATCAAAATCACCTCTGTGTCATATGGTTTTCTTTTTTTCCATTTGAGTTACTGCAAAGACCATTAGATCATCTAGTCTGACCTCCTATGTATCAGAAAGTTGCATTTTGCCTGTATCAAACTCCATTAACTCCCATATAACTAAAGTAAATCTTTTCTAAAGGCATTTGGTCTTGATCTGAAGATGTGTAAAAATTGTACTTGTCTTGGTGTTTTGATTCAGTAGAAAAATTGTTCTCCCTGTCAAGAAATAATACTTTGCTTCTTAGTTAAATGTGTTGATTCAATTTCAAAGCAGCACTTGTTCTTATACATCAGTCCACCAGATTAGCAATTCTTTTAGTTTCTCTTGATTTTGTAATTATGCACAACAGCTAAAAGAGTAATCTATTTAATAATCATATTTTATATATATGAACATGAACAGATGCCAATATTTCTAAATATTACTTCAATAAATATAAATACAATGTCTATTATGGAAGGTATAGTGTGTTTTACTGTTGGTCTAGGCACTGTTGTGCTGCGGAGATATTGTGCTTCCCTATATAGGCGTATATCCTACAGAACCATTTTAGCACATTTTGCTGACTAAAACACAATCCTAACCTAGAGCTCAAAGAATCGTAGAATTATAGAATGGGTTGGAAGGGACCTTAAATATCATCTAGTTTCAACCCCTCTGTCGTGGGCAGGGATGCCATTCACTAGATCAGGTTGCTCAGAGCCCCATCCAGCCTAGCCTTTAACATTTCTGGGGTGGGGCATCCCCAGCTTCTCCAGGCAGCCTGCTCCACTGCCTCACTACCCTCACCATAAAGACTTTCTTCCTAATATCCAATCTAAATCTACTCTCTTTCAGTTTAAAGCCATTCTCTATTGCCCTATCACTACATGCCCTTGGAAACAGTTTCTCTCCAGCTCTCGTTGGTTCCCTTTATCTACTGTGAGGTGCTTGGAGGTGTCCCTGGAGCCTTCTCTTCTCCAGGCTGTAAAACCCCAGCTCTCTGAGCCTGTCTTCATAGGGGAGGGGTTCCAACCCTCTGATCATCTTTGTGGACCTTCACTCCAACAGGTCTAAAAGCCAGGAAGACTTATTTTATTTTTTTCATATTAATTGATATTTTTAAAGTGTATTTTGCAGGAGTGACTTGTCAGCCATAAAGAAAGTTACTGGATCATATAATATGGTTGTAATTTTCTCTTTCTCATTTATCCCCTAAGCATTCCTTCTTACCTGTGTACTTTATTGTCTGTGATTTCATGTTTGTCTCAATTTCATTAATAAAGATGTTGAATTCAATTCATAGGACAAAGTCAGTGCCAGAAGTACCTACAAGGAAGCCTTCATATAAAGTTGATGTACCACTGACATTTTCTCTCTGCCAGATGTTCATCTGTTATGCCTTACTGTGATAGTATAGTGTACTCTTTTAAACAGAATGCTACACTAGTGGCATACAAAATCTTCTTCCACTTCTCGACTATGTTTATCAGCCACTGTTATTGAAAAATTTGTATCTCATCAAAGGACGAAAGCAATTTTCTTTGATAGTATCTCTGCTCTTTAAAATTCTGTTTATGAGCATTGTTAAAATGCTTGTTGAGCAGTCATATATAAACTAAAAAGTCATGTAGATTTTCCTATCATCTCTCCGTGGATTGATGAAAAAGCAGATATAGCCTGTGGTAACTCTGAAATCACCCCACTGGCATTTATCAGCTCTGCTGTAACTTTGGTGGATTTACAGTTTTTGGAACTGCCAAGTACTATAAGGTAATTAAAAATTACCAGTGAGTAAACTATTTCTTCACACGACTCTTTGGGCTTCACGTACAAGTTATCTGAACTAGAGATGTTCAGAGTAGATACCACCTGACTTTCCTGATGATGACTTAAAATTAAGAAAGTCTGTCATTATACGGTAGGAATATATCACCTTTCTTGTCCAAGTTTGGAAATATATATGCATACATACAATGGATTTTTAACAAAACCCGTCTCTTAATAGCTAGCCTTGCATTTTTTTCTCCAGAGACTTTATTTTTCTTAATAGACTGTCTGGACCTCTTGCCATTGAACATCCTAAGATTAGTGCTAGATTTTGTTAGTATTTTGTGCTCTTAGTGATCAGAAGAATGTCTACTGAAAATCATCCTCTATGATTACCAAAGATAATAAAAGAAGCCAATTATTTACTAGACACCTCTCAAAGGACTCCAGCTTTATTTCTTCTCACACAGCAATTTTCTGATTGAGAATTGCAAACTACCTGCAAAATGATTTTTTTTTTTTTCCATTTTTAGTAGTTAACTTTGCAGTATAAAAAGAAGACAAGCAGAAAATAAAAAGAGCAAAGATGGAGGAACAGCCAAGCAGGTCAGTCTCTGGGGGAGTGTAGAGGGATGGAGGAGCAGGCTCGGTGCCCCCTTGCCTCTGGGAGCTAAAGCTCTGCCTCTTGGTCACTGAGTCTGGTGGGACCCTGCCACTTTGATGTGTTGCTGACATCTGAGTCTTTAAGGAGCTAGCCTGGAACAGAAAAGGAGCAGTTTTCTTTCCCACACAGTGAAACTTTTCTAGAAATCTACTCGACTTAAATACATTCACTTGACAGTAAAACATTTTGGCTTTTTCTTGCATATAAAAACCAAATGTGAGGGTATAAATCTCTCTGTGTTCCTTAGTGGTTAGATTAGGTGCTACAGAAGGACTGAAAGAATATCACCTGGGCTCTTGTATCTCTTATGCAAGTCCATTTTATTTCTCTCTATTATGAACTGTAATTTTAATTTTAGTTTATACAGTTCCTCAGCCAAACTATTGAATTTTGCAGTACTTCAGGAACCTGACAACTGGAATGCAAGGTGAAATTTCAACAAAATTCTGTGATTTAAAAAAGGAATGTTATTTTTATTTTAATTTTTCACCTGAAATGATTCCTTACTCAAAAAATATTTTCAAACACTGAAGAAAAAACAACTTTAAAATGCAATTACCTTTATGAGACAAAATAGAATACTGCATGCCTTACTTCTGAGTAGTATGATAGGAAAATGGAAAGATGAGATTTATTTTCTTCAGCTTTAATGAGACGAGTAATAGAAGGACAAATGGTCAAATATGAATAATATTTTCCCAGAGGCCTTTTCCTTCTGATGCATTATGCTCTATTTTCCTTTAGCAGGCACTGAGTTACTTTTATGTGGAAAAATCAAAAGACTGACAATAAGGCCTGAGTTACAGCTCAACATATTGCAGTGGGTTTAAGAAATTTAACTTTTAAGCACCATTTATTCTGGTGCTAAAGAGTTGACTTAATAATTAAAAAATAAAAATGTAACATTTAAAAAAAACCCCATGAACGAAAACATTGAAAATATTTTTTTCCTTGTACGTTCACTCCCATCAACATCGTGATTAACAGCTCCTAGAGAAAAATAGGACTAGAAGTACAGAAATAATGGGTCAGTGAATTTAAAATGACCTCTTGGTTTATAGGCTAACAGATTAAAAATATGTTATTGAAACTACCACAGTCTATGTTACACAATAATTGAAAATTTAATTATTGAGTATTTTTACAGAAATGGTGGCATTCTTCAAAAGGTCTTGTCTTTCCATATTAAATTGGCTATCATTAACACTTATGTCTTTTTAACTCAACCTCAGTATAATTTCAATACTGTGTCTGTTTTTTCTTCCTTCCACAGATAATGCAGATTCCAAAACTGATTCGTCCCTCATCCTGTGAATAGTTAGCAATACAAAAAGAATTTGCACCAGCAGAGGAAAAGGAATGATGGCATATCCATCTGGACACAAAGCTAGTCTTCTGTATTTCAGCACTTTCCTGCATTAAGACCTGTAATGTTCTGAACGTGGGTGTTCTTTACCGTGTGAGACAAGAGCCTCAGACTTTGCTGGCGGGCCTGGGACCTGCTTCTGTCTGAAACTTGAGGAAATTAGTATCAGTGTTTTCAGACACAAAGTTGCTTTCTGGAAAATTTCTAACCAGTTCCGCAGTTGAATGGGTTTCAGCTGCTTCTCACACAAGCCAGTGGTTCTAGCTTTCATTTGAAGTGTCCAAGATGTAAGCTGAATAAAGTAAAATGTTCCTTTCCTTGACAACTGCCATTCTTTGACACTCAGGTCCAGAGAACAGGAATAAAGAAGTTTACATAAGATGAACACTGACAGTCTGTTTTATTCACCTGTTTTTTTTTTTTTTTTGGTTTTTTTTGCAACTCCCAGCTCTCAAGAGAAGTTCACAAATGGTGAAAAAAGACACAATTCCTATCAGACCAATGGTTCAGTGAGTTTCACAGTGTTCACATCGCTGCTGCTGTACAGACCACAGACAGCAAGGGCAGAAATTCAGCTTTCCCTGTAGTCTGTCTAAATCACTTGAACTGTGTAAAAAAAATATTAATTTATATGAAATACAATTTGGTATCCTTTTGCTATTTTTTCCCCATAATAAGCATTAGAAAATTTAAGGAGCAAAAGAAGATGATTCTTCAAGCAAGCCACAATGAATACACTGGGAATGGGAAACCAGAAATAAATAATATAAAGCTCTCAGTGATGTTGATGCACTTTGTACTATCTGCAGTCACCACCAGCACGTAAAGATGCCTATTTACACTTTGAATATGGGAAATAAGCAGACAGCTCTCAGGCAATAGACAGTCACTTGGACTGAGATCATCTCTCCGTTAAATCCTCCCTCCTGCATGCTGACACCTCACAAGGCATGTAGGTAATGTTTTCCTAAATACATCTGATTTTTTTCATGTTTGTAGTAAATAACAGATTTTGTTACTTTTCAAGATACTTCTAAACAAATGTGTAGCTATAATCTCTATCCTTACCTATCCTAAGTGAATTCCTCATGCAATATCTTCAATAACCTTCAGAATAGGATATATTTTCAGCTACAGATCATCTCACTCTTCCTCCCTTCCTACCTCCCTCCTCTGCTTTGTTTCGTGGATCTGCAGTAAAAACATTTCCTTTAAAGACTGCACTCCTACTTTTCCTTTCCTATAAACTGTAAACTTGTACTAATCTTATAGTAATAATATTGATACACATGAAAAACCCATATGTAAACAAGTATATTTTTGCTACTCCATTTCCTGGTTTTTAAATTTTGCTGGTCAGCTATCGGTTTCAGGTGTGTTAATATTGCCCACTAGCAGACACCTGAAATCCCAGTCAGAACTGAATTCCTGAACAGATGATGTTAATTATTAAGCACATATATTTGGCTGGATGATTTTAGGTAAACACAGTCTTGATGTTTTGGGGTTTTTTTCATTTTAAATCAATGAATCACTTGATTCAATTAATTTCCCTTTAAACCTTTTTCAAAGTGAAAGAGCTCTAAAAGAATTGAGTCATGGGCTTCAAAGGATCACTGCTCAATTTTCATTCAGGGCAGATACCCTAAAAGTAAGTAATTCATTGTTCAAGCCAAGAGGAAAATTCTTTCCATTGCTTTTTAGAAGCCTTCAGTAACTAGAAAAGGAAAGTTCACACACTAGCCTGAAAATCCTATCACCAAATAAGAATCAGCAAGGAAAATACACAGAGGAAAATATCTGCTCTCTTTTTCTTCCTCTCCTGTGTGACTGATTACAGTTTTAATCTCACTGCCTGGCTGCCACATAGGTTTCAAATAGCTCTTACAGGGCTGTTGCTGCAATCCAGATCCCTATTTGAGCTGTTTCTATGCTTATCTAATATAAGGACCAACTTTTTTACACTCCTCCTGCTGTTTCTATTTACCCTATGATAGGTTCAACGCATCTGAACTCACCTCGGACCAGACCTACACTGACTTGAAAATTGTGTAAAGCTGCAGGAGATATCTATTTGTTGCAATTTGTGGTATTTCACTTACTTGCAAGGACTTCTTTGATTAATAGTATGGGATGTCACCTGCAAAAACTGACCAAGGAAACCAAGTTTATCGTGTGCTATGAATGATACCCAATTCTGAGTATGAACAGTGATTTTCTAAATTGGACTGTGTTCCCAAGGATAAACTAAATTTCTTTTTCTATTTTTTTTGGTTGGTTAATTGGTTTTGTTTTTTGTTTGTTTTGCTATGTTGACTCCAAAGTTAAATGCTGCATCTACATACCCATTTCCAGAGAGTGCTGAAGCAGGCTTTGGTACAACTTCCCTTCAAGGAGAAGTTCACCTGGGGAATATACTCTCTGGAAAAGGGAAAACTCACCTGTTTCAGGTGCTGTTACTTATAGGAGTGCAGCGAGATTACACACAATAAATAAATTAGAAGAGTGTGGATCAATAATGACACAAGACTTTTGCATTCCTAATTATAGATATGTGCTAAAGCAATTGAGCTTAACTTCACAATTCTTATGTTTATTTGGATCAATTTTATTTCACAGTTCTCATTCCTTACCTTTTTGGTACAGAATATAACATTTTTTTTTGTTTTCCTCTTATAATTGGATAGGATTTGTGACATCTCTTCAGAAGCACCACTGGAATGGTAAATAATGTACACACAACATGCTCAGTCAGCCGGGGTACCCAACTGTGTGACTACAATCCAAGGGTTTTTTTGTACTGGAATCCATTTTTTCAAATTGTTTCATTAGGAGGAGGGAGTCTTTGGCATCAAAGTTCTGTCATAACATGTTGTAAACACTTGTGACTTTTAGCTAGGTCTATATAAAACTTGGTTTATTGACAAAGTAATATCCATCTGAAACTTTCTAGCTGCAAAGTGATTTTCCAGTAAGATCCCCATGTCCTGTGGTTTTCCATTATGTGCTCTCACGACTACTGTTGATTTTGTTGAAACCTGTTTAAGTTTCTCTAGGCCTTGCAATATGTTCTATTACCTCTTTCTAATTTTCATTATCTATTGAGAACCACTGTTGTAAAAAGGCAAGCATGTAGAAATTATTAGCAAATAGGAATTTCAAGGCATATGATGCCAATTTAATAATGGCTGTACAATTTACTAGAGGTCGTTTCGGACCTGTCAGAAACAGCTTCACCAGCCTCAACATAATCCTTAGCAACTTCGACAATTTTCTTACAGAGACATTATTTTGTGACTCAGCAAGTATTTGATATATCAATTATTTTGTGACTCAACAAGCATTCAATGTATTAAGATACATTGCCTTAATTAGGCAGCCTATTAAAAGGTAATGGCAGGATAATTTCATACAATTATAATTTTACCTGGGGGACTGATCATTATTTGATTACATGATGCTGTTGTCTATTGATCGTGTAACACATTTACAGCTGATAGTGAAAACAAATAGCCAATGAATAATTATCTCCCACTAATCAGTGGCAAAAACTGTATTAACATCGGCATAGGGACAATGTGGCCCAGCATTATTAACAACTGTGAGGGACAGACACATACTTGACCTCCTCAGCACTCACAACACTTCTCCTTCCCCTACACTGACTACCTCCGCTCCATCCTTCCATCTGCCATACTGGATGAGTGATGAACAAACACCCACCCGTTCAAAACTTCGTCTATTAAAAAATTTACACATTTACGGGAGAGTCACAATTCCAGTGGCACTCAGCGTACTTTTGTTGCGGTGTTGGAAGGAAGTGTAGAAACTAGGAAGATGGGACGGAACAGCGGCCACCTCTGGATGCGGAGAGTTAGTCTGCAGCAGCCACTGGGAACTGTAAGGAGGAGGAGGAACACCTCTTTTTGGAATGTTTGTGCTAAGGAAAATGGCATTGTCTAGATTTGCTATTTGAACACATTGTCTCCATTTTCTTGGGATCTGATCTTCAAGATTTTTTTCAGTGTTTCTAGAGATGATAAATCATACTGAGCCATTTTCAGAAGTGCTCAGAGGGCTACTTCACAGCAACCCTTCAAAGGCTGCTTTTAATACATAACTGTATGAGACTGTATGAAGCATTTAAAACTATGCTAATTAAACTGTTAAACTGACACAAGCATGTAGTTACATATTTAATAGCTCAAAAATGTTTGTTTTTTAAAACATTTGCAATGAAGATTGTGCTAAGCTGTATGGAGTAGGTTGTGCCTGATTAATTTTATGTATTGCACTGGGTAAGGCTTGATTTACTTGCTGAACTTAGTATTTTAAAAATCTTTCACTGCATGTTTGATGACATGGAGTGCCGTTTTACTGGCTTGTGTTGATTTCTGTCTAGATTTCAGAAAAACCTGGTGGCATAGATATGGTTTTCTCATGGGAGATGCATAAAAAACCAGAAGACCTTATTGAAGTCAAATGTATTTAAGTGGAAACTCTAATCATTGCCTTCAGAACTGCTGCCTGTTAATAACAATGGACTCTGCTGATTTGGTTTTCTTTTTACTTTTGAAATTAACTGCAAATCTGCAGTACAAAAATCCATATCCCAGGAGCTGCTGTGGAAGAGACATCTACTGTCTAAATTGGCCTTTTATTTTCTATTTCCCTCCTGCTGCCCTTGTTTGTGCAGAGATGTTCTAGGGTTGATTTAGCTATTCCTTGTGAAAATGGACTTGGAATCAGTAAATGAGAAGGAGATGTTAAAAAACTGCTACATGGCACGGAGTGAAATAGGTATTTCCAGAGACTAAGTTCTCTGACTCTTTAGGCAAACATCATGGATTAGGATTAACTGCCCTCTCTAGAGTCTTACTTCTCTTCATGGGATGGGACAGGAAAGAGCAATGACTAAATTAAACTTAAATATATAATTTTGGTCCTTAAGTTAGGGTGCATATATGGCACTCTTTGATCCAATGTATTTTTATAATACATTTTAACCTTCTAAACACCCACACCAGGCTCTTCCTTCTTACTGTATGCACACTGTCTTTTTTTCATTTTCTTACTGTCTATTTTTTCATCCTCACTGGATGAAATGTCTCTTGGGACAATCTTTTATTTGTGTTTCTGTTTGCCCAAATTCAGATTATATTTTACGTTCAGTGAAATTTCAGCACTGTTGCGTGCTCTGATTAGGGCTTTGACTTGACGGCTCTGGAAACAAGAGAAGCTGAAAATGTATGTATTTTAATATTGTGGCCCCATTTTATTTATGTGCCTTGAAATAAATCCAGGACATAAGACATTCTGTCTTAGAAAAACCATAAGCTATTTCAAATCACCCTTTAGTGAAAAACTTATCACTGAAGAGCTATCTAAGAACCACTGTCAAGGATTCTGTGGAAAAGACAATTTAATGAGGTTATAATTTGTGTGAAAGAATAATACCTTTTTTGCAAATGATGTGCAAAGTTTTTCTCTGACAGATGGTATGCACATTCAGTCTATAATTACATGGTCACTTAGATGCAACACAAGTTTCTGATCCCACCTGTTCCCTCTTTATTCCTTTTGCCTGTTGGTGTAATTTCCCTTGTACCAGGTTTTGTGTGGCTAAAGAAGGAGCTGTATCTAGATGAAAATTAACTTTAAAAAATAAATTTTCTTTTCAGATGGATCAGTACATTAGCTTATAGTTCAGAGGTCTAAGCTGGCTAAAAGAGGAGAGAACAATGAGTGTTGGGAGCAAGGCCAGAGTGACATTTCCAAGCTGTTTTCCAGCTGTTTGTCCGTGGGCCTCTATTACGCTTGGGGTTATTTTTCCCAGGTTCAGGACTTGATTGTTTCTCTTGTTGAACTCCATAAAATTCCTGACTATCCAATTCTCCGACTTGTCCAGGTCTCTCTGAATGACAGCACACCCATCTGGTGCAGCCATCTCTCTTTCCAATTTCATATCGTCTGCAAACTGCCTGAGGGTCCACACTGTCCCACTACTCACAGAGTTAATGAACAGGTTATAATATTGGCCTCAGTAGCAGCCTCTAGGATACCCCACTAGTGCCTTGTCTGCAGCTGGACTTAGTGTTGCTGAGCAGTTCTGTTTGGGACCAGCTGCTCAGGCGTGTCCAATCCACCTCACCGTCCACTCATCTAACCCATATCAGCATCTACAAGAGAAGGTCAAGCCTTCTCTCTACATGTGGTATAGCTGGATAACCTGCAATTCCCTTCAGCCTACTTAGCAGTTATTAATAGCCTACTTAGAGGTTATTAATATTATTAATGCATTTAACTTTTTTTTAAATTTTGGGGTTTTTTTTATTTTATTTTTTTTTAATTTTACCTCCAAGTGAGGCCATGCCTAGCTGGTAATATAAATTCAAGAAGCAACAGTTTTTTAATGGTCCTTTTTTCTTGTCATTCATTGCAGAGCACATGGCATCTGATGCATTTCCTGATGGTGGCATTGAAGAGATCTCTGCTGACTGAGAGGGAGTGAGGTTGGTCTTTGGTGCTGCTCTGCATGCAAATATTCAGCTACGTTCACATGCTCCATTGTTTCTGGAGACCAAGTACAATATTAAAGCAAAGAAATACAAACAATCCTTGTCTTGTATTATCACTTGCCAATCTGTCTCAGGGCAGAAAACGTATTTTTAGAAGAACATATCAAAAAAAATAATTTGTGAACTCTTTTTTCTTTTCTCTTTACCCTTTTGAGAATGCAGACTGCATTACAAACAGCAACAGATTTCATAAGCTTCAGCTTTGCTCATGGTAGAAGAATACAAAATGTTGACAGTAGGAACCTGGCTCTTTTTATCAAAGCTGTTCCTGCTTACTGGATTTATAAGTGACTGAATCCAGATGGATTTTTATCTTAGCTTTCACCCTGATGCTATTTCACTTGGATATCATGAAAGAAAAAGTAAGCTAAAGAGACTTACAGGGTTACCAGAAGAGAAATTTGTGTTTTACTGTATTGACTAAAAATAGATATTATTGTCTGAACTGTATACATCTGTGAGTCCTCTCGCTATGTTTCAGAAATAACATAGCTGCCAGAAATAGTAACAAGACTTGTCCTTGGCTGCAATGTGATTTTTTTTCCTTTCTCCAAATAGCTCTCCTCAAAGTAGCACAAACAGCTTATTTTCTAATTTTCATGAAATAAATTTTCATATATAATATTACAGAATAGCATTAGTCTGTATTCAATATTAGAGAAAATGTAAGTATGTTTGCCCTGAAATTAATTTTCTTAATTTTCGGTCTACAGCTCCAGGAGAAATGTTGACCTGGAGAATCTCCTCCAGCAGAACTCCCCTTAGCAAGAGATCTCATCAACTAACCAACAACAATCACTTTTTGAAGTGAAAATTCAAACAGTTCATCAAGGCAGGCTAAACAAAAAAAGTATGCTGAGAGAAAATCTTCTAATCTGAATAAGGTACAAACAAATGAGCCCTTTGTTTCACAAGAATCTCTGAATAAGTATTTGCAGAAGAATAATTAGCCATTATTTTCCTGTAGTTGTTGGCATTAATAAAATTTTCTCTAGAAGAGGAGATAGACAAGTGACAGTAAATGTTGTTTACAGATATTTATTATGTGTTAATTGAGCTGTGTGTGGACTGAGTTAGGCATGCTTACATAACCATTAAGTGATCATTAGGTACATAATCCCATTATCCCCACTACATATTATATTTTGTTTCATTTGAATCTGGTTAGATGTTTACTACTTAAATGTAAGCATTTTAATTTCAATTCCATTATCCTTATTTTAGAGATGAAAGATTTGTGGTGACTTTCACTTGAAATGTCGCAGTCTCAGCTCTGTCTTTTTTCAGTCACAGATCCTAGGAAAAATCCCAGAATCACAGAATCCTTTAGGTTAGAAAAGACCTCTTCAGTCATCAAGTTCTACCTTTGACTGATCACCACCTTGTTAACTAAACCATAACACTAAGTGTCACATCCAGCTCTTCCTTGAACACCTTCAGGAACTGTGGCTCCACCACCTCTCTGGGCTGTCCATTCCAATGGTTTTCTTGCAGGAGCACAGACGTGCATTTTGGTGTTTAATAGAAAATATCATATTTGGATTAAACTATGCAGTTGTTTGGCACCATCAGAACCAGGCATGCCAAAAACTATACCCCCAAGTCAGATGACCAGAGGCACTGGACTTTCGAACTTCCTAATAAATGTCCACAGGCTCCCAAAACAACAGGTTAAAGTCAGAAAGAGAAATTCTCTAGAAACAAAAGAAATGAAACCATTTTCTAAGTGAGTTTTCATTTGTAAAAATGCCTTAATTTATTCTTGCATGCTTTTAGATTTCATTGTTCTTGTGCAGATTATACTGATGTTCACAAATGACATTCAGATGAATAACTATTAGCACAAAAAGAATAGTCATGGGATGTTGGTGCTATTTATTACGAATTAAAATAGAAATTAAATTGGTTATTTTTTAATTCACATTTTCTCTCCTGGTGCACATCATAACAAACAGCACCTGTTTCTCACACAGTTTTTCTACTTGTGAAAAATCTATGGAGAAAAAAACCTATAATCTTTTTTTAAAAAAGGCCTGTCAGAAATTGTCTAGCACTTGTACCAAGTACAGATGACACTTGCATAGTTTGATAAACCTTTAATCAGATTTATGCAGCATCTTCGTGTCATCAGCAATACCCTCATTATGTCATCTCAACGAGTTATTTACGCATTTTAAAGTTACACAAAAATAACTTGGCATGTGAAAATTAAAATACTACAAAATCTTTAGATCTGAGGCAATGAAATATATAGTACTAACTGTTCTGGCATTAAAAATTGCTTAAGGACATGAGACATCCAAATCAGCATGCAGAGACCCCTGGTCATTTATAAAGTAACTTTCTTTCGTGTGCAGTCGTGGGCCTTTCACTCATCACTCTGTCCTTCTTCCAAAAATGACTTGAACCCTGAAAGCACATTCGCTCCCCTGAACTTATCAGAGATATTTACAATGCTGGAGATGCTTTTCCCTTCAGGTAATCTCCCTGGACAGAAATTCCTGGTAACATAGCTGGGCTTTCCAGCTTCCCTGTTTCCTAGTGAGGACGGATTTTTTTGTATGTGGGTATGGACATTGATTTATGTGATATTGATTCAGATGATATTTATTTTTTTTACATCGGACAGTCACACTCATGATGGTCAACAGCCAAGACGATATGCCCTTCCAGGAACAAATCTAAAAATTGGCAAAAGCCAATTTTCTTCCTATCATGTCAAATTAATAAGTACTTGTACAAAAGTTTGAAATTGAACAGTTATTTATAAATAATCACCATTAATAGCATAGAAAATGGCTTTACATATTGCTCAGAGCTGTGAGAATTTGTAAGTTTTGTAAGGTATTTCATCCAAATTTTAAATCAGAGACCCTAGAACACAAAATTTTCTAACATATTATAATGAGATTATAAGAGCAATGTTTTTGTGCAGTTTACTATTGCTTGCAATTCATATTCATTATGAATTACTACTTTTGTACCTTCAGGAATTCAGTAACTTACATCAAAGCTGGATATCCCACCATAAACTAAAAAATGCGCTGAAAGAACTTTAGAAACGTTGATGTGCTGCTGTTTGGCTTAGGGAAGAACTGGAAGAAAGGTGAAGTTGTCAGCACAGTGACTACTGAACTAAAGCATGTCTATGGAACCCACTGGGCAGCCTCACCTAGAGCTCAGATAATATTAATGTAAAATACTTTTCTGTGGAAAGATTCATCATACAAAAAATTTCTTAGGAAGATTTACGTCTAAGAGACTTTCAACCTTTTTCCCACCAGCAAGTTCACTGGGCTGTACTGGAAATAGATATGGGAAATATTTATGTCTGTGTACACAGATTTCCCCACCCTCATCTTATGAACCAAAATAAACTCTCCAGCAAAAAAAAAGACATCTTTTTCTGGGTGCCAAGTTGCATCACTTGCTTCTCTGGATATAGGGAATTATTTAAACAACCACACAGATCTTCCAGACTTTTTCCTCTTCTCCACTAGCTAAAATACCCTGGGGACTGATTTCTTCCCAGGATAGAATCTGTTGAAGATACATAATAAATTTTTGGCAATGAAGTTTTGTTCCTACCATGTTCTCCATACAAGCACATTCCAGCCACAAGGATTGTTGTGTAAGGATTGCTGTTGGCACTGCTGCTCAAAAGAGGGAAGAGGGGAGCCTGCCACTCTCCATAAATTACACCATGAGAAAATGACTTTCAGCCCAGCTATAAACAGACGATTATGAGAGGTTATGCATTGCCATCCTCAGGCAACCAGTGGTATTAGGAGAATGACTCTGTAATGAGCAACACATACTGACAAGTGTTTTGGGTTTTATAAAATATGTTAACCATAAATTGCCTTCAGATTAAAAAAAAAAAAAGAAGTGTACAGAATTTAATGTAGAGAAAAAGCATGTGCATGGCACTTGTTATTATCAAGTGTTCTTATCAGGAGAAAAGTTCTTTTTCTGGGTAGCAAGAGATCTCTGTTCCTATGTAGCAGAACATTCAGCAGAAGAATATATATGGGATCTTGCCTTTCCCAGAAGCTAGGTATGAACACTTTTAGTTTAGAGAGGACGACTGTTCACAACACATTGAGAGCCTTCTCCTTCTCTTTGCACTGTTTATTCTCTCACAGGAACTCTGCCACAAATATGTAAATCATAAACATTCCCCCACAAACAGTCTTGCATTCACTGTTCTTGGAAAAATGTATGCTATAATTCTTCTCTCTTTTTCCCTCCAAGTTCTTAATTAAAAGGACATTTCTGAGGGATGTTAACTGGAACAGGAGTTTGAACCTCAACCTTCAAGGTTTTGTTTTGAGATATATGGTGCAGCAGAGACAATATTAATTCTTAAAAAGGGTTCAAATGTTCAAAAAGCCTTTTGTCCCTCCTTGCATGTCCCACCATCAAGGATAAATAAGACACTGACTATCCAGAGACCCCAGAGATCAAAACGAATCTAAAAACTGATGTGCTGTAACTAAACTGTTAAATGAATACAGAACCTACTAGCCCTGCATGTACGACACAGGAAGATTGTTAAAACTGTTCATCTTTCCTTACTTCCGTTACTAACATAAGAAGTTATTTCTGAAGCCAAAGATAGGAATGGATGGGTGATCCTTTCCTCGTTCTTATAATCATAGACTCATGGAATCATGGAATGGCTTGGGTTGGAAGAAACCTCACCGATGTCCAATCCAGCTGTGGACAGGGACGCCATTCCCAAGATCAGGTTGCTCAGGGCCCCATCTAACACAGCTTTCAAAACTGCCAGGGATGAGGCATCCACAGCTTCTCTAGGCAGCCCGGTTCCAGTGCTTCATCACCCTCTGAGTAAAAATTTCCTACCTAAGCATCTAATCTGAACCTATCTTCTTTAAGTTTAAAACCCTTTGCCCTTTGTCCTGTCGCTATCTGCTCAAATAAAAAGTACCTTTCCCTTCTTAAAAAGAGAGGGAGAGAGAGATGGAGTGATTTGCACAGCTCTGTGCTTTAATTACAGAGCAACCTTTGCCTGATGACACTACTATCCTAATTAAGTACCATTACGCTACCCTTGGGACCTTTCTGATTAAGCCCCAATTATGTGGAGTATTCACGACGATGGTAAAAACCATCCCATTTTCTAACTCTTGCGGCACACAGTAATGATGTAAACATCTCTCTTGGGACCCAAGGATGCAAACAGTTAGACTGTGCTTTTAGAGATCCAGCAACAATTTCCAAAGCTGAAGATTTCTGAAACATCAAGAAATGTTTTAAGTTGCATTTAAGGTAATCTAAGGCTTTTAAAAATATACTGGAAGAGTGCATATGCAGTCAACAATGGATTTTTGAAGACCTAAACCACAGTTTTACTTTCACCTTTCTTAGACTTCAGTGGCAGATGTCAGTGTTCTTCAAACACCTGTCTTCAGTGCTGGAGTTTATTCATGCACAAGATATTTCTCTTATCAGCAAATTTGTCAGATTTTTGCCTAGTCTTTTGACTCTGTTTTATATGACTGATCTGTTGCCTCAGAGTTCTTACTCTGCACAACATAGGTAACAATTCTTAGAGAAAGGCACAGGAAGGCATAAATGTTGCATGTCTAGTATGCTAACTGGAAATGTTGATATGAAATGAGGAAGAAATGTCTCTATTCTGATTAAAGATGCATTTAGCCAACAGACGGATACTGATGCTGGGAAAATTTCATTTGAGTATAAGCAGCCACTAGTTTGAAACAACAAAAAGACCTTTGAAAGTTTCCTTCTTCAAAAAGTAGAACAATGTGACAGTAACAGAAATTTTGGACAGATGTGAGTTCTGCTTTTTTGTGTCTTTGTCTATTTAAAAGGTCCATGGTAGAACACCTGCCATGGTGATCTTCTCTACTCCCTTGGATTGTGACAAATATAAAAATAAGCTAGTCAAGATAATATTAAGACTCATTGCTCATGGATATAAACATGCAATAAATTTTAAACCTGAAGAAAAATTAGAGTGTAATATTGTCAAAGAAGTAGCTAGATAATTTTCCTTTTGTTCAATTCCCAAATGTAAAATTGAGTTGTTTTCTAAAGCAATGGAGTAATATAAATTAAAATATGATGAAGGCCAGAAAGGCTAAAATATCATAACTACAAAAGAACCATTTGCATGAAAACAAAAAGTCGGATCAATCCTTAGACCTTAAAATGGTGAAGCCAGGCATTAATATATTCTGCAAATCTAACTGAACTGAATAATAGGTTCTTTAAACTGTTACGACAGAGCTTGCTTTATACTTTATTAATTGAGTTCTTCAGTAGCCCAGCATTTAGAAATAAACCAAAAAGCAATCCACATATTGCCAAAATTATTCCTTTGATCATAAGGGTTTTTTTTTCCTCCAAATCACACCTGCTCATTCTAAATAAATGTGTTTCATTGTCAGAGTATGAGGTGTTCAGCAAGCTGTGTGGACAGTCACCTGTGATGTGAATGCCTTACTTTGCTGTTTCTGGTATCCTTGTTTGCTTGCTTTACATGGATACATGTGTGTATGTTAAAATGATAGGTGTTGAAAACATCACCTCCTGATTTGCTCTATCTGCTGGAAGACCACTGTAGTATTATGATAATGCACAAGAGGACGAAGTTAAAGCAAAGGTTTTGTTAAAATATAAACCAGTGCCTTAGGAGGTAATGTAATGGTTTTATTTCTGACTGTAACAGTGTTTCAGTCACACACCACAACTTCATTATGCAGGCCTTCAAAACAGTATTAATACCTCTAAGCATGGGGTGCAAAAAATGTCAAATAATGGATACAGTTGGAAAGAAGTTATTTAGTCATTGAAAAATGCATCTTCAAGGCAAACAAGGAATTAATAGCTATTTTTTGGCTGAAAAAAAATTGTCAAACTGTAAAAAATTTTTCATGAAATGTAAAGCAACTTCAAACTGGGCACTGTCAGGAAAGTCTTCAGCAGGGTGAAAACCTAGCTCAGTCTTCCAAGGAGTTGGCAGAGGAACCAGAAAATTGTCAACTGAGACAGCCCCAAAGTAGGGTGAGCAGTGGGACTGCATCATGAGAGAAGTACAGGCATGGTCCCTACCTCTCACTGCCCGCAGGGAGACTGAACAACATGGTCAGACACACAACTTGCTTTGAAACTGTTACATGGGGTTGCTAATCACTGAAATATATCTTATGTGCATATCAAGACTAAAAAATTCTTTTTTTCCACTGCCTTTTCAGTCCTCTTTCAGCCCTGCTCAAAGAGATCTGGGGGTGCTGGCTGGCAGCAGGCTGAATGTGAGCCAACACTGGAGCCCCCCTCCCCTCTCTTCCCCTCCTATTCTAGGAATAGGTTGCAAATTAGATTGAGAACTGTACTGGCAGGTATGTCCATTTTTTTCTGTGTCTACCTTTTCTGGGTCCCTAGATGCAATCAGAACACTGAAGCAGGTGTTTGAAAAGTCTAAAAAATGCCAGTCTGCCACTACAATCTGATTTGTTGCATCTTTTCCACCACACTATGTGAAAATATGTCTTTTTTTAAAAAGAAAAGTCATTATTTTTATCATCAGTTTGGTACTGGCATCTGCCGCCCCAACAGCTGTCACTCTTATCTAATTTGCCATTTTGGAACAGGAGAGGAAGTTATATTAAAGAAAGCTTGCAGAGTGACATTATGAAGTGAGTCCAATGTTCTGTTTAATTAGTCCAAAATGATAGTTTTAAAAACATTTTGCATCTGCCTATTAATGGCAAAAAGATTAGTTTCTTAAGCAGCCAGTCTCAGGCTGAGTAATTCTGGCATAAAAGCTAAAGCTCTACTGATGATTCAAGGAAATCATTCTCTTTGAAAACAATTCTGCTCATAATGAAAATAAATTTATTTGGATTTTTTCTCCTTCATATCTATGAGTATAACCAGGCAAATACGGTATTCATTGGATGAGTAATTAAATATTGCATGATATGTTGCTTAGTCCAATAGGATCTAAAAGTTGAAGCTGCTTGGCATGCTGGCCAAGAGAAACACAGATCTTATTAGCAAATATGCTGCAGTTGATTTTAAAAGTTGGAGTTAGTGATGTGAGTTTCTTGCCTCTTTGCTATTTGTGCCTGTGAACTACTTTCCTTGATATATGCTGTGTAGGACAATGGCTCACTGTTAAACTCTGCTTGGCTGTAGATTTGTGCAGTTAAGGCAGAAGCAGTGGAACAAAATCGGGCTGTTTGAATGGACACAGGATGAATATGAATTTGGAGGAAAAAGGGCAGGTTTGAATGTGTCTTATTAAGCAGGGGCAATATCTCATTTCAGCACAAGCTTGTGCTATGACTAAGAGAGAATTAATCATGTAATTTAGGGCCTTTACTTTTGCGTATACAAACCTACACCTGCTAATAACTGCATATAAGTACCTTCACACCTGCACATTTGATGATAGCATGATAGCTCAGGATAAACATTTAGTCAGATAACTACATGGCAAAATCAAACAACTGGAAGCACTGTCACTTCAAATTTTTATTGAACTGACTAATATTGCAATGCAGACACAAAAATGGTGCCTCATACTCAGGATCAGATTGAAGCCTCTTACGGAAAAATGTTGGCATGTAGGAACTCCAATATTTTAACTCAGCATGGCAAGCTTCAAGTGGCTGTATAAGTGCATATAAATTGGTTTTTTTCCAGCACTTGCTTAGGGAGGACAATTGCCCTCAGTATGAAGCCCTGCATGTGACAGCCGAGCAAACTGAAGAGCATTCAGGGACTTTATCCGCCACCACAATCTGAAAGTCTATTCAACTAACTGTGAGATTGGTCCCTGACACGCTTTGGGCTCAGGCCAACTAACACTCTCCCAGACAAAACTGGGCATGATTCAGCACTCATGAGGTCTCATGTAACATTCTCAAAAGGAAGCTTTGCCACCCTCACCTTGGAAACTCTGGCTTGCATAAACATAGCTTGTATTATCCCAGCTGCTGTTTGTGCCCAGAATATTCTTAGACATTTAAGATAAAAGCAGGGAGTGAAGATTCAGTACGTTTGAAAACTGATTTGCAAAAATAAGTCAAAGAAAAAGAAAAAATAGCAGAAGCTATTACAGCTTCTTTGTCTGGGGTGATCTGTAGGTTTTTTCCACATTAGCTGTATAGTCTGGTTGTTTGTTGCCCAGAACTCAGGCTGAAACTCTTAAAATATTTACCTCCTAGCTTGTCAGGGTTTCAACCTCTTGCTCTTGACTCCATCATTCACATTTCTGACCCTTCATCAGGTTGTATACCTCAAAACCTTTCAAAAATTACATCTACCTGAGTGGTGCTTTCTTCTAAAATATGTACTTTTTAACCCTGTTATTTTATCCACAATGATGAAATTGTGAAATGAAAAATTTCAGTCAGTTTCAAGGGTTGATTTACATACTTGGCTTTGACCTTTTCCAAAACAGTTTGAATACTGCTTTTTTGGGACTAATCTCTCTGCCAATGACAGGTCACAGAAGAGACCTAATTGCCAGAGAAGGTCTGGATTAAATGAAGGGCACTGACCAAAGGTAAAATTTTCAGTCTGAACCACATTTCCTCTTAGTTTGTCAATATTTGATGTTGGTTACATGCAAAAAATCTTCTATTTTTCCACAGTTTTGCTGTTAGATGATGATGTTGATTGATTGATTGTTTGATGTCTATTTTAGGAAAAAAAGATTGCTTCAGGCTGGTAAACAGGAACAGATTTTTATATATGCATACTGTAGGTACTTTAGTACAACTGATAATGTTGCCCCTTCGCAAAGAATTAACCTGCGTTTATTTACCACAATGTAAAAGGGTGCTATTTGCATTGCTGGATGTTCACAGTGTATTTTGCCAGGGTTTAGGTGGGATTATTATTATTACTGTTATTATTCCTATTTTACTGGTTGTTGCTGTTGTTATTATAGGATTGTTTTCCTTTTTATTTCTAAGCTAAGTACGCTTTAGAGGAATGTGTACGAGTTTTTTGTTCTTTGTTGGCATTAGTTGGAGTCCTGAATACATTTTCTTTGAAGTTTTAATGAAGAATGCAGGCCACCTTTCTATCGATAGTTTAGGTCAGAAGAGCCATACTTGAAAATATACTTGAAAATATTCGAAAAAGCACCCTAATTTTTGTTGTTATCACAGCGATATGATCGCTAAACATGAAGTAGAACTCAATTTGCATATTTATTAACACACACTATGTTACCTGAGCCTGAGTGACTCTGTTCAGTAATTCTTTAAGGGCAATATTTCCAGATTTCCTTTAGCACAAACTGTCTCCTACTCTAGAGATGAAAATACACCAATCTGTTTCTGTACAGAGGCATTTTCCTTCATAAACCACATAATCATATGAGGAATAATTGGGGAAAGGAAAGGAAAAGGAAAAAGATATATTTCCAAATAGAGTATGCAATTTACGTAAGTTATCTTGGTAACTTAAACACAAAGAAAATAATTCAGATCTGAAGAGAAAAAAGAGAAGCAGCATTGTAGCCCTATGTTTTCTACCTGTCTGTGCTGACTGTGGAAGTTCATGCAACAGTCTGTTCTGCGGATCTTCTGTCTGCTTCAGACAAGCACAGAGTTCCACACCCTAGGTGCTGTAGCCATCTGCTGCATAAAAATATTACCCCTTTCAAAAATGCAGAAGAGAAACAAAGTGAGTGCAAATCATATTATTTCACTTTTTCTGCTTTTAGGTAAGATGCTTTTAAAAGATGATGAGTGCCTCAAATGTTTATCAAGGGAAATATCAATGTACTTTTCCACTAAGCCAGAATAAACAGGTTTATAAACTTACATTATTTACCAGAGTGGAATTCACTTCTGTCTCGAGACTGCTGTAACTTGCACACTTAGACTTCATTTCACTGGCAAATTCCTCCTTTAATATCAGGTAAATTTGGAGTCACCACCCAAAATCCTCCCTGGGGGAAACTAATTAAAATTATCTGAATCAGTTTGTGCAATTCTAATATTCAATAACAAAGGGGGAATTAAATGTTTTCTTTGGGACTAAAATGATACTCTGTTTCTCTCTGCTTATGCTTTCCCTGACAGTGAAGAGTAGAACTTCAAATAATTTTCTGAGGCACCATCCACATTCCGGAATGCTTTTTCATTTCACACAGCTCATGAAAACAAAAGCTTTCAAGTGACATTACTTTGAGGTTCAAGTCACAGAGTTTCCCCTTTCTTCCATTCTCTGTCTTGCTGTCTTTCTAAAAGTTAAGGCAACAAAATTTTGAAAAACTGTTTCAATTGATTCAGCCGTATTAGCTTCTTCTTTAAGGGAACCTTGGAGGTTGGAGGTGGGTGGAGGGCCTGCTTGTATAATTTCAGATTTTTATCTTTGAATAATTTGAAAGATAAATTACATGATAACATGATCTATGTGACAGTCTAAGTAAATCATGTAGTTAGATATATATTCTACCTAAATGACCGCAGACACGAAACAATAGAAAACTGTATGAGAAATACAAACCCTGTGTCCATCCACTGTCTGAGTTAATCACACCTCATGAGACTCGCACCAGAATCAGATCACAGCCTGATAGTTTCATGTTAAAATTTTGTGAAAGATACTTAACCTGTGTGAAGGCGGAAGCTCTAAATCAGGAAGAAAGAGGCTAAACTATTTAATTCACCACGTTAAGAAAACATTACTGCACTCCAATCCATGATATTAAATTCTTAACAAAGTTTAAAACACCTTACAAAAATTAATAACACAGCCAATAATTATATTCAATGATTTCTCCCAAAACACAATTATTCTCCTATTTAGTATTCTCCTATTCAATATCAGTATAATCAGGACTGTGTCACTGACCCAATGAAAATTTTCTCATCTGAAAGCTTTAAAACTTTCTCAGACAAAAAAAAAAGAAAAAAAAAAAGGCTTAAGCAAGAAAGTTTTGTAACAGAAAGAGTTTTGCAACAAGCCCCGAATTGTCTACAAGGTCAAGTTCTGTTGCACTGTGCATGAAAACACTCTTGCAGAGTGTATGTGTTCCCAGAAACCAACTGAAAGCCAGTCTAGTCTGTGGAGTATGGGTCTAGTGCATACTATAAATGAAGCGACAATCTGCATTTTTGATCAGCTGTGTTTTCCTCTTGATTTTCAGATATTGGTTAATAAAAATTATATATCCATAAACTAAAGCTGATATTCAAAAGATTCAGGATTACAGTTCACAATGTTAGGGAGATATGCTTGTCTTCCATGCCCTGGTTAATTCAGATCAGCCCATGCAACAGAAATACTGGCATGACTTGTGACTGATCTACATACCCATGGATACAGTCCTCAGCAATGTACACGGGTTTTTCAGGAGAGATAGGAGAAATGATTCCTACTCAGTCATCAGAAAACTGGTGTTACCTCTGTCTTGTCTACAGTGAGTTTCACAGAACTCATTCAAATGCTATATAAGTCCATTAGCAATTTTGCTTTCTCCTGATGCACCTTCTCAGTTTCATTTAAGTTAGAGGTGGTAGTGAATCAAATTGGAACAAATCAGGACTGACAAACAAGTAATTTTTTTGTTCAACGGAAACTGAAATAAAACTCAGTAAAAGTAACAAAGTCTCCCTGCACCAAATTAAAAATTTAGCTAGATCCCTGGAAAGAAGAGAGCCTCACAGACCTACACTTAGGAATGGCTTATGTTCTGACATCACTACTAACTCTCCAATGTTTCTAAATCGCTACTAAAGAATAGGAAAATTCAGAATCAAAACTCAATTATTTTCTTCTGATGATGGTTCAAAGTGGACTTAAACATTTCTAGCAGTTTCCCAACCAGTCACAATATTAAGAAATAATTTGATTAAATTTGAATAAACTCTGAGAAGTCTAGAAGAATTGCCTTGACACACTTATCTACTGTCCCTCTAAAAATAAGAGATGGATGAAAAATGAAAAGAGGTCCGTATACCATCAACATGGTAAGTCAGGTTTTTCTGCTCTGTCTGAAAAGCTTCCCTGTTTGTGACATCATTATCCAGGCTGTCTGAATAAATTCGGCAAAACTATTATTTCTGCTGTTATTCACCAAGCAAGTGCAGGGTAGCTTTTTATTCATAATCTAATTCTTTTAGAAAAACACTTTTAGAAATCTGTTGGCAGCTACCAGCTGAAGGTCAAGCACAACAAAGGTTTGGTATCATGAAAGACAAGTAGGTCTGTCTGTGGCTGAGATTTTTGGTAAAATAGCTGTCTGTATTGTTTAACTGTGAGTACAGAACACAGATAAATCAATCAAGTGATTTTTATTGTTTGAAAATCAGCTAGAGGAGAAATATGAATAAAGACTGAGCAACCAGCTTTTCAGTAATTACATGATTTGAGAAATCTTCAAGTCTGCTAGCTCATTGTCTTTTCTGCCGTATTGCGCCTGTGGAAGATAACTACAGACAGGACCACAAAGGCAGTCTTCCAAACAAAGGAATGCTTTATTTTCATTGGTTTACTGGAGGCAGATCGTGCCAGAACAAGCATTTATCTGATGGATCTACAATGCTATACTGAACATGAGAAACGTATGCTTTTAGTCCACATGTTTTAGCAGTCTACTTTGGGATGAAAAGAACCACATTGATGCGATCCCGGTTTGCTCTATTGCCTACAGAGGGAACCCAGGGTGCCTAGGTCAGTCTTGCAGCTAAACCACGAACAGTACACCAAGATCAAGGATGCACTGTTTAAACAAGCAATATATGAAATACGATTTTAAGAAGCACACATGAAGATTCCACACGTGTCTTAGAGTGTTCCTTTTCAGTCTCTTACTGTGGCACTCAAAGGTACTGTTCTGCTAATTTAAGGTGTAAACCACCTAAAGGTGATGGAGATTTATTCTGCTTGTTCACCTGAAAACTGATATTTTAAACTTTAAATTTAGCAATTTTTCACACCTCCATTTTTTCTATATTGAATATCCAGTGATATTTTATTGCAAAACTGAAGAGATTTTGGGGCTATGGTTCAACACTGAAACGTCTATGTTTTTTATCATATTTCATTATCTACTTTATCAAAATACCATTTTTGCATTCTACTTTACTGTCAAAACTAAACATCATAAGGTTAGTCCTTATCTGAAATTTAGTCATGATTATTTAGCCTGGAATTAAGATAAACTGGCAGGTACTTTTAGTGACTGAACAACTAAAAACTGGAAAATATATAATCAGAGGCCCATATAAATTAGTTTGATAAATCATGGTGAAACGTACATACTACAAGCATTTGTACATCCACAAAATAAAAATATGACAGTTTTGTATTTTATTCAAAGAATTTTGTGTTTACTTTAATGTTCACTGGGTTTTTTTACAAAATAAAATATTTCACTTTGCATGTTAATTAGGTTTCTCTAAAAGTTAGCATTTTAACATTTTAAATCTTTGAAATTATGCACATTTACTTTTGTTTCATATCTCAGAATTAAATTCTGTATGGCCAACGTTACTCTTGTATGTTGCTGAAATGCCAAAAAATGGATTAAGATGGAAATTCTGAATATTTTCTTTGCTGATTGTTGAAAATAAAATATTAATTAATTTTAATGTCATTATAATTATGATTGTCTGGCAAAGGTATGTTTCCCAGTGACAACAGAAATTAGTCAAGTGATTGGTACTTTGTGCTGCTGCCCCTGTTCTTTTTTTTTAAATGTAGTTCTCATTCCCAGGTGGTTATTACTCATTAGGTGCAGACATGTGCATGAAATACTCTTTTATTCCATAAACTTTCAACACACAGTTTGAGACCTGAAGGAACCTGTGATTAATCACGTACTAATTGGATCATTCCTTCACTGACAGTAAGTTATAAACTGCATAAAAGGCACTCAGCTCCATTGTTTGTGAGATCCAGGTTCCTTTAGGGAAACAGCACATTTTACAGTAAGACAACCATCACATACAGAAAAAATTTTTTTCTCTATTCAAATACAAAACACACTTGATTGCACCATACTAGCTTTCATGATAGTTCTGCTTGCTAGCAAGAAGAAAGAAAAGAAAGAAAATAAAAGATATATAAAACTTTCTTATCAAGTTTATTCATTAAAACTCTAATTCTTCTTCTGGACTAACTTACACAGCTCCCACTGGCTCTATTGAAAGTGAAATATCCTAGATAGATTGGTTTGGATTTAGCCCAAACAGACAAATGACTCAATTCTCAGCATAATGAGAATGACATCTATAAAAATGCCTTGATAATATACAAAGATGAGATCAGATCGTGCATATCCAGTCTTTGAATCTGAGGATGAATATTTCCACCAAATTCAGTTTTACAAGCTTGGTAGAAAGAAAGGTTTGGTTATGATACTTCATGTAACTATAAATGTTTGTGAGGGTTCAAGGTGAGCCAATTCTGAGACAGCACCAAAGACTGTAACAGATTAGCTTAGATAAGAGTGCTTTTTCTTTCTGCAAGAAAGTGTTTATCTGTATTCACTTCAATATTTTAATATCTTTCTCTGCCATAGAAGCAGGTTTGTGCACTAAGCATTTAACCTCCCAATAACTGAGTTCAATGTTCAATTACTTTAAGGTTTCATTTTTTTCTAATTAGAGGTAACTTCCTTGAATTAAACCTTGGTGACATCTTACTGAACAGCTGCAGAAGAAGAGTGGATTTAATTTGTATTTGCAGGGCCACATCTCAAATTATTTGATATGGTTAAAAGTGTAAAAATACTAAATTAATGTGGAAGTATACAAGTAATAATTTTACAGCACTTACTAGCAAACACATACACCAGTGGAGAAGCGGAGTGTTTCTTCCCTTTTATTTCACTTGAATTTTCATAAAAACATGGAAATATTCCTTTTGGTCATTATGTAGATATAATTCACAATTAAATAATTGTGTGGAACAATTCACTTAGTGTGCTTAGAGGTTTTAGGTCACAATAGACGTAGGTGTGCACGCACACACACACACGCAGAGATGTTGATACCAAATGCATGAGTAGAAGACAACTAGAAAGGACTGCACATTGTCTCTAAGGCATCTGAATTCACTCCCTCATGAGCTCCTCAATCCAGGAAACGACAAACCCCTACTAACAATAAGGAAAAAAAAATTAAAAATGGCTGATTCACCAGTCTTTTGGGATTTCTATGTTATTATGCATCCCTAGAAACAGAGCTGAAAATTGAATTTAGAGCAAGGGGACATGGCAGGATCTTTCTGACTAAAATTTCTGCCTAAGCTACCAGCCTAGTCTCACTGTGTTGAGGTCACAGAGCTATTGCCATCCTACAGTATTGCTTTGCTGGAGGTTTTGAAGTATTGGCGGAAGGAGCTAACAGAGGCAGCCGGGAGATAGGTGCTGGCTCAATTAATTGAAACATCCAGAATTGATGAGTGCTGTCAAGAGCTCACTATGAGGATGGCTACCAGAGGAGCCTAACGAAGTGACTGGAAGAGATCAAGGTTATTACAGGATCTGAGCAAAATGGCTGAAAGCAACAAGAAGCAAAGGGAGAGCACAGTGTGGCGTGTAAGAAAGTAGAGCAATAATTGTAAATCAAATCATGCATTCAGGAGTCAGTAAGACGCTAGTGGAATTGAAACACTGCGTGGTAAATATCAGTTTCTACTTATCAATGAACGAGGTATCACTAGTATGAGAAGATAATAACTTATATAGTTCTATGACAGCATGATCCTTGCCTTTCACATATACTTCATGACAGATATAACAGCTGTGCTGTTGCTGTTTTCTTTCTGGCTGAATTTCCAAAACAGCAAAAAATAAACCCATTAATACATTTTGGTTTTCTTTTTTTCCAAAGATACCATGCTGAATGTATCTTTCAAGTGTTATAAGCAGCTGTGATCTCACTGCAGAGTGTGCTTGGCTGAGTGAAAAAGTAGTAATGGATATTTTACAAAAATAATTAAAAAGAAAATATAGACAACATGTGTCAATATATCAGAGAGAGGGGAAAGGGCTAAAGCACGCAGAGTGAAAGGCAGAGAGAGACAGTGAAGGTGTTTTACCACGCAGTCTAATCCTTTGGATGACTACAGAAACAAAAACCTGTTAGCGGGTTCCATGGGAGTCTGAAGATTGATTGTGTGTCCTACTTCTTCTGTGCTTCCTGTGCTTGGAATGTCTTTTTAAACTGCTGATTTCACAGTCTAAGAAAGGGCTGACGAAAGAGGCATTGGCTGTAATCTAGCTATAAGATTGAAAGGTTCAGAAACCACCTTGAGAACATGATAAATATTTCTGTTTCTTCCAGCACTTCAAAGTGCACTCACTGAAGATGTGAACTGCTTGATTGATAACAGGTTGTTCACATTGCATAAGCCTTCACCTTACAGCTGAAACAAAGAGACACAAAACTAGAAGTCCTGGAATAAGATTGATCAAGTCAACCAAGTCAAAAAAAATTTCTCAAAATACATGTATTTGCCCTACTCAGTAGACAGATCCTCACTCAGTGAAACTTACTGTGATACCCATATGAACAGTCCTTCCCAAATTTTCGTGACGATAACACAGCCATAACATCCACTCGATGAGGACCTGGCATAAGAATTTTTCTTGGGTTATTTGACTCAAGTTTTTAGTGAAATAGCTCTTTCTTTCCATTACTCTTTCCAGTTACTGGTTAAACTCATAGTAACATTTAGACTTGTATGCTGCTTGTTTGTTAGCTTTTGGTTGGTTTGGGGTATTTTCTTATTTTGCTTGGTTTTTCATGGATTGAGATTATTTGTCACTTTGCCAAAGTATTTGCTGGATCAATCTCCTTCTTTCATTAAACACTGTAGTCATTGTTTAAATAATAATGTATTTAACCTTTAGAATCAACTCTTAGATCTCTCTGGCTGGATTTTGTAATCATAAATGCATCAAGGAACAGGAAGAAAAAACTAAATATGCAGTATTGGCCAAAGAATCCTAAAGAAACTAGAGTCTTTCAGAAGTTTAATAATACAATATAACAATCTGTAACACAGTACTAAAACACAATTCTATGCTGTCAAATTTACTACTGTTATGGTGCTAAATTCTTCTCTAACTTAGAAAAAAGTGTCAAGCATTCTGAATTTAATTGTGATTGGACAGCCATGTTTTAAAATCTTCTTCAAAAACCCCTTAATTTCAGGAATTAAGGATTTTCTTTCTCAAAAATGTGGTCCTATTTAACTCTTAAACTAAAAAAATTAGCAAGACTGCTGATTTTTTTAACCCTCAGGAAAAGTGATATAAGATGTTCATTGTAAGCCTCATGTCCTCAAAAAATGACACATTCAGAATGCAATAAAAAGTATCTTATTGCTTCATGGGAAATGTATAGTTGGAAGGAATATTATGAATTGAAACCATATTCAGAAAAGGGCTGGTTTTGATCAACTGGATTTTTTCATAGTGTACAACACTTGAGTTAGTTTATTTGCTATTTAAATCAATGAAATGGAATGAGACAGAATGAAATAGAAAAATTAAGTTTCAAATCTGAATTTTTAATTTAAAATGGATGTTTTACAAGATTCCATTTTACATGAATGATTTGGCATTTTGATTTTGCACCCAAACCTGGGAAAACAAAAATGTCATTGCCTAGAGTTTGAAACAATTCTCTTGATGGTCTTACCTGTTGTTTTTAATTAAATAATTAATTAATATTTTTAATTGAAAAATTTCCAGTCATGTTCACTATTGTAATGTTTGTGAGTTCATTTTTCAGACTGATAAGAGATCCTTGCAATGATTGTGTCATTGAAATAGGCAGAATTCTTCCATCAGATTCCTTCAGCAAAAATTTAACTTCATTCTGCTGGAAACTGGCATGCAGCCATTAAAGAAAAAATAAACAAGATTTCTTACAAGAAACATGCATAGTACTTCCATTGCTTTATTCTGTTTACTGTGGTAGAATTACATTAAAATTCATCCTCATTCTGTCATGGCCATTGTTAAACAATTTTAACGACAATGCCTTAGATTTTTAAGTTTGGTCTAAAGATTCGCTGTGACCCGTTTCAAGTTTTTCTACTGACTTCCCTGGTACAAGAAAAGCAAGGAAAAATATTACATATTTAGTGGATATCAATAAGATATAATATTCATAAGCACTGCTCAAATAGTTTTTAAAAAAGTTATATAGACTTGTAATCACATAAAAATATTGATCCCACAGGACTGTGATCTTTAATCTGATAATTCCGAAATACCTGGGGCAAAAGGAATTTAAAACGCCACGAATAACACTTAGAATATACTGTTGTATGTGATATGCACTGAGCATCTATAGATGTCATAAGGATATATGAGGGTATGGAGGAAAAGAGCAAACTCGTAAACAGTGCATTACAACAGACCTTCTGAGACTTTATAGTGACAGATTACTAGTAAAATACCAGTTTTGCAAACTGAGCATTTCAAGAGACCTGAAACTGAAAAACAGATGAAGGTATCTGTAACTTGTGCAAGAAATTAACAGTTCCTTTGCAGTGTGCTGAGCAGTGTGTGAAATCATTTCCCTCTGAGTTCCGAGGGAGGTGACTTAGGAATGCAAAATATATAGGAGAATAATATTTTCAAAATAAAAAAAAAAATCCAAGAATTTAAAAAATGGTGCAGTGTTAGCCAGTAAATAATTCATTAGTTGCATAGAGAAATGTTCTGACTTTATTTCTATATGCTGCTTATGAGCATATTTCTATATGCTGTATATAAGGAGCCAGAGCAGCAGTACTCAAGAGAGATTATAACTTGGCTTTCATCATTCTGGGTGATTTCCTTGCTGTAGGACCATGAGAGCAGGAACTGAACCAATATCTTGGGAGGACGCAGGATTTTGCCATTGACTGTATCAGCTAAGACCAGCTACTTGGTCAAGGTCTAGTTGCTGTTCACTGCTTCTGTGGGATAAAAAATAACAAGCAGAACAGGGTGTGAATTCAAAGAAAGAGATGGTATTCGGACAAAAAATTTACCTGTGAGTAGATGAAAGGTGGAAGTAAGTGTGTGCTGTAGGCAGGACGGAGGAGCGGGGGAGCTGTTGCCTGGAGCTGAGACAGCACAAGGTCTCTGAAGGGTCATCAGAGGGTGTGGGTGAGTGCTGGCAAGCAGCAGCAGTTACAGAGGCAGAACAATTTGCAATGCTTTTTCAGACTAGACATTTCACTGAAAACATGCAGCTTTGTTCGTTGTTGGCAACTCTTCTGTCCCCAAAATGCAAACTATGGTTTGTGAAGCCAGAAAGAGAATGCTAGCACTGGGTACTGCAAGCAACTTAGGGAATCACGGAAGCACAGAATTCCAAGAAATGTCCCAAGTAATGACTCTGTGACCATAATTAATTCTTAATGGTGAGAACATCGAAAAATAGAAAATACGGGTTTCTTGAGGACGTTGCAATTCGCAAGGAAGTGACTGTAAGTTGATGCCAAGTGCACACAAACAACATCTATCAACATTACATTTAAAACAGTTCTGTGATATGCAGGTTTGTTATTTGGACAGGCAACCTGACAGCAGAGATTGATGCACCTATCAGAGAAGAATAAGAGTATAAATCTCTGTCTTATCAAAAGGAGAATGCAGGGAGCAGATAGGGCTGATGTGGTAGACGTAATCTATTTAGGTTTCCAAGAGACATTTGACATTGCATGGTAGAACAGAATAATAAATCTTCAGGTTAGCATGTAAAGCACAGAAAACTCTTTTCCTTCCAGCCTTCTCAAGCTGCAAAGTAGTACACTGATTCCCAAGCGCAGCACATAATTTCTTCAGTCATTTTCCTCTCAGCCTTTTTGTTTTTCTACTCTTTGTATTGTCTAGAAAGCTCTTCTAGAAAACCTCCTTCTATACATCTTCCACTTTTTTTCCCCTTTGTATTATGTTTAACTTTTCTGTTTCCTTTTATTTATCTTGACTCTTTTTTTTTTTTTTTACATTAAACAAGAGTGCATCCTGATTCAATCAGTCTGGTTGATGTTGTCTTAGCATCCTGAGTCTATCAAGTAAAGAATGGGGGTGAGCCACCATCCCTTGAGGCCTGGGAACAACAAAAAACCCACAGAACATTCTCAAATGAAAGATGACTTCTTTAGGGACTTTCTTTAGACTTATCAGTAGGGATTTTTGTACAAGTATTGAATGAGTTACTCAAGAGAAAATTGGATTCTAGAACTCTTACGAATAACAATTCATAAGATATGCAGACACACTGAATACACAAAAACATTAATATCACTAGCAAAGGTGCAGGTACCTGCAGCACTATTCAGGCTTCTGAATGCCTCTATGTAATCCCTTGTTTCTCACATTTTTATCACCAGGGATTCTATTTCAGGATGCTTCAAGGCAACATTTGATCAAAACACAGGAAAGAGGAAATGTACTGTCCTGAAATACATATTAATCCTCATGCACTGCCACTTCCTGTCTTCTGAAGGTAAATGAAAATGCCTTTGACGTGTCACAGGAAGTCCCTTGAGTCAATACACATGCCCCTTTCTTTGCAATTGCGTCGTAAAGCAAATCTGTCACTGAGACTGCATCAGTTCTAATAGCAGCCTCTATCAGAAATTAAGGGTGCAAAGTACAGACATGTCTGTTTTACCTCAGGAGAATATGAAGTTGTCTTTGGCAGCAAGTAAGGCACTGCAATTTGGAAAGCAAGATGCTGTAGCAATGCTGATCAGTTTGGGGATTGCTTCGAATGATCAGGACCAGTTTGCATATAATATGAGGCAGATCGTTCCTCAGAACTCTTACACTTCTTGGAGAATACGGCTTCCAGGTCAGTCAAACTTCCCAGGTCAATCAAACTTCCACAATGAGGTTTTCGATATCTATGTGGATGGGGACCCCCTTTGGGCACCTGTTCCATGTTCTTACCACCATCACTGTGATTTTTTTTTCCTCATAGCAAGTTTGAATTTCCCTTTCTGCAGCTTGCATCTCTGCTTTTGTGCATTTGCTGTGCACCTCTGAGTCTAATTCATCCTTCTCCACAATACTGCATTAGATAGGTGAAAACAATCCCCCAGTCCTATAAACCTTCTTGTCATCAGAATGAATAAACTCATTTTTCTCGGTGTCTCTTTGGTTTTCCAGTTCTTCAGTCCTCTAAACTGTCCCTAAGAAGGGCCCTTTTCTGGACTTAGTCCAGTTTTCAAAGTCGTCTTTGCACAAGTGATTCCAAAATGGGATGCAAAATAGATGTGATGTCACGAGTGCTGAACAGAGGGGAATAATCATTTCAATTGACATGCTGGCAGGCTGTGACTCGTGCAGTTCAGTGCATAGTTAGCTTTCTCCTGCATAACTGACTGCATTAGTAAAAGTATTTTAAGATTTTATGTTTAAGGTATATTTTGATTTCAGTTTAGGCATATCAATATATAAAATTTGTAATGTTTACTGCCTGTAATACCCAGAGTTATTACTTAGAAATATTTTCACTAGAAAAGTCACATAATAGAATTGTTTTGGAAAAAATGTAAGCTTTTAAAAAAAATTTTACCTAAATGTAATTGTATACAAGTACTAGCACTTAGCAGGGAAAATGTTTACTTGTTGAAATAGTGTAAATGAATTCTTCCGTCAAATAACACTTGTAGGTAATGAACACAAATGTGAAATATATATTAAGAATTTTCTCAGTGCATCAAATCTGCGCTTTAAAAAATGGTAATTGCTGTGTGAGATAAAATTCGTATAAGTTTGGACTTTCCACTGGTCTCTGCCAAATTTAGTCAGGAATTCTAGACAACAAGCTGATCTTTGGGGTCTTCTGACACTATATAACAATGGCACAATAAATAACCATCAACAGGTGTATTGCTAATTGTGGCCACTGTGACCTATTCGCACCTACGCAGTAGGGCTGTTCAGCCTGCATTTGCATCCTGATTTACAGAACTGTAAATTTACACAGTTGTGGATGGCATGAGAAATCAACTATAGAACTAAAGGATATGTTGACACAGGTGAGAAGAAAAGAAGAAATTTCATTTGAAGCAGAAAAATAAGATCAACTTGTGCTATCTTTCAGAATTAATGCAATCTTATAATCTAAAGACAAGGTTCAAATTTTGTCAGTACTGTTGTATAGAATTCTTTTTTCTGCCATGTGTATTACATGGAAATGAAAAATAGAAAGAATACTATAACTAAATAATCTAAACAAAAGCAGCATAGAAATCATACTGGGCCAAAACCACAGATGTTGACTTCACCGATCATAGTACTTGACAAAGGTGAATTTAGAATTTTAGACTAAGCCTGCCATATTAAACAAAACAAGACCAAGACGCAGTTGGGTTTAGTGACAGGAAAAAATCTGTGGTATTAATTGTAAGGAAGCTCACAGGCATTTCTAACCTTGCTTACTCATATTTTTCCAGACAATACTCAATACATTTGGAGAAAATGTGCCAGTGGCTGTTCTTAAGACTGTTCCTAATATTTTCTCCTCCCAATATGGCAGTTAAATGAAATGTAAGTGAAGTGATCTGATCACAGATGCACCTCTTGTTGTGACTTTATTATTATTTTTAAATATTAATAATTTATTAACAACAATAAATTATTAATTACTAACTTCTTAATAATAAGAAATAAGTAAACTCTGCACACAGAATTTACTACCCATCAGTCTTAGAATACCTCACAGACTTAGTACCACTCTCCTGCTTTTAGTCTGGTTTTTGGCCTCGGTTAAAGCCACAGAACTGAAGAAGAGTACACCTTTTTCCAATATTTCCTTGTAATCTGTCTGCCACTGGAATTCAATGTATTTTGTTTTATGCCCTTGAGAAGGACAGGAAAAATCTACTTTCTAATCAGTATGGTTCACCTAGGCTGAGAAGAATAAATAGTCCTAAATTTCTGAATGCAACAGAATTCAGCATTGGCAACACTCATCTCAGGAAACTTAAGAGGTCTCAGTCTGGACTGCCACGCCTGAACTGGTCAGTTCTAATGTACGAGCACTGTAAGCTATTACCCAGATGGCCACATTTGGCCAGATGAATCACTGTTCATACAGTTGTGCATCTTTCTTGAAAATAAATTCCTTAGTTCTATTTTACAGAGGGAAGTATAAAATGAATATAATAAAATCCCACTCTATTTTTATGGATTGTATAAAAAACCCAAGATGATATTTCCTGATTGAAGCAAGCAATTGTGTATTGGCAAGGAGAGTTCTTATCTTTGGAAAATCTGATCTCCCATCCTAAAACTCACGAACTCCTTCTTTGGACAAAGTACTGGAGTCTGTCAGCTAATTTGGAGTAGGTAAAATATCATCTCTAAAGCAAATAGCAAAACAGCTTTGATTGCTGTCAAGTTGGACAGTAAATTTAAAAATTTGAGAAAATTTCTGTATATAAAAAAAAAAAGTAAAAAAAAGAAAAAAAAAAAAAGAACAGCTTGTTTCTCCTCACTGATGAATTATTTCCTCAGTCCTGAGAAAAACAGAACAAAATGGTCTTTTATTCACAAAGTGGAAAAGCATTCAATAGAGCAGTGAAAAGAAAAGATTTGAACCCTACGCCTGTTGCTGTCATGAACTTCATGTGCAGCCTTGACTAAGTCAGTTATCCTCCTTACATCTTCAGTTACCCAGCTGACGAATGAGCAAATCCTAAAGCACTGAGTGCTGGGAAAAATAGTTATTACCTTTTGAAAAACACTCCCTAAGGGTCTGGTGTACTATAAAATGACAGATACTTATTTTAGACAAGAAAGCAACAGATATGACCATTTTGTTTCAAGGATTTTCTGAAGGAAAACAGAATTCTTGTCAGTGTAAGCTATTTTCTAAAATAGCAGCAATACAGAGGTGGATGCCTCTCTATTGTAGGTGAAGACAGCAGATGTAAGGCAGCTACTTTTAAGTTGACACATTAGGAAGCTGAAGTGGTTCTGTGAAATAGCTGAGGGAGTGTGCTGACATTTATACTGTACCTCAGGATTACGCTATCAATATTCTACATGTCATGGAACATACACACAGACACCCTAGGATGTGACAGTGCATACAAATCCATACCAAAAGGTTTATGGAAAAAATTATAAAAATGTATTTTTAACCTTAATATACTAGCATGGAATTCCCTGTGGTGTGATGAAAGATATACCCCAGTGAATACATCTCAGCACAGATCACATGGACTGAAAAAGGATTTTGGAATTCTCTGTAATGCTCTCACTGTGAAAGGATCAATTTCTTCCAAACCTTACATAATAGATCTTAGACGTATTAGAAGCTGCTAATTAAAAGGGTCTACACTTCTGAATGCCACTCTTAGTAGAAAAAAGGAATGAAAAATGAGATCCATTTCTGGTGTATGTGTTTTCAATAAAAAGGTATGAGTAGAATGAACAATAGAGTTATGTGAATGAGGATGGAAATATATTGCTTTGCATCATTTTTTACAAAACTTCAAGCTGTTTGGCATTCCCCTTCTCCCTCCAAAACTGTGGCAGAGAATTTGGTTTGGATCCAGAGCTGGACGAGGGGACGGACAATTAGTAGAGAACACAACAGAGTGACATGGTTCCCCTCTCTTGCTCATTGCTTTACTTGCAGTAGTAAGGACACAGCACTCATAGCTATATAGCAGGCTGGAGACCATATTCTCACATTTCAACCAGATCTCATATTCTGAACGGGAAGTCCAGCATTTAAGATTGTTTTTCCTTACAATTTACCACGAAAGCCTGATTTTTGTAATTATCAGTGAAAAGAACACTTTACTCTGTCCCCCAGAAGAATGAACTTGGACTTCCTAAACCCCTGCATGTCTACAAAAACAATTTTCTAATGTTAAATGTCATGTAAATGAAACATCATTTCATTTATATAATAACTATGACAACAAAATATTTTAAATATCAAATAAAATTCAGAACTGCCTGAATGTAAACAAAGACTACATAACAAAATATGTTTTAACTATAAGAAAATCAGGGTAATCAGGTAATTTCTTTTCCCCCAGAGGAATGTTATCCTATTACATTCATACAGGTTATTCTAAGTGTGATGAAACTGTAATTTCCAATAGGATATCATTGTGTAACTTCTCGTTGCAATCGGGACCTTTCCCGTGAGAAAGGAACCTTTCCCATGAGAATTCATCAATGAAACATCAGCTGGTGTTGCAATTAATGCCTGATAATACTAAATGATAGTGATTGACGAAGTGCATATATCTTTCCTTATTTTCTGGTTTTGGATAAACTGAAAAGTGTCCTGAGTTTTAAACAACAATTTCAAAGGTTTAGACCCTTATTAACACATAGAGCAGCAACTTAACAGCAAAGCAAACTTTTTTTGTCTCAAAAATCTCCTGTGTTAGAGGCAAGTGGACATTTCTATCTCTAGTTACTGACTGATCAGTTCTGAATGAATCTGGAATCACCGGAAGGGTAATTGTGCTTGATTCAGATACAGTGATTTTTGAAATATGAGCATCTAGTGTCATCAAGAGGTAAACTATCAGACATGTTCACGTTCAGCTGACAGCTATGACACAGGACCTATAGGAGACCCAAGTCCATATAAAATAGCAGCAAATGCTAGGCAGGAGAGCCCAGGACATTTCATATGATACTAAGTGTCTCTGTTGGTGGCTGAATCAGGCCCAGAGGCTGGGATTTTCCTCCCTATTAAATATATGCCACATCTGCATGTGCACTTGACTAAGCTTCATTTGGCTCTCCCTAGGCAACAGAAACATACTCAATATGTGGCTACAGGCGTCCTGTGACTCCTGCCCCGGGCTGTGTGACCCATATCGCAGTGCCTAGGTTTAATTTCCTGCTGTCCAGTGTCATTTTTGTATGAGTATTTAGCCTGGCCTTTAGCTCTAGAGAAGAGAGGGTGTGCCTTTAAAATCCTGTCATAAGACTACTCCTATGAGATGTTTTGGACAGCTGACATGATTAGGATTGAACTCCAAGGCTTTATAAAATTAAACATCTATATTAAAATTTCTTCATGAGCAATGACCAGGAGAAAACATATAAAAAATAGTCTAGGCAATAAATGTTAAAATGGCTTTGATTCTCAATCCCACACTCTTAATTAAGTAAAATAAAATGAAGAAAATTCCATTAAGGCTGTAGTTTTATTATTGTCACATATATTATGGAGGTCCCTTGTCCTTTCCTGTGCTTGGATATTTAAAACAGTCATAACAACAGCTGTTCCCGGCTACAAAATGTGCCTGCAGTGTTTAAAACCAAGCATATGGTTCTAATTGTATTGTCTCACCTGAGTCCAGTTCTACTACAACTTATGACAGTTTGAGTTTATGTGCACCTGTATTGCTGAAACGGCCTCTGAATCCTCCACTGAATATACTCCAGCACAGTCATAAAGTCTCTGGAGCTCGAGGATTCAGCCTCCCTCCTTAATATCTGAGAGATGCTCCAAGAAATGACAAAGAAATTTACCTCCTTCCCATCTGCCTAGTCTTATCCATGCCAAATCACTCAGATCTGGGCAAGAATCATTTTGCACCATCCGGTTCTTTGCTATTGTAAAGCACAATGGTTGAAGATTCTCCCTGACAACAGATTCCCACACATTTTTGTATCTGACTATTCAATAGAGCCAATTTGCCTGATGCTATGAAGATACCAATTATTTCTAGTGTTGCTAGTATAAAAAGGCTGTTGTACAGTGAAGCTAGCATCTGGCTAGCTTATCTTTTAGTATGTTCAGAAGAGATTTTTTAAAAGAGAATTACTCTTTTCAGGACTTTAGACACTAAATTATATTCAGCAGTGGGCTCTTCATCTCCCTTTCATTCTCTTTTGTCTCTGTCTTTTCAGAGATCTGCTGAAATGCTCCTGTTCCCCCACACTTTTAATACTGAGATGGGTGGACATCTATTTCTTGAGTTTCTGTGTGTTTCTACAGTTTATGATTTCTCTAATCTAACAGTAATAGAAGATCCTGTATATTTTCAGTGGATCAATGCACTTTTCTGTCTTCACATTTATATCCTTGTTACATTAACCACCACAGAGAACAAACATAGAAAACTTACCAACCTCATTGGCCTTCTACCGCTTTGTGCACTCAGGTAAGGATTAGGTGGGACAAACATCTACCTCAAACCTTGTGGTTACTTACACACATGTGATAGAAGCAAAGCATTTCCAGAAACATTTCATTTCAAAAGGAAAGAGCATCTTAGCTCCATAAACTTAATCTAAGTAGTTTTCTGAGTATAACCACCTTAAGCCTCTAACCTGACAAAGGAATGAGGTTGGCACCTCCAGAGCCAAACTGCTGAATGAAGAAGAGGTCTAGAGGACTTGCTCTTCTAGGTTAGGTGTCTCATGTTTCAGAATTGAGGTAGAGGTGGTTTCAGGGGCTCTGTGCAGCCCTTGCCCTCATCAGAGAATGATAACAATAGAAGAAGTATCAGGTTATCTTCTATAATGAGGGGTTAGGCTCCTTTCAGATGGTAATTACTGAATTCTGTAGTAGGTCAATAAAAGGTGTTTTACATAATAGGCAGGAAAACTTATTTAATGAAATCCTCTTTTGCTTTAATGCAAGAAGCAACCTATTTATTATCCCCTTTAATCTCAAGTGTGCACAGAGAATTCAAAACAGACAAAAAAATTTACAGAAAATTGGGTCCCTTTTACGACATTTCCAGACATTTTTGTTCCACACTACAATAGTCATTCTTTAAGGGCCGTATTCCTGTGGGCTTTCCTCAACTAAGCTAAAAAGTTTATCTTGGCATGGGCTTAGACCTTTCTGAGCTAGATAGCATGTGGCTGGGAATGTTCTCCATTCTGTATCATAGTGCATACAGCCCTTGTGACAGGCCATGGCAGTCTTTCAAATGATTTCATGTGTATAGTTATACATAAACAAGCACCTTACAGGGCATTCGTCAGTACCTCAAACAGAAAAAGCCCTATTATTCCATCCAGCAGAAACACCTAATTTTCTCTTTGTTGAAGGAACTGTTATAGAAAACCTGTTCCCTCCCAACTGACCTTCATTTTTCTCGTCCAGAGTCAAGGCCAGGTGAGATTGGTGACTTCTAGTAGGGGAAGAATACGTCAAAATAATTATTCCTTTTCTTTTTAAAGTTCATTTAAGTAGCACTTGAGCTTTTTTGGTAGTCTTTTATCCATGTGAAGTATATTAGTACTCACATATATTTGTCCTGTCTGAAAGTACCAGCAATAAGAACTGTTGTAGAAGCTGCTCACAAAAACAATGACTGATCATTGTCAAGATAATTCTGAGAATATTTTATATCTTTTCTAATTTGATAAAGTAGGAAGTTTAATAACCTTTTCTTCTCCTTTATTTATTTTTCTTTCTTTACTTGTTTCCCCTTTATTTTTGTTCTATTTCATTATTGAAGATGAATATTTTCAATAGTTTGTGGCTCTGAAGAATTCACATTTTAAAATACCACAGCCTGGAATTAATTCATCTAAAATCAGCATGCAATTGGAGTATCTAAATTACCAGCACAAGTCTTTGAGGTTCTGCATATTAGTCTCAGCTAGGGAAAAACAGGTATTTCTGAGATTTCTGAGCCAACTCTTACATGGAATGAAACATCTCATGCGTGCTTCCACAGCATTGATTCCACAATGAACCAAAGACAGCTATGTTCTTATTATAGTCACCTCAGGTATGTCCCTGAAGTTAAATGCGATAAATCTAGATTCAAGTCACTGCAAGAAATACCAGTGAAAATACAATTCTACATTCTTAAGAGAAAGTATCATCTTTGAAAGTCAGATCTGATGGCAAATACACTGCAAAGACCCATATATTTCATCATACAATACAGAAAAGCAGGTGGCATTTATTAACATGCTGTAATAAGTTTGAGAAGCCCCAGGCAAAATGACAAAGCAGCAAACAAGATGCGAAGTTACAAGCAATAAACCAGTTCAGCTCAAAGGAAGAAAGGTGCTGCAGGGGATATACACTGATAAGAAAAAGAGAGGGTTAAGCTTTGTCTGTGATGGGGAACAAACAAAAAAAACCCAGTAGATTTAGGAATGAATGTAATGAGAGAAGTACATTTATCACATCTTAGGACAGAGCTGCAACCGAAGTCAGTGAATCTGCTGGTCAGGCATATAAGGGAAATAAACACGGGAGGTATACAGTGAAGAAAGTACTGATATTCACAGAAGGGCTTACTACCCTATCATTTAATTTCTCTGATGGAAATGTGAAGAAATGCAAAAAAACTTATGTAGGAAAACCATCCTGCCAGCTTGTGTAGCCTGATGGACACCAAACTTGTTCCTGTTATTTAGGGAAGAGATTTTGGAATCACTGTGCGTTGTTCATCTTGTCATTGTTCAACAGAGTTTACAAACACTATCTAGTACTGAAATGGTGGTGAGAGATATAGAAAATGGGACAAAAATTACAATCCATCTCTGAGAAAGTCCACCTCTTGAATTCTATGTGAATTATTTTGATCACTTCTGTGTCAAGAAAATGTAGCAGAACCAAGAACACAGAGAAGGAAGAAAAGAATGACTGGGGGTATGAAACTGCTTCTGTACAAGAACTGAATAGATTAGGATTTATGGGCTGGAGAACTGATAAAACAGAAGTGTTATGAAAAAGCTATAAAAGATCATTAATGTCTTTCCAAGAGAGGAAGAACTGAGAACTTAAATTCTCAGTATTAAATTCAGTATTATTAAATTCACAGGATATGGTGATGCCCAAATTGTAAAAGGCTCTTTAAAAGTGAAATACGTCAAAAATTATTAGACTGCAGGTACTTACAGTGCTCCTGAATGTGACTGTATCCCTTATCACCATCAAATTATTGCTGAATATGCAGGGAGAAGTGTACTTTTCCTACTCTTGCTCTGTTCTCAAGCACCCACTGCTGGATGCTCTCATGTGATATCCAAGAATGGTGAGAGCTGTAACCTGAATGAAGAGGAGTGTGGAGAGCAAGTAAGAAGCTTTGCAGTCAGAAAGACACATGTAGTACGTGATGTCATAATTCAAAGCCAGTAAGCAACACAAGAGTTACAGGAACTCAGCTTTTTAATTTCTGTGAGTACATGCAAATCTAAGAAACAAAATTAAATTTTGCCCTTATTCTTGAGAGAAAGGCTTTCTAAAAATCACTCAGCAAAACTCTGTGGTGTTAAAACTGGGGGCCCCTCCAAATAATCCTCAAATCCACACATTTGAGCAAAGTACTGCAAAGCAGTATCTAAAAAAATTAAGACCAGTATAAACTTAAACATAGATGCCAGTGAGCATATAAGAGCAACCAACAGTAACCAAAGAGATATGCTAGAAAACCAAATGAGATTTTTATCTAATAGTAACACTGCACTGGTATATGTCTAGTTAGGATCAAGGTAGTTGGCCGTAAAAAACTGGCCATGGTCCTATCATTGTTTCCCCCAAGAAATTTTACTTGTATTAGAAAGGCATAACGAGGAGGTTATAGTGAGGTAGAGGTCAATCTCTTCTTTTGTTTGAAGTGAAAGAACAAGAAGAAATGACCTTCTGTTGAACCAGGGGAGGTTCAGGTTAGATAGCAGAAAACATTTTTTCACAGAGAGTTTAGGCATTAGAATAAATTACCCAGGGAGGTGGTGGAAATGTCTGGAAACACTCAAGAGGCATGTGGAAGTGGATATGGTTTAGGGGTGATTATGGTGGTGCTGGGTTGATGATTGCACTAAGTGATTGAAGGTCTCTTCCAATCTTGATGATTCAGTGATATTGTGATTCTGTGAGTATAAAAACAAGAAAGGCAGGGAAATGCTATGAAGAGAAGATATATGAAACCTCTTGTCACAAGTCATAAAAAATAAGATCCAGCCTTATAGCAGGTCACACACAGACTGACTGTCCCTGTGCAGCCAAACTAGCTTCATTTATTTACAAAATCAAGGCTTAACATGTTATCGTCTCTATCACACACAACACCTAGCTGTAGAAAGTCTTGTTTGCCCTAAAGACAATAATGAAATATGAGTATCGTAGTCTCAGTTGTGCTGATGCTGTCTTTCATAATAAAACCAGTAAATATGGTAGCTTGTTTTTACTGCAATCAAGATAGAAATCTATTGGCATTTAAAGCACTATGATAAACACTGATTTATTTTGGACCTATGGTGCGGGGTTTCTTTCCAGCAAAACAATATCAAGCAAGCCAGGACACAATTTATTGAAATTATTTAAAGAATATGTTTCCTATTTCTCTGTGCATGCAGTACATTCTTATCTAGTGAACTATCTAAATGAAGAACAAAACAAAATGAGGGCAGCCTTCATTTAAAAATTCTAACAACAAAACCATTTAATAACAGAATACAGTTCTTCCTTTAGGTAGTGTCCTTTGGACAAAGCCTCAGACAAAGCTTTCAAGGAATTACTCTCTGAAGTTAATTGAGTTAGTTGTGAAATATGATCCAATTCAAGCTTACTTTTGCCCAAAGAAATACAACTAATAGATTCTTTTATTTGTATTTATTTTTTTTAAACTCTACATCTGATGTAGAATATTATTTGAAATAAGGACATAGGGTCAAATCACTTCAGTAAAGGATGCACTGAATTATGAGGCATTTTAGCACCCTCCTACCTCTGAGCAGTTTTTATCACCTTTCTCTTAAAACCTATGTTGAAATATATTAATAATCTGCTAGGTACAATTCACACAGGCAAAATAAATAAATACAAATTTAAAAATACAAGTAAAAATACGAATTCTGACAGTTCTGAATTATTAGAATTGTTCTGTCAAATCTAAAATTCTAATCATCTTTCCAGTAAAAGAATCAAAACAACTCAACAATTCCAACAATTTCAAGAAGGAATTGTAATAATAAAGAGTAATTTTATAAAATGATGCCATTCCAGTTCACAAATCAGCATTCTGGATTTAGTCAAAGACCTCTTTCTGTACTTTTAGAGTATCCACATTTGAAATTCATGCAACTGCAGAGTTAACATCATTGGTGAAGAGCAAATTTTTTTCAGTTCCTATGTGATCAGTAAATTGTTTCTTATGATACCGATATTTCCATAAAAGAAGAGCAGATACACGTGTTTAGTTATCCATATAGCATCATAAAGGACTCTGAACTCATATCTACTCACAGAATCAAAATTGCAGAGCGAACAACTAGAGCTAGGACAGTTTAATTTATTTCAGCTTATATAGGCTGCAGGGGGGTGGCTTTGCCTGCAAATAAATGAGGCTGTTAAGTCGAAAGTCTCCACATTTTGGACCTTTGTGGGTTCCCATTGCTCTCTTTCAGGATACCCCAGAGAAACTGATGTTAAGCAGAATACTAATTTTGTGTGGTTCCTGCAGAAGACAAATTGTGGCAGGACTGTAATGCATGCAGCTCGCATGTTTGAAGGAAGGAGATAAGGGACATCTGGGTACAAGTGCTTTGTTTCTGTCTTGCCTTCTGGACTCAAATCACCCATGGAGGAATAATCTTTGCTCCTCTAACAATGACTTCTCTGTAATCACACCAGTTTCAAAGCCCCAGAAACTGTCTGTCCTGTGGACCATTTGAAATGCAGCTCTAAATTCAGCCTGTATGTTCTTTTCTACGCAATCTGTACAATCAGAAGAAAGTTTTATTTTTGAATCCCAAATTAACTATGAAGACAGGGAGTTCTGAAGAAACCTGCACTATATTTACCTTGTCTCCTGCATTCCCTGAAGGGCATTAATAAAAAAAATCTTATTGCTGATTCATTTGCAGGGTTTTTTTAAATTTAAAAGTATGTTTTAAATTGGTATTTTTTATTTATATATTATGAGTTTTTATTATTTTGAAAACACTCTTTCTCTACTGTTGGTTGGTCAAACTCACATGAAGATATGGTTGCAAATAATTTGGTGTTATTTTAAATAATTTGTAAATATGAAATAAAGTTACCAAAGTATTAATCAAGCATGATTCAGCTTCATGTAGAGACCTTGAAATAATCCATTTGATAGAAAAAAATTCAAAAGTAGTGACATAAATTATTCACCCCAAGTAATTCAGCCAGACCTAACAAATACAGTAAAGTAAAGAGGAGTTTGCATATTGCACAAAGGGAACATTTAAAATCCTTTATCACTTTGTTCACCTCTCCTGCCCTTCTTCATCTTCTTTGCAATTCCAATAAGGCTGCAACATCACTGCCACACAAAAAGCATTAGTGATTCTATTTAAAAGGTGCCAACCTTGTTGATCGTCTCCTTACCCCACTGTCAGTATAGAAACATGCTGTGTTTATATTCTGAAAGAGATACGGGAATTGTTTTGGTAATTTAGTGATTTTTCCCAAGTCTGTACTTCTAAGCAAGATCAAACTATTGCTGAGGTCAAATGGTATCACGATAATTTTCATTTTTTGAATAAGCAGATTATTAATTTGGACTTCTATGAAGGTTTCCAATTTTGAGTTGTCATCACAACTTATTATGGAGCAATAAAAAAAGCCAACCAATCAACCCAATTACCAAAGAAAAATAACCCCTAAACTTGCTTGCTTTGAATCATGTTTTTTTCTCCCATTTTAGGATGACACTGAGGGGCACACATGTGTTTCAGGCTACCTCCATTGCATTCCTTTGATTTCATTTATACACAGACAACACCTCTGTGCTATAGCCATGCCCTACATCTGGTACCAGGGCGTCAGTCCAATCCTTCTCTGCTCACATCCATTCTGTCAAGACAGGACCTGGTGTCTGCAAGGATTCCTGGGTAAACTTTGACTTCTGAGAAAAGAGAGTACTCGGAATTGCAATCCTGCCCCAGCTTGTTCTGTTCACTTACAGTAAGATTTCCCACACCAAATATCTTAGTATTTTATGTATTATCCTTAGGGTAAGGGCCTCAAGCTTTCAGTTTTAGAAAATATACTCAAATCCTTTCAGCTGATTATCATTTGTGAAAATAAGAATTGGAAAGCAGGTGATAGATCAGCTGTATGCTCTTGTTTCTGTTTTAACACACCGAAAAAAGCAGTTAAGTCTCCCTTTTGTCAACAGGAACACAATTTGTCAAGGGTTACATGACCCAGATCTCATAATTTCCAGTCCTGGGCTAAGATGTGTTTCCTACCTTCCCAGATGATTAATGTCTTCAGTTTGCTGTGCTTGGTCTCTTTAGTACACGAGAAGAAGAAACATTACACAAGAGTGGTTATTTCTGTGCTGTTTCACAGTCCAATAAATCCTGGAACATATTAAAAATCAGGCAGAATTACACAGAATGATATCTGAAAAGTTGCTGAGGTGTTCAAGTGGTTGAACCATACCATCAGGTTACAAAATGGTCTCTCACAAAGCATGCAGTAGGTCATCATCTCATGAAGAACTTGGTATAATCTTTATTTATAAGAAAGTGAAAGGAGAGAACATCAAAAGATTTCCGGTGTGGACTGAATCTGAGAAAATTTCTCGCAATCTCTGTATCTGTGCTCATAATTCAACACAGAACTTCTTGGGTCTATCTTCCAGTTATAGTGCATACCAAATGAGGATTTGAAAAAATGAAATGAAAATTCCCCCCAGTGACATATTCTTCCTCTTTTAGGAAGCTTAGGTGTTATCTGAGAATGTAAAGACTCCTCTGTTACCAAGCAGGGCTGCTCATGCCTGATGAGTTACATCTTCATTTCTCTGCTGCAGAACACAGCAATCCAGTCAGTCTTTGGGCTTCATTTCACCTCTAACTTTAACAGTTGCATGTTTGCATATTTGCTGATAGTACTTCTTTATGTTGCTAGCATCCCCTCCCTGACACTCTATTTTCTTTGCTTGACACTTGCTGTTGACTCTCGTGAAAGACCTGAAAGCCTTGGCATTTCGGTGTGTGAAACAAGGCAATAGCTGATGAAGTACAGTTTCTCACACCGTGAGAAATTACCAGTTATACTGGTGTGAGGAAGACTTTCAGGACTTTCATTCACCATACTGTCTCAACGCTTTCTGAACTGAAGCCGGATCCTGAGAATGTATCCATGTATAACCATGCTTTGAGTGCTTACAGGGCTTTACTGAAGAACAAGCCTAATAAAGTTACGGACTCACTGGCAAGTGATAGAGAGAACTCTGGTAATTAAAATAAATGACATTGTGTCTCAGATTTGAAGGCATATAAACTAGCTTTTACTTTCAGTCCTACATGGAATTCTTGACACACGTATGGAAACAAAGCTGTTATAGACTGCCATAATAAAAAAAATACATCAACATTAATAAATACAATTTAATTTTCATTAAATTATAATGAATTCTGTTATACACATTATTTTGGAAGAAAAAGTTGTCAAAATTATTTCCAAACCAACTTCATATAAAGTCCACTTTCTCTCATTTTTCTCTGCAAATTGAAAGTAAATTACTACAATTTTACATGTTAGATTTCCTACACTACATGAAAGAGGATGAAGACAAAATTCAAGATGAAGGTGGACATCTATGGGGTAAAATCCTGGCAAGGTGGAAAGCAAATCCATCTGCAAACAACTATGACTTTTTCTTGGTCTTCCTGTGCTATAGTTTAACCTGGCATACAGCTAAACGCCATGCAGCTGCTCACTCACTGGGCTGCGGGAAAGAATCAGTAAAAAGATAAAACTTGTGAGTTGAGCTTAAACAGGCAGTCGCAAAGCAGTGAGATGCCTTCCCCACACCCCTCCACTACCACCAGCCAACTCCACCCAGTTTTATTTTTCAGCACGATGCTATATGGTTTGGAATATCCCTTTGGTCATTTGGGGTCAGCTGTCCCAGCATTGTCCCCTCCCATCTTCTTGTGCCCCTGGTCTACTCGCTGGCAGGGCAGCAGGAGATGCTGAATAGTCCCTCGATTTAGTGTAAAAACTGCTCAGTAACAACTAAAGAGTTACAGTGTTATCGATACTATTCTCACCCTAAATCCAAAACATAGCACTACGGCAGCTGCTGGGAAGAAAATTAACTATACCCCAGCTGAAACCAGGCCATCATGAACACAAGAGCATTTAATTTGTCTTCACACCTATTGTGAAAACACACAGATTAAATGTGCAGGCTCTGCAATGCCGTTGTTTGTAAATGAATCTGCAACATCACAGTAGCCAAGTAAGGCTTCCATCAAACTCAAGATCCACGTGCCACCTTTTTGCCTGGGTGTCAGTCAGTTCTACGAATATGTAATTCTGAGTTTGCTTCCTAGCCAACATTTCTCTCTGCTTTTCTCTGGTGCACAAATGAGGACATTCATTTGTAAATAAGTAAGTACTATTCGTAAGTAAAAAGGAGCTTGATTGGCCTAAAATAAAAGTCTTCTACACAAAATGTATCTTTTAAAATCAGAATGCACAGAGTATTTTAATATTTTTCTGATGAAAGTAGCATTTTCTTACAAATAGTAGGAGTTTCCATTTTTCTCTATAGTCAAGCATGCATTTACATCTCTGTGCTCACATTAAATGATGTGTCATCTATTCAACCTCAACATGGAAATAACTATATGTGTGTTAACTGCCACCTTGTTTAACACCATTTTTGGTTCTGTGCCGACAATTAATCTGTATTTCCTATAACTGCAGAATATAGAACTCAGCAAGACCTTGAGAGATAAATCTAGTTCAACTGCTTGCCGACAGAATGAGCAACGGTGTTCAAACCACTCTTGAAAGAACCTCGCATAACCTATTTTTAAAAAACAGGATGAAACCACAGATATTCCCTGTGCTCCCCATGGATGTTTACTTCGCTCCTCTCTGAGCACAGTGTTCATTTTTAATTACCATCACAGCATAGGCTGTTCTTTTCCCAATATGCAACACAAATCTAACCCATAATCACTTCTGATTATTGATTTTATTTTTGAAACAACCTCTTTGCATTTTGAAGACTTATTTTACCTCTTAGTTTTCTATGGCTCTAACAAACTTTGTGCATTTGTCTCAGGTTTGCAAGAGACACGAGGTCACATACACAATATGCAGAAAGCTGAATCTTGCAGAACTTCCAGCATCCCCATTTTTTGTTTTTGTTTTTCTTGCAAGCATTTAGGAAATAGACTTATGTCTATTACTCAGTAGTAGAGGCATAGTAAAAAAAAAAATCTGTCACACTGCACTGTTGTGCGATGATTAAATGTTACTTTCATGTATTTCTGTCTTTCAGATACTTTACTGAAAGGAACAATATTACTGTGTCTCAATATTCATCATTCCATCTGGAAATTCAGACACTAAAAAGAATCTAAATTACGTTAGACAACTGATGCAGCATTTTTTCTATTCTAAACTAGATTTCGATATTATTTTTCTTTGATTTTTCCTGCTTCATGTACATTAATGCAAAATATATCAGTCGCTACAAAATCCTACTTCTTTGCACTTTTAAGTGAGCACCTGCTGACAGGTGAATCTTTACAATCAAAGAATAAATGGAAATAAACGCAAAAGGAAACATTAGGTATTACCTTATAGGTGTCTCATGGGAAAAAAATAATCATGCTTTAAAAGTAACTCAGGAATCTTTTAAAATTAATTTATATTTTTTATAATAATTTCCTTTTTCTCAATGTGTAGTCTTTCATCACAGTTCTTTCATCTTACTTTCGTGCTGCTAGTAGATATTCTCCAGCCGTGCATGAGGAGTCCAGCTGCATTTAACCTACCAAGAAATGCATGGTTTTATCCTAATGAAACACTACAACAACCCATCTTCAAAAAAGCAACTGACTAAATATGCAGAGGGCGTAGGGCATGACTCCTTTTTTGGGGTTTGGGTTTTTTTTACTGTTTGACATTTTGCCATCCAAAAATGATGTATTTTTTCCTCCCCTTCATCTAGGGTCTCTGGTCTGCCGTGACAGACAGATGCAACAGTGACTAAATCCCTCATACAAGCATTTAAGATGAATGGACTGAATCACTGTTTAGGAGAATGTCTGTCTTCAGCAGATATAAAGATACCACAATATCTCTGCTCTTCCATGTCTTTGTTCCTCTATTGCCTTTTTTTCCCAGCTCTGAGATTTACTCTACCATACTCGAAAGAAGCACCTCCACCAATGTATGAAGCAGACTGGTATAGTCCTTAAAAATATTTCAGTGGATATTGTTATTGTAATTTAACTTCTATTATAACTTCTAGTTTTCTTGGATCTTCCACTTCTGTTCTTGAAACTTAGTATGTAAATTCAGAATCACAGAAATTTCTATATCACTTCCTACTGACTCTCACCTTTGCATTTTTCAGGGAGATCTTGATTATTACAATCAGATTTCCAAGGCAATATTCCCGCACTGTTCCCTGCTATTTTTGGTGATTTGAGTCTGAAACTTTTGATTCAACAGAGACATCTCACACCATGCTATTTCTGCCTTATTTCAATGATGCACGAATGCAAACTCCAGTTTAAAATAATTACTTGTGCAAAGAAAATGGAGGATTCTACTTCAGGACTAAACACTTCAGATTCCCTTTATACTGTTGAAACTCCTTAGACTCTTTAGACTAAGCTGTGTAACAATAAATGCTCAATGAGGTAAATGAAAGCTTTTTGATGCTGGTTGATAAGCTCCATGTCACTCATTATTCAATAATATTCCTGTTCAGATTATAACACGAAATCAAAATGTATGTGGCAGAATACTCAACTGCAAAGAAGGCAGAGGACATAAATAAGAAAGGAAACTAAGTAAAAAAAAGATTTCTTTCTAGTGAACAAAAACTTAGGTAATTATGCTGTTACTGTGAGACAAAATAGTGACCGAATCCGAATGTGAAGGTTAGTGTCTAAGAAGGCTTTAAGGCTTACCACAGCCCAAACCCTCAGTATCCCTTCATGCATGCCTGAAGAGAAATGATTGTGTCTTCTGCAGGGACACAGCCTATGGGTTTCCCTGGAGCAGTTCCAGGACTTTTTTTTAATTTGCTGTTTAATGCCTTTTTTGTTCCCATCCCTTTTCCATCCTTTAAAAAGGGGCAGCTTCACCACGGAATTTGAAGCTTAACTGTGTCTTAAATTCCTGCCTACAATTTAAAGAACATGTCAATGGTACAAACATAAATTATATTAAACTGAGTGTGTTTTCTGAGTGTGCAGAAAAGGTACTGGGTATAGACACTCAGCAGCTGAAGGTAAGCAGCTGGAGTTGATTGACTGAAGGATCTCAAGTATGGTGGCTTTGCTTTGTTGCAAGGGAAAGATCCAGACTTTCTAAGCTAGGACCTGCAAAGTTAAACTTGCTCCTTGACTTATCTTCCTCAGTCTCATCTAGCAGTTAAAAAAGAGTGGACAGAAGTTCTTGCAGGCTAAGTGAGAAAATAAACTTAGATCTTGCACTCACCAGTGAATTCAATTGCAGACCACCAATAATTAACGTGATCATGTTAAAATGTGCAGTTATGAGGCTTTTGGGGAAAAGCACGTCTTCTGAATTTTAACAGCATAGGAAGGACTAGAAACTGAGCCACCAAGCACTGAGAAATCCTGGACGTGCCACAATCATTGCTCAGAGAACAAGAAACTTTCACAGTCAGTGAGACACATTGGATGGCATCTTTGACTTTAGCACAGGTTTTTCTTGTCATTTTCTCCCCCATAAAGCACCTCTGTCTGGCAGCTGCTGTTCCAGAAGACTTAAGGTGGATTATCCTTATTATATCTGTTTTCTTTGTGTGTACATCTTGGACATCACAAGTTACATAAGATGATGTAATAAATCTCTTCTGACTCATCCCTAGCAAATATAGCTCATCTTGCACTAAGGTCAGCAGTTGATTTGGATGATAGTTTTGGTCATGGATATTTACTGACAGACATGATATTCCGTTAGGGGTTCACAAGGTTTAACTCTGTTTTTAGACGGCTTGTTTCTATCATGGTATCAGCCTCAATGGTTTTGCTCCTGAAATGAACACACAAATTCTATAAAAATGAGGCATTCACATACAACACAACTCCCGGGATCAATCACTTCCACTCTTTTCTAGTAGTTAGTTCTTCTTACAAACACACCACTTGTGGAAGTGACTTTCCATGATCTTTCTGAATACGCCAGTAAACTAGCTTGATGCTTTCTCAACATTTAGCTAAAATTTTTGTTGGCTGCAACTGAACATTTTCCAATTCTTTCCGTAACTAAATAAGATTACCATTGCACTTGCAGCAGTTTTTGCCTCAGGAAGAGCTCTGAAGTACCACAGTAATGGCAGCTGCCTCATACAACTAACTGGTAAGGTTTTAAGCAAGGTATTGATTACTCTGTTTTCAGAAGTTATGCCTGTTAATATGAATCTTGCTGACTATATTCTTTACTTTAAGTAAGGTACTTACTTACTGGTGGAAATCTGTTTGGACCAGACTGAAAACTATTACTATTTTTAATAAACGAAATAGGAACAGTAAACCTACAGAGACCATCTAAACAATATCTGTTGACTGGAAGAGAGAATCAGTCGTAATCTCACTTTTGTTTGCCAGCAATCACTTTGGCTTCTTTGGCAGTTTTCTCTGTAGCCTCAAGTGCAAATTGAACTTTGAAAATAGCAAAATGCTAGTTAAAGTTAGGAAGATTGTCCAGGACTCCTTGAGTTCTATGAAACAACTTTCATGCAACAGTCTGAAACTTGGTTTCTGTCTGACGACAATTTTGACTCATATCAGGAGGGAAGACACAAATTTTCCCCTCCTCACCCCAGCAAGCCCAGGGTGACTTTGTGACTGTTATCACAATTTTAATCTCCAGATCAGGTGCTGAAAACCTACAGAAAAACAGTAACATACAAATATATATATGCAACCTAGAATAACTGATTAGGAAATTAAAATGTAGTCAGGTGTAGTTGAAGGAATTGAAAGGGAGTCTTTGCTGTTGCACTCTTTCTTTGCAAATAATTGCATAAAATAAGGATGAAAAATGCATGAGATGCGTCAAGGAGTTTCTCACCACCCACTGCACTAGTTCATTTAAAATGTTTCCCCTCACTTGGGAAGAGCTGAAATTCCAGCAGTGGTTATAAATAGCTCCAAAGGGGATCTGAAGTAATTTGTCACTGGCAGGTGTTTGAAGTCCATAGCAACTTTTTTTCCTCCTTATACGCTTTGAGTAAATGAGATGAAACGCACGTGTCATCCTCCATTTCAAGAACTGAAGAACTGCCGCTCATCTACCTCTAAGGGCAGAAGACACAGAAGATAATTAAGCACAATAAAGCAGTATGGAATGAAAAAATCACAGTAACGTTCTTCTAAAAGAACAGCCAAAAAATGCATAGTGCCACTTTTGAAAGCATTTGCGCCCTGAATCACACAGCACCTGAGCTCTCAGTGGTGCAATATTTTTTTGCTTTTATTTTTTTTAATACAAGTCCTCATATTATAACATTGCCGTAATATCCATAATAAGTAGCTTTGTGTCAAAAAAAGGCTAACTGGTAATTCAAGAGTACAGTAGAGACAATATTTAGCAGCTGGATGTAAATCAGAACATAGGAAGATAGATTGATAGGAATTATAATGGTAATTGATATGAAGAGACAAACCAAACAGCAGACCTAGGAAGTCTGTCATCTTCTGCTAGCTTTTATGACCAGATTCCATGTATTTTCCTGCTGTGTTATCCATAAGCAATAACATCCATAACCATCATGTGCTATCAAAGCCACTCTTAATATTAGAGTGAATGATTTTCTTTTGTAACATTTTCCTATTAAAAATGAACTACAAACTGCAACAAACCAAATGCATAACATTTCCTGCAAAGCATATGCCGCCTTCCAAGTCATGCAAAGATTTAGCCATGTAATGTTGATTGCTGTGGAGTGAATAGAGTTAAGCTCCTCAGGACTTAGTTCATGAATATTTGAGAGATAACCCTCTATTTATTACTTTAATACATTCTTTGCCTTGTAATAAGAGGCTTTTCGCTATTCAGACTCGTATTATGGAATAGTGATGCTTTGTTTCATTGAAACATTTCTTATTGCTCATTCAGAGCTATCAAATAACTATCAACATACTACATATTAATTGTTACCCATGGAACAACTTGTATTGTATTTTATGTCTGCAAATTTATAAGATAACATCCCAGATTCACTGCAATAAAATGAAGTAGATTTCTGGCTCAAGAATTCAGAGTTTATGAAAGCTTTACTTCAATCTGCAGGAATTTCATCTGCCTTTAAAGCTTCTTGGGTCATGATACTGTTATTTATTTCTATTAATAAGTGTCTTGCCCAACACACCTTATCTTAGAGTGATAACAAATCTCTGCTAGTGAGTTCGAGCCGTTATAACAATTCTATATCCTAAAAGATACTGATTGCACAAATGTTATCTCTACTTTTTCTTGCTATTGGTGCTGCTGTATTGCTTTATTTTGTATTGCTCTTGCAGACCAATCTTTTTTAAAATTTGCATGCATTACTTTAAAGTACCAATTTACTGAATGAGAGCGAGAGAGTGCAAAAAGTACTAAGAAAGACATTAAGAAATGTTCATTAATTACTAATATATTAGCAGTGACAAATAGCTTTATTTCAGTGAAGGCTTAAGTCAGTAAACCTTAGGGGAAGGAACCCTGTAACCATACGATGCGTGATTGACACTGCTGGAAATTTAGAAAGAGGAAATCTGTTGAAGGCACTGGGTCTGTGTATAAGCATGGATCCTACCTCAGAGATACATCTACAGACTTTAAAGATGAGAAGCCTAAGTTAATTAATATAGTTAAGTACTGCAGTTACATTTCTCCATTTTTCATTTGGTATTGGCAGACAAACCAAAGCAAATAAATCTCCGTACTACATCTTGTCAAACACCTAGGTAGTAAATTGTGATGTTAATTGATGTTTCTACTTCCCTGATACATTCTTTCCTATAATGAAACAAGGAGAGGAAGGGGAAAACTTCCGATACTTTCAAAACCTTCTATTTTCACATTTTCATTATAAAAATTTTAGTTTTCTTTGTTTCACTGTTTCAGTGGATCAAAAAGGTTTTTAAAATATTTTTTACAAAAAGATTTTTATATTTTAGATTTTCTACACATACCACAAACACACACACACACACACACACCCCCCATTAGATCTCACACAAAATGAGGATGATTTGAAGCCCCAAAGTCTTTCTGAAAAGCAACGTTTTGTTCCTGGTTTTGTCTATATACCATATGACAGATGCACATAATCTTTAATATATACCGGAATGGTTCTGTCACAAGATGGAATATTAAAGCCTCAAGCCTGCTCTGCTTGCAGCTAATACAATCAGACTGTGTTCTAGTATAGTCATGACAAGGTCACAGTAAAAAAAGGGATATGTTAATTTAAATATTTTTTTCCTAAAGTTATGAGATTGTGATGTGGGACTACTGCACTTTCAGTTAGGTTTTATTTGTAAGGGATCTCAGACAGGCTTCTCTGTCGAGAGCCTCTGCTTGTGCATATTTGAGTGTTACTAAGCAGGTGTTCATAATTCAGAATATATGTGCTGCTAGACAGGCCAGAGTGAGAGAGAGACAGGCCATTCCCTTGCAATGGAAAGAAAGCCATGGCCTAAGCCCAGTCATGGGCTTTCCCAGTTGCTGACAGGAGAGGCAACTCAACACTTCATGAATTTAATTCCTACTAAGATTTAAAGGAATTGTCACATTTTCCTTTGTGAGTATACTCAGTTCCCATTAGCCAAGTCATTGGAAACTGGCATTACTCATTTTTAAAGAGCTATTCATCTTCTGCAGCCAGGATTATTCGGCTGGTTTCAAACTTTCCAGTGTATCTCTCCTTTCAGACTTCCCTTTGCTTGAGATCACTATCGTATGCACATTTCTGTGGTCGTGTTTCTAATGAATAGCCAGTGATAAGTAAAGTTAAACCTTCTGGTGAAACTGATGTGTTTTTAAGAACTTTGCATTTTGGATTAAACAGTCCTAATTCTGCTATAAGAAGCTTTAACCTGCTCTCTTCCCAGGTTCTTGCTGAAGTGTGAGATGATTTACATTTTTATTTCTTGTGTTCATACCTACAAATGCATGAATAGCTCTTTGTTTAGTCCAATGCTGTTCATTTTGCCATCACATCCATAATGACTGTGTCATGTGGAAAGGGGAGTCTTCCTCGACCCTTGGCATGGGGAGTTTTACTCGACTCCTAGTGTTTAATTTGTCTCCAATTGTCCCATGCAAGTCAAGACCCTTGTGCCCAGCTAGTCTGTCGGTGTCCCATAAAGGGGATCCTCAACTGAGCAGTCCCACTGGATTGGAGGGTGGTTTGATTGACTTAGGGAAACACATCACCCGTGTAAGGGAAACCCCCTCAGCAGGTCTTCCTCTTTACTAAAGTGTGCTACCTGCTGCTGACGGTTGCCACTGTCTGCAAATGATTCACACCAACAATTTACAGAATAACACTCTTATTAATATAAAATCATGACAAGTTAAGGTTCAAAGGTTGTTGTCAGTAATAGTGTCTGACTGCAAAAATATACTTGAAGGAATATACAAACAAGCTGTAACCCACACCAAAATATTTAGAGTATGATTGTTACGTAGAGCATGATTGTTACCCAATAGGCATCCCTATGGAGGAGAAGGCAGGCTCAGCCCATCAACTGATCCCAGCAGTTGCTGTGGAGTCTTCCCTGACTTTTCACCATTCTCAGTTTATTTTATACTATTTCTTTGTGTTTAGGTGGAGCTTGAGTGACTCTAGCCACGCATACCTTTGTTACTTATGTGTGTTAAGTTCTCTCACTTCACTTCTAAAGACAGTCAAAACAAATATAGAGCACATGCCCAGTGAGGGGTGGTTGTACCTTGCAGGTGGGCAACTTCGGGATGGAGGTATGCGTTAATATTATTGTTATTATTAGGTTTAATGGAGAAAGTTCGTCTGAGGAGAGGGATTTAACCACAGTTGCTGGCTCAGCAGTAGGACATATTCGTTTACCTTCCTGGTATGTGGTTTATCTACTGCAAAGTACCACTGAGTTCCCTTCCCTGCAAGGATTTCCACAGACCCTGGCTGCAGTGTCTCCACTCTGCTCCACCCTCCATTCCATCCCACTTGGCAAGTGTGTGTGTGCGTGGAGCATCATCATGGACTAGGCTTCAAGTCATGCCAGCAGCATTCCATCCAAGGGGCAACAACTGTGATTTACCCTATAATTTCTGTACTGTTATAACTCCTGCTAAGATGCTAATATAACTCTTCAGTCTTTTCTAATTGTATCCCCAATTACCTGTCCACAGGGTCCCCAGTCATTCTCCCACAGACTGTGAGATAAATACTCTGACTCTCATCTAGTTCCATGGGCAAGGACATCTTCCACTAGTCCAGATTGCTCAAAATTCCATCCAACCTGGCATTCAACCCTTCCAGGGATGGGGCATCTGCAACTTCTCCGGGCAAACTGTACCACCTTTAGGTATTGGAAGGTGCTCTAAGGTACCCCTGAAGCCGTATCTTCTCCAGGTTTAATAACCCAAACTCTCTCAGCCTGTCTTCCTAGAAGAGGTGCTCCAGCCCTCCGATCATCTTTGTGGCTCTGCTCTGGACTCATTTCCACGAGTCCATGTCTTTCCTCTGATGGGGAGCATATCTTGTCTCTCTTCTATGTCAGGTATGAAGCAGCCAGTCTGGATTTGCTGCAGCATGGCCAACACTGTCTTATTTCCTGAAATTAAGGACAAGAAGAAGTAAAAAAGAGGCACTGTAGACTTTACCTCAGATCAGTCCGCCAAGTATACACAGGTAAAAGAGAAATAGAAAAGAATTTTCATTTCTAAAACAGTTCTTTTATGACAGTCTAATGCATAAGGGGAAGAAGAGGCTCAAGAGGAATACAAATAAGACACCTGGGAGACAAAGCCTCAAAAAATATGGTGTGTGCCCACTGATGTGTCCTTTATAGTGTCCTTGCTCCTCCTTGAGTGGGGAGTTAAGTGCCTTCAGAATCAGGCTGAATGTGAGATGTTAGTCTACAAGAGTTTATAGGCTCCCAATTCAAAGCAGCTTCAGTATATTTTGTGGTCTGAAAATATTTATTTTATATCTATGAAAAACTTATTAAAACATGAAGTTTTACACATAATTTCTTAAATTTAAATCTAACACTTAAGCAATACTCTATCATGGTTATCAACAGAAAGTATTATTTGAAAAATTCTACAAATTAGTAATAAATCAATTCAATTATTTATTTTTATTTTAAACCCTTTCCTCAATTAGACATTTAGGCTCCAAATCAAGCTAAAAATTCAGACATTAGAAGCAATAGTACAGCAATTCCAGGAAGAGTTAATCTAATCTAATCTAATCTAATCTAATCTAATCTAATCTAATCTATTCTAATCCAAGGTCTAGGAAAATAATTCAATGAATATGTATTTTAAACAGGTAAAGCTAATAAACTCAGAAAAATCTCTTAATTTTTTTCTTCTTTTCAAATTTTTCCAGCAGTGCAGTTACTATATAACTTGCTGTTGCTCAGCATCTTTTTTCTTTAAGAGAACATATATATATATATTTTTTTAAGCTTAGATCGAAGGAAAAAAAATGTGACAAGTTTGTAATGACTGAAATATTTTATTATTTGGACAGAAGATATACAGGTGTGCTAGCAGTCCTCTAAGATGTTTTAAAAGATGCAAAAGAGCGTTAATGCGCCAGGACGAGATTTCAGAAGTTTGGATTAGTGTATTGATGCTTGCAACACCTTTAGGCACCTTCCTTCGAATGAGGAAAAGCTTGCACCATATGGTGGGACTACTGAAGAATGCCTAAAGGAGCTATTTCTGCTTCCAAGATTGAGCCTGCTGTAACTGACATCATTCGTTGCCCATTCAGACGTAACAAGGGAGAAAGAAAAAGGCCTGTTGAGGAGGTTTTTCCATTTCTGTCTACAAATACATTTGCCTGCTAACCAAGAATTCAATAAAAATGAAATCTGATAAATAAATGCATGAAGATTAACCTTTTTTATCTGCTTTCCCTCTACCTCTTTTAACAACTATGTTGTCACTATTATTCTTCTTAACACTGCCATTCTGCAGTTCCCCCAGTATAAGAAATTAGAAGATTTTAGAAGGCTGTTCCTGGGTTGAAACATTTGCTGCTTCATCTGCTTACTCATCCTCTTCCATCGTAAATTATCTTCCTTCACACACACACAAACACACTCTCACAACCCACCATCTAAGCTCCATAATGTTATCATTAGCAGGGAGGGGAACAAGATGGGGAAAACTGAGTAATTACCATCCCTTATTAAATTATGCTGCATTAATTAGTTGACTGGGTAGCTCAGGGATTGCGTCTGCTCATATCAGAATGGTGATTTTCAGTTCAGAATAGCATCCGTGTCACAGCTTTAGAGCAACAACAACAAAAGTTAATAGCGTATGGATTATGTCACAAAAAGAGAGGTTCTGCATTCATCTGTCTGCCTGCCACTTGCACATCAGAAATAAAGCGCAGACATCACCTGCCGCAATCTCTGCAGGACCACAGAGGCTGAAATAAATTTTTCAGTTGAGTTTGATAGCAAATGTAATATTTCTCATAGATTTTAAGGGCAGGGGAGATTAACTTGGTTTCTAAAGACTGCTTGTTTCACTTTTCGTAATGTCCAAGCTTATTTTGTTTGTTCTAATAGAGAAGAAGATGGCTTTGACTGATCCTAGTATCAATTTGCAATCCGTCAAAACACAGACCACTTTTATTTCTGCTGGAAATAAATTGGAGTATATTGCTTCTTGTCCTAAGAAGCATAGAATTCTTGTATATGAAATATACCACCATGAGTTTCCTTCGGTCTTGTACTTTCCAGGCCTGAATCTACAATTAGACATAATCTGTTCAAATGTGGCAAAGACTTGGAAGTGAATCCTTTTGCTTTGATTTCACAATTTCAATAATTACATGATACAACACTAGGTGTTTAAGGCAAGTGAGAAAGCTCCTGCCACATTAAAAACATATGGATTTTTTTTTTCTTCTAAAATACCACCGTGGGAAAATGCCTAGAAGTCTCAAAGGGATTCTTAAAACCAGATTTTATTTAAATAAAAAACGAAAACCGAAGTACTTTCAGCAATATTGTATCACTTTTTCAGGTAAAGAAACAATCTTGTTGACTGTTACTACATGATTTGCTGTTCACAAAAACTGAAATGTATACAGTATATCTATGTATATACATGGCACAAATATATATTTTATATATATATATATTTAACAGACAGGTTAAATATACAGGTAGAACATACTAATATACATTTATCGCAGAATAGTATAATGGAAATGAAGAAAGAAGAGAGTCAAGAAACCAGAAGCAGAATGTACATCTTCCCCATAGATGACCTAAAGAACATGGCAGCTCCCTCTCAGTCACCAAACTTTCCAGGAATGGCTCCTGCCTTTCAGGCACCGGAGGTGACAAGACTATCTGGTTACCTAAGGAAAACATATGTAAGTTTTCCTGATTTATTCTGACTCCTTTAAAAAGATAGCCTATGAGCTTGCAGCTGCTCAAAATCAGTTTCTAGGAGGATCTTAAAAAAAAAAAAAAATGCAAATTACTTGCATTTCAGATCTTGGTTTTCTGATGCCAGCAGTAGGATGCACAGTGGACAAAGTATTGAATACAATTTCCCCTCTAAATAGCTGGGCAGGGAAATGACTCTAGCAAATAAGAAAGTAAAACATGTTTTGATGTGTTTTGAAAGGTTTGTTCTTGTAAGCAATTGAAAATTAACTCATAACTTCCTTTCTTTCTATACATTTTGAATATTTTAGATCAACAGGCTGCTTTGATGTTTTTTCAGCCTCCTCCCTGGCTATCCCCTGCCTCTAAAGAGAGATTTTAAATATAGAATACAGCTTATAGGTCGTGTTAGTCCAGCTTGAGCTTATTTCTTTCAGATAGTTTCTTTCACAGAAACAAAACCTCTAAGGAAACCTCCCAGCACTGCAGCTTCAAGGCACACACAAGTCCTCATTACTGTTGCAGGCCCCATCACCCCTCACACAACCCCTATTAAGGAGTTTGAATGCTGCCTCTGGCTCTTCCTTTTACATGCTAGTCAGCTTTCCATTTAGCCAGGAAAAACAAAAGGAGTGAGAAATATGCAAAAATTCTGTAAGTTGTTTGCATTCCCCTGAAATATTTCTTTAGCTGAAGGGGATCAAATCAATGAAATATAATGAAACCATATGCTCATTATTTCAAAATAGAGCAGCTGCTTCAGGGAGTATTGAGAAGATTTATTAATTCTACCAGCACTGCTCATTAAATCTAGGTATCTACATACCTGTCTTCCTCAACAAAACTCCTCAGTAGAAAAATCACCCCTGTGGAGTTCAAACTGATGTTCATCTTGGCATTCTTCCCTGTATCCTTCCAGGGCAGAGAAGACAATATGCTGAGCTGATGCTGCTGGAGAAGTGGAAAAAATCATCTATGTGGAAAAAGCCATCTAGCGTGGGTACAGTTTGGAAGTCCTGTAAGAGGGATGTGTGTTGGCAAAGATTGATTTTGCCTGATATGGACCATATGTGCATTTAATTGAGTTTGCAAGTTTCCAGGCAGAATGCCAAATGGACAGTCTACCATCTGATAAGAGTGATGAAGTTTTTCCCCTCTTGCTCTCTCAAAAGCTTTGGGTTCATACAGACTTTGAAAATTAAAAAATTCTGTCCTTCTCTGAGACTGATACCAGGATATGTGTAAGTCATCAAAAAAACATATTACAGAAGTCCAAAATATTGGATTTACTTGGAGGTTTTAACTTCAACTGTAATACTGAATCTTGAATAAAAAATATAAATTAACGTCTGCACCTCCAGCGGTATTATCTTAGTCAAAATTGCCGACATTGTTTTCTCTTCTAAGGACAGGGAAGTAAATGAAGTGACTTACTTCCAGTTATAACATCCAGGACCTGGAATAGGCTCTGGGAAAGAGAATTAAGTAAGAGACTTTGCAAAACCAAAGCAGTCTGAGGGGTTGTGTTTGAACAGATGCTGCCAGCTGATTTCCAAATCTTAATATGGCCTGGGAACACCTCTTTGCAGGCACTACGGCGTGTCTGCACTGTTGAACACGGAGGTCAGCAGCCAGTTACAGAGCTGGATGCCTGCTTGTCTCTGTTTGCAGTTACTACCTTGATGCTTGGCTCCTTATGGAGTTCGCCAGAGCCTGTCAGTGTGAATTATCCTTGCAGCATTTCCTCTTCTGGTCAGTGCAGACCTGCTGAACCTCATGACAAGATCTGGCAGAAACTAATCAATCTCATGAAGACTACTCAAAATTCTTCATGACTAAAACAATAAGCTCCCCATAAGGGAAGTGGCGTAGTATCTTCCAGGAAAGAAAACCATACAATTCTGCAACAAATTTGACTTCAGGGTTTTAATTATTCGTAATAAAGGTAATATAAGGGCTGATGTTCTTCGTGCAGAGATAGTCAGATTCTCAACATTTAGGTGGTTGTTCAAAAAACTTTTCCAGGAGGTCCTTAGAGTAGGGTAACTCAGAGATTCTCAAATTAAGTAGGAGGTGATCACCATGCTAGGCATTTTCAGTGGTCTATTCAGTCTCTAAGGGGAGCTCTCTTTTATTCATAAGGTGCAAATTTGGCTATTTGGATGGCTATAAGGTCTGAAGTCTGCTGAAAATAATCTTTCTCATTGACACATAAAATTTCAACCATAATCAAAATTTCCTGACAATACTAAAAATGAAAGAGTAGTAAGGGATGTCAGGCCCAGATTATAAAGTAGTCTGAAGAAACTAGTGAACAGCAAGCCATGAACAATGACCAGAGCCTAGATTTTACAAAATATGTATTTCACATCTCAGGGAACAGAGAAAATCAAGAACAGATGCACCATACCATGCATCAAAAATAACCATAAAGCTGCATTATCTTGAAGTTGAGTTGCCATTGTCCTGAAGTTAAGTTGTTTCTCCCCACAAACCTCTTCTACTATTCTAGTTTGATTCTGTCACCCAGCAAGAGAATTGTACAAGAGAATTTTGAAGTTGAGAATTTGCTCCTTGACTGCTTTCATACTTCCCACAGTGGTATGTGAAACAGTCACTCAAAGCATCCTTGCTGTCTCTGTTATGACAATAATAAGCACCATTACAATAAATAGCCTTGTTACTTGCAGCTATGAAGATAATTTCAGGAACACAAAAAAATCTAAAATAGTCTAAAATTTTTAACCTTCTTGTCTTTTTATTAGGTTATCATTAGGCATTTTTTTCCTGGATCACAAGAGAGTCATAACTTTAAAAAAAGAACAGACCTGTGTTTGTAGTGAACAGGAGTAAATTTAAAGTGGTTATGAAAAGAAAAATGCGCTTTTGATGAGAAGTAGTAGTGTAGCTACATTTCACTAAGCTCTTCTCACCAGGCATTAATTAGCCTCTGGCAGCTGTATGGGGGGGCACAAATGCAGTCATGCCTTCATGCTTCTTAAATGAAAGAACTATATTCAGAACAAATTTGTTATTTTTTTCACAGACACTTCTACTAGGTTTGGTTTCTATATCAATGTCTGAGATGGTTGAAAAGCTTATGAACCTATATACAGCCATGATTAAATGCAATTTTCACTATAAGTGATGTTCAACTAGATTTCTACTCTTAAAGAAGAAAAATGTATCTTGTTTTCCTCTAATTTTTATGACAGAAATAAACTGCAGTACAATTTCAATTGAGGTCAGTCTTTGACATAGGCTTGTCATAGTTTTTCCTATTGATTAACACAGTAACTGGGAAATTTTAATGAATACCCTGACTGGTATTTAAAGAGCAAAGGGAAAAAATAAAAAGACCAACAACATATTTTTGCATCATCTGCTCAAAAAAAAAAAAAAAAGACAGGAAATGGGGTGCTTAATTATCTGGTCTGAGTCAAGTTACTTTTAATTTCCACAGAATACAGAAAAATAGTGCCTTTTGCTCCGAAAAGAGGACACAAAGTGCTTCATGTGTTTGGGTTATTACAGATGAGCCCAAAAGCTTAGTCTGGCATGAACTCTCTTAACAACTGTCATTGGGAAAGACACAACAAAAAAGCAAAAGGAATGTAAAGTTCATCTTTGTTATTTCTCCAGTGGACTACACTTGCATAGGTATTTCTCTGAGGTTTTTGACTGATAGTAGTAGCAGCTGTCAGCCAGAAGTTATGCATGAAGGAGGAGGGGTTTGAGAATACATTAGGAGATTTCAAGAACCTCAGCTATATTTCATACTGATTATTCAACATAGTAAATATTTGGGTGTTTTTTGGTGACCATCAATACATCCTTGAAATGCCTTCAATGAAGGTAAAATGTGCATTATTCAGTGGAGCTGAGGAGATTTTATCCTGCTTAGCTCAAACAAGTAAAGGTAACACAGAAATACAAAGGTACCACACTGTGATAAAAAATACATTGGATCTCATTTTAGCCATGCTTATGTTTAAGGAAAACATTTGCCATGTTTTCATTCCTAAGTTAATTTCAAACACACACTGTGAATATCTAAATATCAAAAGTTTCTAATTAATTTTTCTAAGTAAATATTCTTTATTTATTTATTCTTGGACAGAGTACATTGATAGCAGTTTATTTTCTTATTTGAGCTTTTATTTCTATAAAACATATTTCCTGTGTTTTGAAGAAAAATACAAATTTGAATCCCTACAAAACTTATCATTCCTAGAAAAGATTCAGCTACTGAAAATAGGTAAAATTAACAGATTATTATGGATTGTATCTTAAAAAAAATCCTGCTGATAGAAGTCTAGTATCCAAACTTTATGATAACAGTAATAAATTAGGGTTTTTTGAAAACACATTAACTTTGCATATAAATATTTAGAAGGGCCACTGAAACCTAAGATTACTGAGAAAAGATAGGATACAAACAAGAACAGTAAGCCTGAGATTTGTAAATAGTTGAAAACAAGATGTTGTTATTTGTCCAAAATGTTTCATTTTCTTACTTCTACTTTATCGCAACAGCTCTGTCTGAGATCATCCAATGTGAAAGTTAGTTTGCTGTAATTTATCTTGGAAGTACTGAATAATTCTTAAAAACATCTTCTGCTACTCCTTCCTCCTTCCCAGGCTCCTTCCCCTCCACCTCCCAGTGGCACATGGGAGATGGGGGTGGGGGTTGTGGTCAGTCAACTTACTAGGAAAGACCTTTCCATCACCATAGGTCATTACTACATGAGTTTCTTTGAGAAAAATATGCATAGAAAATAAATGGAATCTCAGAAAATACAGATGATGTAAGTCAAAATGTGTTCTGAAAGATTCTTTCATTTTATATATATATATATAATTACATTATCTTTCAAAGCTCTAAGTGCTTTGGACATTGAATTTACAAAATGCATGTGTCAGTGGCATAGAGCATTGTGCCAGGGAATGGATCAATAAAGAAGAAAAATAAGAAAGCTTCAGTTATTATCAAACTCCTTACTCCTTTTAGATTTTAATTGCTGATTCCCTTCGAAGACCTGATTGAGTTTTAGGCTATTTATTTTATGAAATATCATATAATCCTTGTACATAATGGTGTGAAAATTGGGAAAATAAGTGGTGCCTAGGTGAAGGAAAGTAGGTTTCTTTTTTCTTCACTTCTGCTATTTCACTGCTCTTTCTCTATTGCAATGAAAATGTTAGACAGTTTTAACAATGTTTTCATGGCCTATTCATAGCTTAGCAACAACATTTGTTTAGGAGTCTAAAGATATTTTTAAAATGCATACTTTGAATTTTATACCAAAAGTTGAAGAGCAAGAGAACATATGGTCAGGAGTTTTATGAGTCTTTAGGCTGCTAACTCTTACAATTGCATATAGAATTAAATTGTACACAGAAAAACTTACTAAACAGTTAAAATGTGCAGGCAATGAGTATTTGTAATGTCCCTTGATATACAACAGAATGGCAAAAGAGAAGCTATAAACCAGCCTTTAAGTTGTTTATAGATTTTTAGAGGCAGATTTATTTGTAATCTTGAATCAAATGGAATTGGAAAATCAACTAGCTACTAGAGGTCCTACCACCACTGCATAAGCTTTAGGATTCTTTGGCATTGTTTTGTTGTGTTGTTTTTTTTTTTTTTTTTTTTTGGAACTTGGGAATTCAAAGTGTCAGAGTAGCAGATTACATCAGGATCCAAGAATTCTGGGTACTGTCCCCGACTGTCTGTGTGATCTTGGCCAAATATTTTAAATTTTTTTCCCTATAAAACAAGACAACACTACTTTCTTACTGTAGAGTGATGCTGTGAGCTGATTTTACGGTATAGTAATGAGGGATAACATAGATTCTTTACTGACAAAAAATGTTTTACTGGAGTATCATAATTCTTTAAGACACATATTTCTTCATAAGCAGATATTAAATACTTCAGGAATGTTAAGTAGAAAATATTTATAGATTTTTTTCTCATACAGGCTGCATTTGCCACAATATTATTGCCATTTTTATTCTAATCGTTACTTCTGTCAACTCAGTTTCTGCTATGAACTGTTGTCAATTTTAAGAGAAGATCATCTAGATAATTGACTGCATAATTTGGACTCAATATTTCTGTTTAAAAGGTGTTGTGACCTTTCATCTGTCTGCAGTAAGTGCATTGTTTGTTTATGTGCTGTGATTTGTTGCTGAAGAAGAAAATTGTTAATAGCAACTATCATTTAAAATGCTTAATTGAATGAAAACCAAACTAATTTTCATCCTAAGGGCTCAAGTAGTTATAGTCTTTGGTTTCCTTTTGAGTCTCTTTAGGGCAAGAAGGAAAATGGAGAGGGCTGGGTTTTGCTAATGAATATTTACACAGCTAGGAAAATTGTCTGTATTGAAGGGAACCAGAAGCTGTAAAACAACAATACTGTTGCTCTGTAGTAACAAATGCTGCTAAGTTAGAACAGCTGCAGTCATTCTGAAACAGTAAAACTACTTATAAAGTGGGCATTTTGGCCTTCAGATCCACATTTCAATTCAGCTCATAACTGTCTCTTCTCAGACCAGTTATTTCCTTTTGTAAATCTGACGTGAAGAAGAAAAGACACACAAGCAGTCCTGTAATCTAATTCCTTCCCTTGATTGTTTTTCTTTCTTTTCATGATCTATTCTTCCTTCCAAGTCTTTGCATCATCATCACTCACATCAGCTAGCTGCTTCCTTGGCACAACTCCTGGAACACATCCTTTGGATGTCAGCATCCCTCAGCAGCTTTATGAAAAAATAAACTGGCTGGGGTTTTTTTTCACCTTTTTATCTAATTTCACTACAGTGTGCAATAGAGCAAAAAGATAAATAGCTGTTTATATGCACTCTTCAGATACAGAATTTTAATCACCATTTTTGCATTGAGAACAATCTTATTAAGGAAAAAAAATTGGGTGTATTTCATTAGAAAAAGATTTCCAAACCAATGCTCGCAGCAGAACACAGCAGAGGACTTACTAGGGATTACCTTTTACTGTCATTTAAATGAATGTTACAGTTTATATAAAGCAACTGTGACACACCACACAATCACTATCCTCTTACAGAAGGGAACCATGTGGGATATGAAGTCATATTAAAAAAAAAATTAAAAGGCCCAACACAAGATTTGCCCAGTATATTAATTATTAAAGTATCACTGAATTTATCTGACTTAAAACTATTGTACTTCGTTCATTGAATTGACAACCTTCTTGAATGGATTGAGAAACAGTGACTCAAACACCGCAAGGATTGAAACATCAGGCAATACACCACAGGATGACCACTCCAGTTTTTATCAATCTTGTACTGAAAGACCAAATAAATTCTTGCTTGAAAAAAACTAACTTGAGAGAAAAATTCAAGAATAATTCTATTTCCATATTCTTCAAACTCAAGAATGATCTGGTCCAGGTACAACAACCCAATCAGCCAAATTGTTATTTGACCGATGAAAGCACAGATGTCATGACCATCTTTTCACGTCTATATTCACGTGGGTTCTGCACCACAGGAAAGAAATCACAATGTGTGTGTACAGTATGTGGAATAGACAATGGGCAAGAGCAAAGCCTGTATTGAATGTATCTGATCAATGAAAAATTGTGGCAACACTTGCACATACAGCAGTGCCTCACAGTGTGGTGCCCTGTTGTTCTGATCACTGCAGTCAGGGAGCTCTTTGGCAGGCACAGAAACTGTCTTCCAGCCCATCTATCTGGGATTCCTTCCCAAGCAGAGAGTGAGGAAGAAAGACAAGAGTGGGGAGCAGTTTTGAAGGTCATGCTCAGTCCTGGACCAGAGCCACAGTTTAGCTATGTCCCTGTATCTGACTATGATACTGATAGATCTAAAATTAAGGTAAAAGATGATAAAGCATTATATGAAAGAGAAAAAAAAAAAACATTTAGAGAAAGAAGAGTCAAACTAATTAGTGTCACTCTCTATCATAAATCATTTGCATGAACTAATGCAGAAAATATGCTTCTTATTTTATAAATCCAGCGCCATTTCCTGTGATTCGGTCAGGTTAGTATCATGATTTTTTTATAGGATGTACAGATAAGTCAGAAACAGAGGGAAAAGAGACTAATTCTTGCTGCACTTTATCTGTTTCTCTATGTGTTATGCATAAATAAAGAACTACACAAACACCAGAGTTATCTGCAATTGCAAAAGTCACCAGAGAGCTGGAGCTGTTGAGGGAGAGCCAAAGGATGGTACAGTGAAAAACGAAAAGAACTGAAGAGGAGAATGAAACAGGTTGCTTAGCACAGTCCTTTCTTCTGTCTTTTTCAGTTAGAAAATTGCCAGCATAAATCACACTCTTGGGCTTCTTATGTGTTTCCTCGAGTTGTTTATATCATTCAAATGTATTATGCAAGAAAAAAAGGAAAGATAGTAAATTAAAACATGAGAATATATTCTAGCTTAATTTTCTCCAGAAAAAATCTAGGTTTTTCTAACTAAAACCAAGATGGAAATTAAAGCAACACTTGGTAAATAGACAAATACAGAATCTGGATATTAACTTGAAAGGTGTACTTGTATTCTGAAACAAAATTTAACTGGAGATACAAAAATAGGCTCCCGCCATTACCTTTCCAAAAGCAAGTGCTACATACTCTATACTGTGCTAACAATTAAAGCTTAGTCATAAAAATTTTTTTAAATTATCATTTTTCAGGGTAAGACAACAAGATGAGCTTTAAACTGATTAGAGACATTTAATTTCAAAATTCTGAAGACTGGAAAAGGCCTAGAAAAAGGAAATCAGGATGTTAAACAAATGACCATGACTAATAAATAAGATGGATCTTTGCGGCCTCTTTGAAACCCTTTGAAAACTGTGGCAATATTTTTTAATTTCCTGTGCAATAAATTATGAACCCTTCCATAAGTTTTCCATATATAAGGAGAATTTATCAAAGAAAAGTTTACACTGAATGGTAATATGGCGTACCCTAAAACTTCTAAAGGTCTTCTGTGAACTTTAGCCCTGAACCTGTGGAATAGATTCATTCACAAAACTAGATATAAAGACTGTATTTCATCTGTTCTGCAACTTATAAGGAGGTGAATCACACTTGGTACTTTCTGGGCTGGCAATGGGAAGCTGGAACAGGGCAGAGTCTGATCATAATCAGCCAGTGTGCCAGCAAAGTATGAGCATTGCAGAAGTAGCATCTGCTTCTGTTTTAGAATGCTGAGCCTTATTGTCTCACGGTTAGGCTTGATAAATTCTTGTTGGTTACCTTAGCTGTGAGGTGGATTTATCTGGAAATCAAGAGAAAACATATGGCCAATAGTTCAAATAAGATATCCAGAAAAACAAATCATTATTGCATCAAAGGAACGTATTTCCATGTATCTGGAGTGGAGCCCAGCTGAAAGCAAACAGAAGCACAGTCACTCTGCAGTGAATGACTCATTGGCACAGAAGGGACATACCAAACATTTGTCAAACTGATGCTGAGAAGAGGAAATTAAAAGAGAAAGGCAAGCAGAAGAGATACACTGGTAGAGAAATTGAAATAATTTGTTAGAATATTCTACCTTAATATAAGCGACAGTGAAAGCTATATCTGATGAGTTAAATGACCTGTGCTTTTCCTTCTGGGTTGCTGCTTTTAGACACCAGCTTGTTAGGGCCATATGCACGGATAGACTTGTCTGGTGGATAGGGCCCACAGTAGCAGTAAGTGTGACTTGTTTTCAAGGGCAAGAATTTGTGCCACATTTCCAGGTGGGAGCCAAGAGCCAAGTCAGGTGATGAAAAACATGGCAGGTGTGCCTTTATGTATTCATTGTTGCACAGCTGCTAAAGCTTGATGGAAAACGTTTTTGATAGTATTTGCCATTTTAAAATTGACCAGATGAAGACAGCAGGAAAGCCTATAACTTTTGCTTCACCACCCATACAGTACCTGCCATATCTACCACTTTCTTTCTCTGAGAAATGCTCTTACAAACTTATTTGAAGTATGATGATGCCTTTGTCAAAATAAAGTTTATATTTCTCAGAATCTGTTAAATAGAATTAGTTGGTCTTGTAGTATTAATTATGTAAGGAGAACTTAAAAACATGTGGATTACATTTTTACATGCATTGGGCCTTCATCAAAGATCATACAAGGAGATTAAGAAAAACTGCAGTCAAAGGAAGAGTCTCTGTCAGTATGGAGAATATTGCTGTCAGACCCTAGCTATCAAAAATGAGTAAAGGAACACAGACATTGATAGATCTAAAAAGTCTGAGTAGATATAATTCTGTAACTATGATGTGAAATAGCTCTCTGTGGACACAATGATACAATTAAAAAATTCTGTTCCTTTTCTAGACTAAATCAGAAGATAGTTTTCTCTTTTTTTTTCTTTTTTTCTTTTTTAAGAACTGGTTACAGCTGTCTTCACCATCATGCTCTGCTTGTGTGCCTGTTTGAAAGCTAATTAAGACTTTCTTTCTGAAGTATTTACGTTACCAATATCCTTGAATATGATTACACAGTCATCTTGAATAGTTTATCTATTCAAGATAATAGAAATAGAAATACTTGGAATAAATTAACTATTGTTTAGGATGTCTATAATGGTGACAAATGAGCCAACCAAATTATCCTTCCTACTATACCTTGCAAATTAAGTATAATATGTAGAATTATATTATAATAGAAACAAGAGCTATATTCACATGCAAAAGTAAAAATGGCTTTATGCTCTATTCAATGTACTCACTGTAGACATTCTAATAATAAATAACTGAATTTGAACAATTGGAATAATTGCGAGTGTGAACACTGGGATGTGAAAAACATACTTGTAACAAACAAGTATTAATTTCCAGTGAGATAAACTATATGAAATAGACCTGAGTTAAGATCCAAGTCTGAGCAGTTTCAAATGTTTGAGCTCACTTCCAGTTATAAAGTCTTACATAGAAGACACTCAGTTAGCAAGTCAATACAGTTTTCAAGTGGAGAGCAATAAAAGGTAGAATGCGTCGCTGTTTACCTCAGAAATCACCATTCTGTGACTTGACATATGTATACATATCACACAAAGAGAAACACATTTAGAAGGCTAGCATTGTCGTTATCCAAAACAAGAAAACAAGACCCATGTTCCAAATCCGAATTTTTAATGCTTTTAAAAGATTCAGAATTAAGTATGATATGTGTCTAATTTTTTATTTGGACACTAAGCAATTTTATATATTTTTAGCTGTCTAAAAGGTTCAGAATTAAATATTACATACGTATATTTTCTTTTCTTTGGACACTAAGTTATTTTATATTATTCTTTAGCTGTCTGAAAGAAGTCAGACACTGAAGAACAACACCCAAAAATATTTCTGTGTGCTTTGTGCGTAGAGAAACACACACAAAAAAGCTAGACCACCTTTATTATTTTGCTTTCTTGTAATTTTAACTAGTCATATACATTGTTTCTATTGGTTTAAAAAAAAAAAAAAAGAAAAGGAAAGTCAGGGAATTGTGTCAGTTTGTAAGCATCCCTTATGAGAAAAATACTGAAAGGAAAAATGCCAGATTCAAAATGTGATTTGGAGTCCAAAATTAGGCATTTATTCTTCCCAGTAGACCCCAAAGGGATTCCTGGTGCCTTAGGAAAGGGTTTAAAGCTGACATAGAGTGAGAGAGGACTTAGCAGCATACAATCATCAGTAGCTGTCACCGAACACTGCTCAACAAGAAAGTCAAAGACAAGTCATGGACCCTCACTCTCTCCCTCGAATACATGGAAAAAAGCCTTGTTACTTTGCAGCACCCTCTTGGGGGTAAAAGTGTAGCCTTTCATCAAAGGCAGTGGGAGGTCTCACATTTGCAGCCTAGTTTTCAGATGGTGAGAGGTGGACTTCTGCCTTCTGTGGCTTTTACACCAACACTCGTTGTCCTCTGGTTGCCTCATGGTGGTGTTCATTCCTTCCTCCACCTGCTGCCACGGTGTGCTGCCTTGGAAAGACAGGGACCTAGAGAAAAGAGCAGAAGGAGGAGGATCATGATTTTTAGCCCCACGTGTTTCCTCTTTTGGGATATGGTGAAATTTTTCACTATTTTTTTTGATACATGTAGCTCTGAAACCTACCTGACCAGTGAAATCCAGCATTTTCTCTTTGCTTTCAACAAAAGCCCTCTTTCACAGGTAGTTTCCAGCCTAACAGAGCAATTCACAACGAGGTCAAAAAAGAAATGTGCATTCAGGTAGTCCGGCCAAATGCATATCCCTCCATCTGTGCAGTGTACTCTCATGCCATTTTACATAGGCAAATTGCAATAGGACAAGAGGAAATAGTTTTAAACTAAAAGAGGAGAGATTTAACTTAAATGTTACGAAAAAATCTTTACTCTAAGGGTGGTGAGGCAATAGAACAATTTGTACAGAGAAGTTGAGGATGATATTTGAGGTCCTTTCCAACTCAGATGACTCTATGATTCTATGTGGAATTGCATAAGGCATGTCCTGGGAACAGCTACTAGATTAAAGCTCACTAGGCAGAACTGTGGAGAACCCTAAATGGGCTGGATAACTTGCTGATAATTTCCTGAATACTTCAAAGTCCTGCATGTGAAAAAAAAAAAAAATCTTTCATGGACCTGTGACACCTCCAAGGCTAAGTAGAAGTTCACCACCATTTTTCATTCCTGTGGTTTTGATTTTAGGGACCTGGTCTTAGTTAAGTCTGCTTTAGCTACTAAATCCTATCCAAAACTTTATTACAAGCTACTAGAACTGTCAGAAAACAAGGACAAAATCGAAAGTTGGTCCAACAACAGACATATTTACAGTTTGCACTGACCTCATATATATGTAGGTTTAAAAATATTCAAGTTATTATAGCAGAGTATAAAATTGTACTCAAGCAGGTTGACCTCACTGTAGTTCTCAAGGTGAAACAAAAAATGAAATTGCCAACAAACATATTAGAGTTAGTGATTAAGTGGCTCTTGGGAACACTGGGAGAGACAGTTCTGATGGGAAAGACAGGGTTACTTCTGATTACTCTGCACTGTCCCATTACAGAAGTCTGATCCAGATTTCAGTGGAAAAATAATCACCATAAATATGTGAAGTGTATATCATGCAACCATCACAAGTATCCACAGTTACAATGAAATTGAATTACATATTATAAAAATTGCACTTGGGATGTTCCTTTGAAACTTCCTTCATTCATGTTATAGATGTAAGAGTCTTCAGAGCTCAGGCATTCAAAATGAAGATCTGTTGAAAGGTGGAAAAGTATCCTTGTGTGAGGCTTTTAAAAATTAAATTAATTGTGTTTTATCATGTTTTAAAATACCAAAACACGCTGCACATTGTTTATCACAATAGGTTTATACATTTGGTGTCAGGACAGGTATGGAAAAGGTCTCTTTTTTTACTATCTTTACTGCTGGGATTGTGAAAATGTGGGCTTCTTCAAATTGTATGTGAAACAGGGGAACCCTACAGGATTATCCCTTTCTGCATTTAAACTTGTTATATTTCTGTACTCACTGCCTGCATAGGCTGAAAATGCATGGGTATGTACATGCAGTCAGTTCATGGAATCAGGGAGTAATATTTTGTAAAGCACTATGATATGTTGGGACATTAGAAGGGATCATTAGGAGAAATAAATATTTGAGAATTGAAAAGTATGTCCGGAGTTCTGGCACTCATAAGACAAATAAGGAAAGGACAAGAATGTGTGACCATGAATTTTACAACTACAGTCTGTGCAACTATCATTTAGCAAACATTCATTACCATTATTAATAACGTGACATAAATGGGAAACAGCAGACTTAATCCATATACTTGGCAGATATATGAAACAGCAGATGGCACTTTAAGTGGGATGGGGGGAATACCCAGCAGACATCAACACTGCCTGGCCATAGATCTGGCATTTATATAAATAAGTGAGACAAAATCTGGACCTAGTAAAGGCGTCACATGTATACACTTGTGTACAATTATTTTTGTGTCTGCTAGGCAGATCATAATTCTGGCTATGACATTCTTTCCCTCTCATCTGGGAAATGTTCCAGCCATGTTCAAACTGGGGCTGTAGCAACACAGCCACATAAAACCCTGCTTGGGAACAGATTACTGTAGAAGATTGCCAAGGGTCCTGCCTAAATGCGTGCTCCCTGTGACACCAAGGAACAATGTAGTCCTTGCTTGTGTCTTGAAGTAAACAATATATACCTGCAACATATCACATTAAACCAATACGACTTCCTATGTGGTGTAAGTGTTACATTGTTCCTAAATAAGCATTTTGTCATAGCACTTTGTTAATGGATACAGGTGCATTCATATGTGGGTGTACTTTGCAGTCATCTGTAAGCTGTCATCCGCACAATGTAACCCATATAACTCTAAATTTATTCTACCTCATATAAGACATTATTTTACTCTATGTCATTCAAGAGAACAAAGAAAGTTTAGAAACTTATATGATCCTTTGTACTGGTTGTATAATCTCATATATTGCTGAAGACCAGAAGACATGATAATAAGCCATTATTTTTCCTTCGTAAGGCACATTCAGATGAACATACCTAAGTTATTTTTATGAATGATGTTCCACTTTGGAGAAAATGCCATACTAATAATAACTTTCCAAAATTCAGACAGTTCTGAATCCCCAGGATCCCTTAGCATTTCTTGGGAAAAGACTGTTTCTTGACTTACTTTGATTGTACTCACTAAAAAAACCTACAATGTGAAAATTTCATAGGTACATAACATAAATAGACACAATTCTATCATAACAAAGAATTCTGATGAAATGCTGCTAGCCATAGAAAAAATATGTCAAGGCTTGCTTCAAGCAATTCCCCTATATAATCGAACTTTGCTTAATTTTGCATGCACACAGCTGTCAAATTTCTGGCTGATTTTATAGGCACATTTAAAAAACAAACTTCAGGACTAATGTTAACTTTGTACAAGACAGTGATGCCTATTCCAGGGTACTAAGAACTAGAGCTTATTTTAAAAGTGACTTTGTGATATTCTTATATTGTATATCAACTGTTTCTTGCTTTTTCCCCCCACTGTAACCCAGGATCAAAATACTGTAAATGTACAAACAACTGTTCTTTGCTTTTTAAGGCTAAAGATATCAGCATTATAGAAATTAGATTAATGATACCTGTATTTGAATTCATAGTATTCTCCTGACATTCAGTTCCAGGTCTACAAATTATTAAATATTTTGTAGCACGGTCATAGTTAACTTCCATCTTTCTGGCCACAAGAACAAAGACATCTTTGAAAACGGATGCAGCATTTTGAAAACAATTTTTCTTTGGGGGCTGCTGTTATACCTGCTTGTCATGCAGTTATGAAGTTGCTTCACACTAGGACAAATCTGGGTAGCAAATTCTGATGTAGGATTTTCCCTTGCTAGCAAGAAGAGAGAGAAAAAAATCCACAGGTATTATTGGTGATGAAAGTACTTATTTTCTTCAAGGAACCATTTTTTAAGCTAATCTCCTATCCTGGAAAAAAATTTTGGTGATAGAAAAGCACTCATTTCTACCTTTCACTTTGCTGAGGGATTTTCCTCTGTGTTAATTCTCCTTCACAATTACAGTGTTCTTCAGCAGGGTCAGCAAGTAGCCAAATGTATTTGTATTTCAAATCCCTCTATGAACAGGATAACTCATTGCCTCCACTTTTCTGAATGTGATCCATTATAAGCAGAAGTACAGTGATAGCAGCTGAATTCAGTGACAGTTACGGATCCTTACTTGGCGCACAAGTCATGATGTGTGTAAACACTGCCAAATGACCGGTGTTCAGAATGAAGAGAAGATAAACCTGAATAATGGCACGGATTATTTCATCTTTATAGGCAGGAAATAGGCATGTACAGTTCTCATCTTCCTCACTGTTAGTACTGTTAGGCTTTGGGAAAAATTTCTGTAAGAACAGTGCACAATTCTTTACATTTTCATGGCTTAGTGTGAAATAATATTGCAAAGAAAAAAGAAGCTGCAAGACAATGAGAAGAGCTTAAGACTGGAAATTATACATCTCATTCACAGACTTTCTTTCCCAATGGAAAACTGTGTAGTGCAGTATTTAACATTCAGGTTAATTTACCACATCAAATTATTTTAGTATTTCATATGCAACAGATTCTATTTTTCCTATTTTGCTTAATGCTACACAAGAGAAAGATACCTCTCCACCCACTTCTGCTGGCAGCTTTTAGGGCACATAGTGGTGGGGAGGTGAAATACTCTTAGGCAGGATGGAAATCAGTTTCCACCTGTTACTCACTGAAAGAGTATGCTGGATACTGAATGGTTCAGAAAGAGACTTCTAGGGAAATAGAACAAGCTGAAATGTTAGTTGCTGAACAGTCACAAAATATACTAGACTGAAAAGAAACCACTTCAGAAGAGATTTGAGTCTTAATAACTACCCCTCAGATTTGGATCGTCCTTGCAGGGGTCTGAATTGTAAGCCCAGGGGCTTACAGGTCCAGGGAGCAGGTCCATCTTTCCTCGGATGTAAAGGAAAGTCTCATTCCAGTACTTCAGAGGTCAGAGCTACCATGAAACGCAGAAGAGACCCATTTACAATTCTCTGCCTGAATGGCAGGGCCGGGGGCAGCAAACCTACCACATAACTCAGGAAGGACCAAGAAGGGCAAGAGTTTGAGATTGATGCAGCCCCCAAGTCAGAGAGCAGAGGCTGAACAGGTAAAGGCTTCAGGGGAGACTTGCCAGGGTACTTTGAGTACCTTGGTGCACTCATGACCCTGATACAGAAATTTCTGCAGATGTCGTGATATTTAATATAGACGGCAAATAACTAAAACTGTCAGTTAGGCTACTAAGACCCTTCATTAATCTCAAGTGTTTTGGAAAGATACTGTGTATTGTAAGACATTTAAATTTATTTAAAAATAATAAGCCTTATGAAAAGATTTATCTTGAATGACCCAATCATTACCTAGAATTAAAACAACAGCTAATGGCATGGAAGGCATGTAAAGTGTGTCAGGTTTCAATTACTGAGCGGAAAAGGAGGATGACAAAGTTTTGGCATTAGAACACACACCTCTATCAAGGGTAGTTATAATGCTTTGGACAGCAGGCATAGGCAGAGCTGAATTAGTCTGATTAACAGATCCTTCATGGAAGAAGTGCTGTATTGCAAAGACTGTGACAGATAAACCATGAATTCTGTATTACCGTGTAATATCCACCACAAAAGTGCATGTGTTCACGTGCATCACAAGGATCGTTATTTACTTGTGGGAATTTGAGAAAAAATGTTTCATTAAGCAGTCAAAATTATGGAAAGATCTGTCAATTATGACGATACATTCTTCAAAATGTATGCAACAGTGGAGTACAGTAGGCAAGATACAGCACAATTCAACTTTTTTATTTTTTAAGCTTATTTAAGATTCAGCCACAAAACTGCAAAACATCCTGATGTTAAACCTAGGATAGTGTAAGTGACTTCTGACAAATATTTCCTCAAATATACCAGTAGGACCAAGTACGCCTAGAATTATTAAGAGCAAAAAGCTAGACCTACACTCTTGGACACCTTTTCATTATCGTCCTCAATTATTAGCATTGAGAACCAGCTTGAGAAGCTTCTTCTTCAAATTCCTCCTTAATTACACTTTTACAAGGAGTCCAGTACAGCATAAAACTTAGTGCAAGAAGGTACATATTTTCATTTTGAATGTCACAAAAAAACCCCCCAACCCTAAACTGGAATCAGCAAAGTAAGGGCAACAGTTTAAAACTTCTTTCCATCCAGTCCTTCTTCTTTTGAATTACAGATTATCTACCACTGCTCTAAGTTCTTCAAAAAACCTAAATTTTTCTTTTTTTTTCCCCTACCTTTCTGAGATTAAATTGAAAATGTATATTAACAGCAACCCCATATAGGAATGAATGGTTTTCACTATTAAGTTTACATAGAGGTGGCCAAACAGGCAGAAAATGTTTTCACAAATTGCAATGGTTAATGCATTTTAAAGTGTTCTGGAATTTACCAAGTATCAATAATGTATTACTATCTATTCTCTGGCGGTGTTTGAATACAGGAAAACAAGTAGACTATTCCTTAAATCATTTGGGGGAAATAAATTGACATGTACCATTTTACCTAGTTCCCAAAAACTAGACTAACGAAAATAGCAATATTTGAATGTACCTAGCTCAGAAGACAAAGACCCATTTTTTTTGTTTAATGACTGGTTCAGTTTCACAATGAAAAACCCTGAAATCTTGTCATTTATTTCACATCGGTATATAGAAGATACTGCCTCTCCCTAGGATTTTTGTCATCCCTAATGTCCACTGGATTTAAATACCTGTGTCGGTGAGCTGTAATCCAAGATTATGCCACTTCTGAAATGAAAAAGGGTCAAAAGAAATATTGGAGACAATAATGGCTTCCTGAAGAGTCTCTTTTCTCATTCTGTGTAGGGCGTTTCTATAAATCCAGCAAACGACTACAGTTAGCTAGACTGCTCTAATGAGGCTTATATATACCATGGGTTAAATAATACAGTGTCTCTAATAGAAATGAGTGTTCCAGGTTTATATATGAAAAATGGTTATACATATTATACGTCTTCACTAAACTTAAAAAGGAAAGAGATACTGCTAACATGAAAACAAGACTAAATGAAAAGTGTTTCTCCATAGTCATAGCCATGTGGTAGAAAACAAGAAACAGAAGTATGATATCATGGTATCCTTCAAATACCACAAATATTCAAATCATTGGTACTTGGAACTTTCAATATTCAAACTATTCCCTATGCATTCTCCAGATTTCTGGAATTAAACCTTACTCAGCTCCCTCAGTTAAGATTCAGCCTGCATAAAATTTTACTTCTATAGCATAGTTACTTGGTATCTGATGTTTGCATTTGAGACAAAAAATTCAACAATCTGTTTTGAAAAGCCTGCCCAAGTGAAGGTCACAATATTCCCACTTTCTGCAATGGATTCATGATTTCATCTATAATGGAAGAAATATTTTATCTGTTTCTAACAGTACTGGAAGGGACTATTACAGAGCATTTACAGAATATCAGAAAATGTGTTTCTGGGTAATAAAAACGAATAACTTAATTGCAACCCTTTTACTCATTATTTAAAAATGCATGAAGTATACAAGCTTCTTACGCAAAAATTTTGGAAATACAAAAATTTATATTTGGTCATTTCAATGGAATTCCTAATTTGGGCATTTTGATATTGCAATTTAATCAGAAATAAAAAGAGAAAAAGCCTGGACACGTGAAACTAGTGTAACGAATGCCATCATAAGTAAGCCATCTTTTTCTAATGCAAAGTTGCAGGCTGATATAACTGTGTCTTTCGTGTTTGTGTGCAATGCCAAGCACACTTCAACGCTAATCACACACTTACCACTGAACAGCATCTCATGAGTATGTGACAGGATTCTGTAGAACATGAAGTGGAGTGGGAATGGACACGTTAAGCTTTCAAACCTTCAAAAAAAATTTAGGGACTGTAGGGAACTGAGACAAGAAATATTTAATGTTGACATAACCTAATATTTAGCCTTTAAGTTAAAGAGGTCCCGTACTCTTTGAGATGTATGTCTGGAAGAAACCTCTTGACTTCACCATTGCTGATCATTAAAGGCTTGTTTGTTCAGCCTTAGCAAGTTATTCCTGTGCAGTTTGTACATAGATTATGCAATTTGGAAAAGGACTAGTAAAAAATGCAATATAAATGCTCTGTGTTTATTTTGATTATCACTGTAGCTAATATCCATGAAGCAGTTATGATAATCAAATGTCTTTTCAGCCTCAAACAATGCATAATGAAACCACAATTGTTTTTTATTTGTAAAATTTTGACTTGGTTGATTAAATAATTACAAAGCATATGTGTAAATATAAAATAAATCTTCCTTTATTTTACAAGACATTGCAAAATTTGAAAAGAGTCAAGCTGTACTTCACTAATCATTACAGCTTTCACAGTGAAAGCTCCATCACTGGCTCCTGGATAAAATACTGATTCCCAAATATGTCATTGTGGATTTATTTAGGTAGAGGAATTAGTCAACAAGGACTTGTCAACTCGATAGAGGAACTGTCAACTCAATAGAGGAATTGTCAACTAAAAAAAGAACAGTAAATACAGTTTTATCTTCTTGCTATAATTATATTGAGAAAAGATTTTATTTATTTTCAATTATTTGATAACAATGTGAATATGCAGCACTTTTGTGCATTTCTTTCACCTTTACTGTGAAATAAGGCTCTCATTTACAATATTAGAAGGTTTTTTTTCAATTGAAAATATTAAAAATGTAAGTGGTTTTAAGGACAGTAGTGACAAAATGGAAATAATAACTAATATCAGAAAAAGATAAAACTGTGAAATGTTTACTCATTAAAAAGAGGAGGTCACATGTATTTCTCCTATACTCACTTCATTCTAATAACCTTGAAGTGACTGTAGAGAAGGTGAGGGAAAGGCACCCCATCTCACCTAACCCCAACTGAGAGGCAAACACAACTACAGACAGACAGACAGGTACTTCCAGGTGTCAATTCACACAAATTCTGACTGAACTGCTCTCTAAAAGAGAACAGAGTGGAGAAGTTTAGATTAGACACTTGACTTTAAGGCAGCTAAAATTTAGTTATGTGAAGTTGATCTTATGCAATGATACTGCTATTTGTCTTGAAGCTATTTGCATTGGGTTTCTTTGAATTAATGGCAGGACAACATTAGAATCTTATACTGAAAAGTCTGAAAAACATTGAAAATATGATGCATGTATTCAGGTAGAAGTTATATTTGTACTTAATATGTATTTCTTTCTTTTCTAGGTCTTGCTTTTCCTTTTGCTGACTTTTCATGTCCTTTTCAGCTGCTAAATCAATACACCAAGATATATTTCAAAAAAGACTCAAGAAGAGTGTATTTCCATCAACAAGGCATTGTATGTGAGAATTTTCATGGGTAATCTGTGTCTTACAAATTATTAAAACAAACATTATCCTTTTTCTGTCCCGAATCAGGCATAAAAGGAAGTCAAGTCCCATAAGAACACCATCACGTTGGAAATGACTCTGGAAGTTAATTGAGTAAATCAGCTGCCAGTCTAAATCACTCTAAGGGTTTAGAGATTTTTCTTTTTTTTTCCTTGAGAACAGTCATTATTATTAATCTTTCGCAGAAAAACAAGGTACTATTTAAATAACCAAATAATTTCTACTTGAAAGGCTCGTGGGCACATCAAATACTACATTATCCTAGTGACACCATGAGGTACAAATACTAAGCAACCTGACACTTCAGCGATAACAGGGAGTCTAGTCGCTCTGGTGGTACTCAGAAGAAGACAGAGAAGCATTTTTAAACAAGAATTAAAGGAACTGTACCACTCTCAGAATGCATCATTGGATTGGATCCACTCAGCCTGGAATCTTGCTTATTTTGAAATTATACAGCATAAATCTGTACGCAAAAATATAAGTGACACAGCTGTGGGCCATAATAATCAAGCTGTCCCGAAACCCTCTCATGCATTTGAATCTTTTCCTGACATAATGTTTTAAAATTGTAGTAAACATTTTTTAGATACCATGAAACTGTGTTATTAGCTGTTTTATGAATGATAACTAAGACTTTTCTTTTTCTCATCTCTTTTCAGGATGCACTTAACAAACCAACACCACATAAAGGGTATCCAGGGAACATAATTCTGGACTATAAACACTGCAATGTCTTAAGCTAAAACAAATAAATTATTTGACTTGGCAACAAAGAGATTGGTTTCAGCTGACTTACAACAGAAATAAAGTTTTAACATTTTCACTTAAACCCCCTAATCTAGTTACTTTCAAAAATGGAAAAACTAAAATAACTCTCTCAAGATAAGTCTAGCTCACTCCTTATGCACTTACCAATTTCTGAAAACTTGGAATTCCATCTCATCTCTTATAAAACATTCAGGAATAAATACAAAAATAGTTTTGTCTAATTAATAAACAGTGATAGGCTGTCCATGGCAAGGGTGTTGTAACTGGATAATCTTTAAGATCCTTTCCAACCCAGGCCATTCAGTGATTCTATGATTCTATAACACTGTAAAACTGTTCTGGATACAGAACAAGTACCAGGCTGTGACTGAGAATTACAGTTTTTGTAAAGGAGCCACAACCTGGACCTAAAAAGCATGGAATCATAGGATTCATACAAAGTTATTCTGTAAATATGAATCTTCAACAACGTAAACCCACATTTTCTTTTTTTCCCTTCTGGCATTCCACTGCGGTTGAGCCTAAATTATGCAGCAATTATCTTTGTGAAGAACTGTAGTGAGAACATAGAATTAACAGTTTGGTCGGTATTAAGGAGTCTTACTCAATTTTTATTACTTTATTTCCAAGTAGCACACTGGTTGTTTGAGAGATCTTTAACAAAGAGTGAACTGTACCTAAATACTTTGTAGCCAGACACAACCCAGAACCACTTTGTTTAGACAGTCTTGGGGACAGCAAATTAGTGCTGAAGTTTTACCACTACTGTGCTCTCAAGGGACTGATTCTACCTAATATTTTTTGTAGACATTTCAAATCAACGCACTTGAGACCTATGTCTTTGATACGAACATAGTTAATACTAAATTGAGATAATTTATTGTGAACTTCATAATACTGGGACAAGTATCATGACTCAAGAAACCCTGGTAAATAAAGTTATTTTTTTAGAGTGACAATTTAGTTGTGCAGTGTATTGTCATCAGTTGAGATTAATCATAGTAATGACATGTTTTTCACTTAGTAAAACATTAAAAATTATCTGAATATGGGACAGGAGGAACGACTTTATAAGTCAAAAGACATAAACATTGAAAAATGTTAAAGAGCCTACCTGAAATGTTGGTCTTACATGATTTCTGTTTGTTTGGAAAAGGGAAGTACCAAAATGAGGATGATGCCATAAGCAACTCTCCAACAAAATTTATTTACAGATATATATGTGCTTGAAAATTTAATATGAAAAATTGCCCTGTTTTGGAAATTAGAGACTGATTAAGCTAAATAAATTAATCTACTAATAATCAAAACATTTATCAAAAAAAGCTACGTAATTTATGAGTGGCTTTTTTTCTGCTAAAAAACAGCATTCCAAGTCCGCACTTGGCTTTATCTAGAGGACTAGTTAAAATGTAAATTTTTGTTTGGATATGACAGCACCAAAATCTTGTGACTCATGTAAGCAAAAGCTTCTAACTTCAGAAGTATTGCGAATGAGCTTCCATACTTATTTTTCTAGTCTTCGCATTCAGCAAGATTAGATGTCCCCATACGATTTTGCCCCTAGCCAGGAAATAATCTTCTGCAGCTGAGGCTCATCTCTGCTTCACCCTATATAGTATCAGGTTTGGAAATAGGAATTAAATTACCAGTGGAATAAGCTGGGATTCAAAGGAACACTGAGTCAGACATTTTATTCTGTCATTAAACAGTTATTGCACTTTTGTATTCTTCCCTCACCAATGGATATAGTTTAGCACTGGAGCTCATGTTATTTGCACCATATTAGCCTGAAAAAAAACCCACTGCTCCCATTCTGGGACTTTTCTGCTTTGGTTGAGGATTTGCTGTCAATTGTTAAAAACCTAATTTATTTCAAATCCTATGGGACAAATTTCTTTTTCTTATTTCAAATGTGTTTCAGGCCTTGAGTCATTTTGTTGACTCAGCCTCTGTCACGGCTTCTGAGTCTGTGGCCAAAAGTTCATAGCCTTCAGGCTGCTTAGCTGCATTTCAGTTCCAAAAAAGGGCAGTCTGATTCAGAGAGGTCATAAGGGGAAAGGAGAAGCAAAAATTAATGCCAGGAGTAGAAAAGACCTGAAAGGACAGATTAAATCAGTGCCAAAATGTTGACAGTGTCAGTGCACTATGAGCACGGGAATGGTGGAGGCTGCCCATGGGCCAGGCAGGGTGAACCTCAACAGGCAGGGCCAGTTCCATGATCTCTGGGACCTCAGCTAGAAAGGTCTTGCCCTGCCTGCCCCCAGCTGGGGACATTATCCCAAGATTATTTTCGTAACATAGACCTGACAATTTTTTCTTTTTTTTAAAAGAATCTGAGACAATTGGAAACGCTTGCAAAGGACCTGTTCAAAGTTAAAAGGTTTGACAGTAAGGGTAAGATTCATTTCAAAATGTCAGTCTCCTAAAAAGTTTTAGTGTTAAATTTAAGGTCACCTGCATTCCCTGTATAGTCTCTGATATAGGACAGGCACCTCATAAAAATACTTTACTGTTCTGGTTCATTGTCCTATAACTAGGATTTCTCTCCAAGTTGCCAGCCTGGAGAGGTTGTCTTTGGCTACAGAAGGAACTTAAAGGCTCACCTTAGGTAGACTGCAAACTCTGAGGTAGTTAAATAAATTCCTTCTCCCAAGACAGAACTGGCCATTCTCAGTTTGGACTCCTTGGGCATAGGTGTAGCGCTGTTCTTTTCCCAGGCAGCCGATCTCAGATATCTAGTTTATCAAAGAGATAAGCTGACTCTCTCTAAAAAAGTGTCAGCAAATACGAACAAAGACCTGTATGGGATACCAAGTCCGTTTCTGATACAGGGCACTATGATCAAGCCCAGTTTTCAAAGCAGTTAGGTTCTTTGAAATTATGAGTCATAATTTCATCTCTTTACTCTGACATAATTTATCCAGGAGGCAAACAAAAAAACCTAAGAATATAGAGGAAGAAAGTATAAATCATACTTAAGGCTGGAATTCCTAGAACTAAGAAATAATTATAATCCTCAATTATCATTTCTTCAAAGAAATATCAAGCTTCATAAATACGTATGTAACAAATAAGCCTTCCTTGTATAAACACAGCCTCTAGATAGCTTACCTAAAATCCTAAACTCAACTCCATTAGGAGAGTTAATAAACGTACACATTTTAAAAATGATAAAATATAAGCCTCATTCATGCAAAATGGCAAACTGCTCTAGAAAACAATTACTTTTAACCATGTGTATAACTCCAGTTGAATGGTATTCTTCATGTTGCTGATGAAATTATGAATGTGGCAAGTTAAAGACATGCCTAAGGGCTACGAGATGCCACAGAACTCAGTATATTCCAGAACTGGAATCTGAGATGCAGTGAAGAGTATCTTTGGCTTGCAATTTTACAGAGAAGTTAATCATAGCTAAACTGAGTGGATGATATGTTCAGACAAATAAAACCCCATTGTCAGGATAAAAAGGCAGGTTTTAATCACTTCCTGACCTCTTCTTATGTCTCCCACTACCATACTTATCCACTAAATACTTTAGAACATTCATACCACCATAATATGTCTGAAGCATCCCACAGGATTTGTTGTTTTCTGTAATGAAAAAAAAAAGTGCTTAGACTTCAAATTCTTTGAGATGGAATAATATCTTCAAATATGATTATAGACCCTGATGTTGATTTTACCTTCAGTACAAATTAGAAATATTACTAAGTAGCTCTACCTCACTTTGTCCACAATTATGAAGCTGATGTTCATTTGAAACAATTTATCAGCCAATAGGTGGCACTGAAAGTATTTAAAATTTATCTAAATCTTCTATTTTGTTATAGGAGAATTCAAGTTTCCCTCAAGTAAACGGTATGTATTGCTCACAAATTAAAAGCTGAGGCACATATTGAATTTTTTTATTAAAGATATTAAGTACTTTTAAATAGTTGGAGAACTGTTGAGAATTTAAACAGTTCCCTGGAAATATGAACAAGTGCATCATACTACTTGTATCCTTGTCAAATACCAGTTTAAAGCAGGAGATTCTTTTGAGATTGTGGGACCATCGACATTCCAGGGAGTATCTTACAATGAAGTTTAACCTGTAAATATCTGAGAGAACTGTAATGTTCCAGAAACCGGTTTATATTGCAAGTTTTTGTATGCTGCATGTCAATTTATTTTCTTTTCCCAGACACTTTCATTTTTTGTAAACCTGTGAGGAAAGAAAGAGGATTTTGTAGCAAATATAATGTAATTTTGTCACTAGCATTCACCCAAATTAGGACAAATTTTACAGGAAACCTCTTCATTCTCTGTGGTAAATAAGTTCATAAATTGTTCTACAAATAGAGATAATGAGACATTTTAGATCGGATTTCTGCGTGCCATAAGATATTCATAAAGAAACAACCTTGCCATGTTAAGTTTTTGCTAATTTTAATATATAATTTGAGTAAATGTGATTCAGAAGATGTTAAGTATCAGTGTTTTGGTTTACACTGTAATTTAGTCAGTCTCCATGCACTGATTCATGCCTGCATGTTACAGTTCCTCCAGGCTTTTTATTGAAAGTTATGCCAAGATGGGGAAGTAGGAGTGACTTGCTCTGAAAAAATATAATACTGTAATACAATACAGAACCTAACTCTTCCATTTTCAGACTACTTCTCTACCACCTTTATATAGAAATCTGTCTTAAGAACAAATGTAGGCCACGTGGGTTTCAGCTATACCAAATAAAAATGTGCAAGGATTCATTGTACTGTCATCAACTACAGTGTTACAGGGGACAAGTGAATAGCAGTGAAATAGAAATACCTCCAAAACCGGATAGCGTGTAGAGAGAAACAGACTTGCTCAGCTGTACCAATGCATCTTAATTACAAGGAACTAAAAGCTTTTAGTGCATTCCTGCCTTCATCATTTCCTGCCAGCAGGAAAATTAAAGTACCTTCAGATTGCAAAGCAGTAGAAAAAAATAATTTAATGCTATAGCACCAGACCTCAGCAAGGTATAAGACTCTTTAGCTTCACCTGAATTGATTCTGAAGAATTATGACGCTGCAGTTGGTGATGAGAATTAATGTATCATATCAGAAAGTTATTCAAATTAAAACTCAAACCATTAATTTAAATTTAGGCATTGTTTTCTCTGTTCACGAAGCAAAGCAAGGAACCAAATAAATCAAAGAAGACTAAGCAAAGATGTAGCCTTTATTAGCAATACAACTGAAAATGTCAGCCTTCTCAGGTTGCTGGGGATATGAGTGGTTATGACAAAAAAAAGAGCGATATTCTGGCTGTAGATATCTTGCCCAGTTAATTCCTTTTAAACAATTTCTCTAACCTGATAGTAAACAGAGGACCATTACAGTGTAAGCAAAGGGAGAAGTCTCAATAAGTGAATTCTTAAATATTCTGGGAAAGAAAAACATTGAATTTTATTGACATACATGTTTATGAATATCTGCATAACTGTAGCTTAGTCACAAAAATAAAATTAAGTTTAAAAATTGCATGTCTTTAAAATAGCTTTTTTTTTTATTAACAATTTGCCACTAATTTCCAGATACATATGCAAAAAATCTACAAACTATATTAAACATTTTGGACAGCCTTCAGATAGATGGTCTGATACTGTTTATTTTATTATTTGCAATAGGTTTGTGGATCAGATATTATGAGAAGCTTATGTATTTCCAGTTACTTTAGCATCTGGGTATTCGCAAATAGATATTTGAGTAGAATTTGAATAGAATTTCAAAAAGTGAGAAAAGGCTAATACCACAAAATCAGTCTCAAGGCTATGAAATGAGTGGGATGCGGTATTTCACAGGAGTGTGTTCACGAGAATATCCAAAGTCCTGAGCCCTCCACGAAAACCCATAAATGAAATAACAAGTCCTGGATTTGAATCAGTTGAAGGGAGATTTTGTTTTTTGGAGGTTTTAGTTTGTTTGTTTGTTTGTTTGGGGATTTTTAATTTTTTTTTTTCCTTTCCTCCCAGTATGCAATCTAACCAATTCTAATTGGGCTTGGAAGCCAGTTTAGAAATGCTGAATTGCCAGTTCTTGGATATTTGTACTAAAAGTAGAAGTTTTCTAGCTAATGAAGGAAATCAGGCCTTGCTGTAATGAGAGAACCAACAAGATGCTTCCTAATGGTGAAACTTGTTCAACCTCTCATTGAAATGTCGCCTGCTGCTGAGTGAACAGGTTTGGCAGGCATGAATTAGAGACAGTAGGTATTGTAACACGTCAGGGCTCTTCGTAATGCGATGATCATGCTTATACAGTGAATTACTAAGGACAATTATTGAAAGTCTCCAAGTAACTGCCAAAGATGAGATTTCACCTTATGCTTCAATGCATATGCTTTCCAACTAGTAATGGAAAAAATTCAAAGCAATTTGAGAATCAGTTGAAATGCAGATAAATAAGAAGCAACAAATCAGGTGTTCACTCCAATGGAGACAAGGTCAACACGTAGGAAGGCCAGTGCACCTTAAGCTAAGTCTTTATTTTTACAGAATCAACAGTCATTAGGGAAACGGGAGGACTGCCTAAGACTGCAGTACTTCACTGCCTGGCACTGTTCCATTAGTTTCCAGGCACACTGAGAAGGACCCAGCCTGTGGCAGACACCAGTTGCCTCGTGTTCCTGTCTCTTCTTCGCTTCACTATTTTCTTCTTTTCACTTACCTTCTCTTGACATTCTTCTGCAATGACATTGTGTAACACTGCAGAGCAGAAGCTGTGACATGTCAATCAGAAAATGAATACTACAACTGCTGGGTAGTTGCAAGTTTTGGAGGGAGAAAGGATCAGAACAACCAACTATGAATGGCATTCCAAACAAATGGAAAAAAGGAGATCCCACATGGTGTCCAAACTTAAATGAGAAAACAAGTAAAGGCTGAAAGAAAAGACAGTAACTATTCTACTTTTGAAAAAAAACCCAACAAACCTGCAAAAAAAACTAGGAAAAGCACTTGGTCTACAAAATATAAATTATTATAAAATTATTCACTTGAGTATATTTTGCCTTTAAATTATAAAGCTCCACACTATTCCTCAGTTTCACAATGCTCATAAAATTCAAGAGTTGCAAAATTAAGGCCTGGAGATTTGGGAAATGCTAGAGTCAGTCTCCTACTGGAAGTACATTTCAATACACCTATCCACGTAATAATCCCACTTAAGAAAAGGCACCTCTGAGGGGCTCCATTCTTCAGTGCATTGTTTCATACTGTTGACTCAAAGTGGACAAGCGACTAGGCAACCAGCTAATGAGTAAGTCAAGACTTAATCTCAAGTTCACTGTTTGCAGTTTTGTCTGTGAAATTTTTGAGGAAGTCAGAAGGGTGCTTTGAAGAAGATCTCACGGATCTCCGTGGGCCTCAGTGCAAGCCCAGATTTGTTCTTAATTAAGAGTCCAGATACTCACAGCGACCACAATTAAAAAAAAACATGGTTTCATTGACTTGCCTAAAATCACACTATGGTTCTAAGGCAATCAGCGTGAAATACTTATCCTGTGCCCGGTCTTGTCACTACATGATTGATGAGTGATTCTGTGTGTTAGGGTTCTGAATCAACCTGATGATTCACCAGGCTTACCAGGAACACTGAATGAAAGAAATATCCCACCAAAACAAAACACTGTAAGCACACGAAACAAAATGCACTCATAATATATATGAATTTGGTTGTCTGCTAATAAACATAAACCCTACCATTTCTTAACTTTTCAGCACTTGACTTTGCTATCTTAGTGACGAACATGTCTTCTGATTAAAAAAAAACAAAACAACCAAACAAAAATCAAAGAATCATTAGACAAACTCCTGATTTTCAGGAGCATTGAAGAAATGATTGGCAACTCATCCACGACACAGCCTCTGCTCTTGGGCATAATACACACTTCATAGAACATATCACTGACTTTTCATCCAGCGTATTGATCTGCCCTACAGGTTGAGTTTATGCTGGTAGGTCTCACAGATACTTGCTAGTAAATGGCACGCTCAAAATGCAGTCCTGCTCTGGTGCCAAATGTCAAGTCACCTTTTCTATATTGAGTTACTAAAGCTTGACAGCAACACCACTGCAATTCTTTTACTTATTTTTAACTTGGAAGGAAAATGCAGTTTTCTTCAGCCTTGTACCAGAAAATGGCCATGCACTGTTTACTGATGATTTCCAGTGAAATTTCGGCTAAGACAAGTCTTTCAGAAGGAAAGTTTCATTTCAAATGCTTAGAAACTGGCAAAATTGTGAGAAATTGAAAACAAGCTATTGAAATATTTGTGAAATTTAAATTCATAAAATATTTCAAGGCTATTTTGTGTCACAATTAAAAATTGTATTCACAAAATTAATTTACAACCAGAATTTTCATTTCATTGTTTTATCAGCAGATTTTTTTTCAGTGGGAAAATGTGTTTTTCATGCACATTTGTAGCAAAATCCAGAATTCCCACACTACTGTTGGTCAATAAAAAAAGGTAAACCTCCTTCTAGCCACAAAGAAAATGGCACATAGCAACATTCATTATAAATAATGAATAGACCAATTTCAAAGTGTAATATTACATCAATATTCACAGTTTTTGAATATTGATGTAAATTGGTTTAAACTGACCAGATGCTCTGAGGATGGCATAGACAGGTGCAAATTATTTTTCTCCTGTTAGCAAATCCCATCAGTCTTTAGAAGCGATGCACTATAAGGGAAAGCAGCTGTTTGTTCCCCTTAGGGACTGCAGAGAAGGCACCTCTAAAGCCCCCATGGAATTTCATAGGAGTGCTGAAAATACAGAATAGGCTTGGAATCAGATCTTTAATCAACACTTTACCTTGAATGACTACACTTTTTACTATCCATTTCTCAGTACAACAATGCTGTCACAGGATTATCCATGCTCTGTTCCCTTTCTGAGGCCTGAGATTACGTCTACAAAAGAAACTAAAAGAGGCTGAGCCAAATTTCTAACCCTGAAGTCACTTGTGCCACAATGCTCTAGTTCATATTCATCTGCTTAAACACTTTCCTTGCCAAAGGAGAAAGAAGCAAATCTACCAAATTTCAGAAATATTTCTATTTCATTCAAAATCTTGCCAGTTAGTCACTGTGCTGAAAAAGAAATTATACATACAGTCACACACTAGTGCTTGATTCCACAAGGTAATTCTGTTTTATTTAGTGGTGTGAGCAGAGCCTCTAAGCACACTGAAGACTTCCTCTTGAAGTCTTGACCACTTACCTTTTCTGATTTGCATCTGCATATCCCTTGGAAGGGCTCATCTCTTTTCTTTGTGAATCGGTGAGCAACTTTCCAAAACATGCTTCTCCTTTTTCCTTGATGCTACTGATGACCTTACTTAGGAAGCAATCTTCTCTCTAGGTGCACTTTAGTCTTGACTAAAAACACAGAATAAAAATATAGTTGTAGTATGAGTAGTGATGCAATGTAATTATGCTTTTATGCTAATTTTACAATATTCTTTCAATAAAGTAAGGCTTGAACTGTATGTAGTGTATGTGGATAGCTGGAGTTTTAAACAGTTATATGTAAGACATTACATGGGCCAGGGAAAAGAATAACAGTGTGAGGTCTCCTAGAGCAAGAAAAAAGATCAGGATCAACTGAACAAAGGAATCTCTGGGTTTTTTATGCGGCTCCTGCTGTGTCTCCCATTGCCTGGTCACCTGGTAAGGCCACAGGTCCCCAGTCCCTTTGTTATGCAAAGAGTCAGGAGTTCAGGGCCCCCAAAGCTCAACTTGCAGCTCACACTGCAGCTGCATCTCGAGATACCTGCACTGAAGGCATCACTCACCAGTAGAGACCAATAAGGTCTGCTCTGACCCTTCTCCAGAACAAAGAGCCCCAGCTCCCTCAGCAACATAAAATGTATTTTGGGTATTAATTTCTAGGCCATTGTGCTGTTTTTAGCTGCAATAGAACTACTTTTTTTCACAGTAGCTGGTATGGGGCTGTCTTGGATTTGTTCTGGAAAATGTGGATAACACAGATGCCTTTATATTGCTGAGCAGTGCTTATGCAGAATCAAGGCCTTTCCCGCCTCTCACTCCACTCCACCATAGAGTGGGCTGGGAGTGCACTAGAAGCTGTGACACAGATAGGACAGCTGACCTCAACCAACCCCAGGGATATCCCACAACATGGGGTTTCACGCTCAGCATATGAAGCTGAGGAAAGAAGCAGGAAGGCGACAACGTTCAGAGTGATGGCCTTTGTTTTTTCAGCTAACTGTTATGCATGATGGACCCCTGCTTTCCCCTGAACACTCGTCTGCTCATGGGAAGTGGTGGAAAAATTCCTTGTTTTGCTCTGCTTGTGTTTATGTCTTTTGCTTTACCTACTAAACTGTCTTTATCTCAACCCACGAGTTTTCTCACTTTTACTGTTCTAATTCTCTCCCCCTTCTGAGCAGCTGCTAGTGCTTAGTTGCTGGCTGGGGGTAAATCACGACACTCAGTTTTAATCCTATTTTGTATGCAGAGTTTGTTAGATATGTTCTTTTGATTCTTTTCTGAAAATCCATGAATACATCGTACAGCAAATGATCAATTAATCTTTTCTGCTTTTTACCTCCACTTGTGCCTGTTCATGGCAAAATTATTTCTTTACTTCCCCTTTGAAAACAAGGCTGTACTTAGTCATTAATAAATGCATGCAACTTCTTTTTGTTTATAGAGGTCTGTGCATTGTCTGAAGGCATGCATACAACATATACACATGGAAATCAGCTTCCAACCATAATCTTACCATTTGCATCAGACTGTTAAGGCTTTTGAAGCTTTCCAATTTGCATGACTTAGTGAAAATAGGGCATAAATCAGTTCTCTGAGTTCGTGTTGCTGTTCCAGTGTTATGGGAACAGCAGCTTCTCTTCTGCATTCCATACCCAAAAAAAAAAAAAAAAAAAGCCAACTCAGTAAATGAAAGAGAATATGACTGTATTTGACTGTATTTGCCAGTTCTAACAAATACGCAGGGTAGATTCACCCTCCCGCCTTGTTAAGTGTGACTCTGATATTCAGACAAAATCAAATATGAACAGCTACTACCACAGTAGACATTCAACTTCATAAATGCTCTATTTATGTGGCAAAGAAATGGGCCAGGCTTTACAGGAGTTTTACACAGAAATAGAAATTGCCAGAAATGGCAGCATAAATTGAAATAGCAGGAGGTAATGCTATGAGAATAAATATTGGAAAAGCAACTAGGAAACTGGATGCAGGCAACTCATTTTAAATCCTTTCTCCTCTGCAAATATAAAAGCCTGGAGTCACCCATCTCTAATAGGTTAAAACTTCCCAGTTACTCAGTACAGATGCCACTGGAAATGCACTGTGAAAAAAAAGGTGATTCAGAAAGTAAATGTGAGAAATTATATTAAGTATTTTGAGATAGACATGTTTTTGGCAGGTCAGATGTCAATGCTAGTAACTGGCTTTATCCCAGGAATCTAATGAAGTTTGACGTTTCCAGCCACTCTAAAAGCTACCATCCCTAGGATCTTCTGAGATTCTTCTTTGAGGCACTTCTATCACATCATTTCCTAGACTGTGTGATCTGCTGCAGTGGGTTGAATGGAATTAGCAGGGAAGAAAGGTGAGTAACATGTTTTACACTATGCTAGCTGCCATACTAAAGATGCTGCAATAGGCCACAGCGATGAAAGCACATTTTAGTTTCATACCCAACAGATTGCAAAGACTCATGTAACTATCACTGTGTTCAGACGTCTTCAACATCCTTATCCCAAAAATTAGGTACTCCTGAATTTATGGACAGCAAGAATGTCGAATAGGACTCCACTCACACGGGAAGAATCCTTTGTGAATCACTGTGATTCACTTTGTGAATTCTAGTTGTAACGGCTTTATGGATCTTCTATCATTCTTGTAAGTAAAACTGATTGTAAATAAAAGAAAATGCAAAATAAACAGTCATGCAATAATATCTGTAGCTCCCCCTCCACAAATTTGTAAGCCTTCTGCTGCCCTGGAACCCAGTGTAATCATTCATAAACAATCATCACAAAGATGCATCTTACTATGAAAGTATTTCACTGAGATCTGCTAACACCACTCCCTCCTAATATATATCAAGTAAGTTTTATACTGGGTGAGATCTCTATTGGTGAAATCTTCCACCTGAGGTCATTTCAACTGAGATGCAATCCTACATTAGAGTGAAATTCAGATATAAATACTGAATGTTCAAACCAACTTTAATTATAAAGAGAAAAAAATGTGGAAAGATAAGTTATGCTTCAACAGATGTTGCTATTTCTACTTGAAAGATTGGAGGAAAAAAATGCAAGGCAAAGGAAAAAAAAATAGACAGTTTTTAAGTAAAAGTCTTTTTCACAAGATGACAACTAAATATTGCACACTACCCTTCTTGTGTTTAAGGAGAAAAAGGATCACACTTTTGTAAACTAAGCCAGTCATATGATCAGACATGCCTTAGAATCATATGACTGGAAAGATTAGAGGATACAAATAGCAAATGAGGTAAACCATAGAAGAAATGGAAGAAAAAATCCAAAATGTCTCTCCTTTGAAAATTCATTATTTATAAATACAGTAATAGCTGTAATAAGCAGGCAAAACAATGATGAAGGGAGGAAGATGATAAGAATCAAAAATAGTGAGAAGTGTGCTGAATGATAGTTTTGCAACCAGAAGAAAGAAAAAGTGTCTTCAGATATGACATCATCCAGCTCCTCAGACAAGCCACAGTTACATAGTGTAAAAGCTTTTGTACAAAACTATAGTGTACACATTCCTAGACAAAGAGAGGTGCCTATACCAGTCTCCCATGAGTGCTGTTAGACACAGCATGAATGGGAGCACTTCAGCAGTGACACTCAGGGACCGCATTCATGAGCCAGGGAAAGCTACAGCTGAAGGCAAATTACAATTTGAAGCCATGCCCACTTGCTCCCTTGGCTCCAGCTCCATGATCCAAGCTGTGAGGGAGGATTGAAATTAAATAAAAGGCCCACAAGCCAAAGGTACAAATGCTTCATTAGTTTTTCAGGCAAACCCAAGTCTCATACTAATCTCAAACACTTTCTGTGAGAGAAAGGATCTTGAATTGGCTAGGGAATTAAGAAGTACAATGATGGGGTTTTTTGAAGCCTGCACTTATTACCCACAAAAAGGGTGCATAATCAAGGTCAGTTAAGTAAAGTGCAGAGCTGAAAGAGTCAGTGCACTGCAGGAAGTAGTACAACATTAAACAGAAATCTGCCATGAAGACAAACACCTACCAGAGATATCTAGCACACAGAGGAACTGCATTAGCAGCCAGCTCTTCAACCGGGTGGAATTTTCTTTTTCCCACCTACAGTGCCTTCCATAAATAACTTCCTCGTGATGTTAAAGCTGCCATGGAGCTGCACACTGGGAAGCTGTGCCAGAAGAAAGGATAACTTGAGATTATTCTGTATGCATTTAGTGTCACTGCTCTGTTTTAACACTGGCATTTGATATATGCCTTTTCCTTTTGACCTTCAGAGTAGCCAAATGGGTATCAGGGCTCAGCAATGGATGGCTGCTCCCTCAGGGCTGAGAAGCCACGAGTGACATCGCTCACCAGTGGTTGCTCTGCTCTGTGTTAGGGTTGTTAATAGGGTCACAGACAAAGCAAGTGATGAACTAGGAAAGTCTAGGGCTGGAGTCTGTATAGGGGATCCAGCCAGGAGACAAGGCCAGAAGAAGGGCTTAGCACAGGCACAGCTATTTCATACATTAAATTAGGATTGCTATCCTGAGCTTAAACGAGAGTGCTGGGCAGCGTGTGGGTGAAGGGCCCTAGCTGAGGTTGGGTAGGGCATCTGAGACCTCTTAGTGCTCTCAGGGGCCTGACAGCACCTAAGAAGTTTAAAAATAACTTGCCACAGGAAATGAACATTCCTAGCGCATTTGAATTTATCACAGCTTCAAACCAGCCAGTGCAGGCACCAGATCTATGGGGCAGCTTACTGTGCTCAGTCCCCTCATACCTTCAGAATGCTTCTAGACCATATGTTCTTTCATAGCTTCTGCAGTGAGTCATGGGCTCAGCAATGGGCTCATATAACCTAAATGCAAACTAAAGTTATGGAGTCAATAAATGAAAAGTCAGATTTTCCATTTAGCAGTTTTCACCGTCAGGAAAGTAGGAGTGGGATTGCATAGATGCTAGAACTGGAAAAAATAAAAGGGAATCTGGCTCTTCACAGGCTGTCTGTGGTACAACCCTGCTTCTCCAGCCTGCAGAAATATGGAGGAGGAAGTCTAAGCATTGACCTAAAAGAGGAGACAAGATCCAAATCCTAGGCTCAGCGAGGAAAAATGGGAACAAATAAATAGATGATAGAGCAGATTGTGGTACAGATCTTGTACAGAAGAAAACAGGACTGAAAAATATCTGAAGTGAAATAAAGAAAACAAGGAGAAAATGACTGGCAATTAGCAAGGCTTCAGGGACTGGAGCTGCTGAGCTGAGAAGAGTACATTTGGTAAAGAAACAGAAGAAATAATACAGGTGCTGTCAGATTAGGTTCGTTAGAACTGGACTGAAAATTAAGGATTAGGCTAAGCAGTCAGAAACTGGGCAGCCTCTAGGGTAAAGTAATGTTGTTAGGTGTTAATGCCTCTAACTCTGTTAATGTCTCTGATTAAGCACTGGCCCTGAAGGGATGGTGTGCCCCATTGCTCACTCCAAGTTCTCATTTTCCCTAGGACATATCCAAGACAAGACCATGTCACACACCGGACACACCTTGGTTTCCCTGACAGAAAAGCCAGCCATCTCAGCAGGGCAGGAGCTGCAGTGGACACAACAGCTTTCTGCGGCCTTCACTGATCCAGGAACCAGCCCTGAACATGCAGCTTTTCGGCAGGTATTGAAACTTTTGTCCTGGACTAATTTCTAAGGCAAGCCTCTGTTATTGATCAGGCAAGCTACAAATATTTTTCTAAGATCTGAGAAGGAAGAGGAAAGGTCTGCAGCTGTCCTTGTATCGAAATTGGCTCTCCTTGTGTACAGGCGTCAAACTGGTTTTACAAGAATGTTCCAGAGGTGTTGCCTTGCAACACTAAGTTACACATTACTTGCCCTTCAACAGCTCTTTACAAAGAGACAATGCACACTACTATATATTCGCTCTGTGTCTTGTTGCTCAGCACCGCCTCTGATCCTTTTTGCTTTCTAGCTTTTTCTTTTACAGAAGACATGCACACAGGGCTCACCTCTTTCCTGTCTTCTCTTGATGAACGCTCTGAAAATATTTTCCATTCTTTATACAGTTGCTTTTGCTTAACTACCACCTCCCCAGAATAAGACAAAATTCCTCAAAGATTCCTATTTTTTTGCCCATATCCTTATGTTTTATTTGAATTTCAATAACATACACATAAACACAGTTCTATGGTGTTAACAGAATTTATATATTGAGCCTAACTGTCTCTGCCCATCTTTATCCCCCCTCCATATATATGCATATGCTACACAGCACCCCTCACCCAATCTCTTATAGTATTTACAACAGCATATAATAGTGTTACTTTTGACTTGATTTCTGATTTCACTTATACACTGGAACAGGTGAAAGGATCAGATTCAAGGATACTACTCTGTAACTTAACCACAAACTTAGCTGACCTGAGCCTGTGTTTAATATTTGTGTTTCTACCATATGTAGAAAAGTGCAACCAGAAATCAACACAGAATAAAGTCTATTGTTCTTAAACACAGTAAAATCTGTTCCAGATTTTTCAAAGTTGTTATAAGGGCAAGATATTAATAACCATCACTATCTTTGGCAGTTTGATTTTATATTGTGGCTTCTGCAGAGCAGTGACAGAAGTCTATCTTATCAAGATCTGGTTTATCTCCATATCTAGCTAAAATTACCCAAAGTAGGAATGATTCCCCAGGTTCTCAGTCTGAATCTTTGCATGTTGAACAAGACCAGGGTTACTCTTCACGTTTCTTACTGTGTCTACAGACAGAACAATAGCTTGCTTTCCAGTATCTATGTATGCTCAATGTAAGGTTCAGTTTTGGAGATGCAGCTCTCTGAAGAGTAGTCTCTGCCTGTAAATATGCTGTTTTCCCCTGCTGCCACTCCTTCTGTGCAGAACAAGAGCATTTCACTACCTCATAGATAGGCAGTGACTTCCACTAAACTCCTGGGGATGGTGCTGTGCAGGGCCAGGACATGGACTCGATGATCCTTGATGGTCCTTTCCAACTCAGCTTATTCTGTGATTCTGTGAGAACTGAAGTACATCTCAGCTGGTATTCCAGCTGCCTACCATGCTTAATAGGCGGAATTAGAATCATGTCACTTACTCCCAGCTGAGTGTCCAAATAATCCACTGCAGTCTGACTTTCTCTTCTCTTTTCTCTTTTATGTCCACAGGAATAATGAGAATGGCTCAATTTTAAGAAAAGGGTTGAAGCGCCTATTCACCCAGGAAATCTTAGAATCTGTTATGAGGGTCATACATCCTGTGTTTCATCTCATATGAGCATCAATAATTATTTCTTTAGATGGACTAAATACCATGTGAATCTAAGCATTGGACACTTCCTATTATTTCCTACTCCTGTCTCCTGTTTTTCTTCACCTCCTGAAAACAGGAGGCAGATATTTAGTTTAAGACTGGACTGTTCTCTGGGAAGGCTAAATGTTCTGTGTTTGAGAGAGAAAAAAAACAAAAAAAGAAATGAAAATTCAAAGTGTGTCTGATGAAAAACTGATTTCATAGCTTCCAGCGTGTAACTCCCAGTTCTGCTGCATGTCTTCTGCTAACTCTGCAGTTTTTGAGGCCCTATTTAATGATAAAAAATAGCAGGAAAAAAAGTAATCTAACCCATATAAATGTAAAAATCTTTCTCACACATTAATTCTGTGAACAGCTGGCGTTAAAAAAATAATCAATAAAACAAACAAAAAAGTCAATAAGCGAGCACCATGATGCAGATGGGACATACAATCTAAGATGAGGAAATGGGAGTTAGATAAGCTTATCTACAGTATCAGACCGCACCCTCAGTAAACTAGACCTTTTCTGCAGATGTGTTTCTCCCTCTCTTTACTTAATATGGAATTTAAATTATTGCTTTATCACTACATCAGTATATACTGGAGCCTTCACAGAGCATGCTGTTTTTATTGGGAAGGCAGAAAACTGGATAGCAATTATATCGTTAAACACTATCTCAAAATCCACATGTAATCTAAATGAGGTTAAACAGATAAACAGAACTGACATTCATCAAATTTTTGAGTGGCCAGTTTTACAATCTTCAAAACATTCTCTTCAGTAATTGTCAGTCTGTAATAAATGAGTAGACGTGACTGGAATCTTTCAAGGAATTTTTTTAAAAAAAGTTATTTCAAACACCAGAAGATAAATAAAATTATTGTGGGCTGTCTTAGACATTTAAGATGCCTGTTACTTATTTGATTTAGTTAAAATACAAGTAAAGTTACCTTGTAGAGCCTTGCAGAAAAAAGAAGCATGTTAAGCTGCCCTGAATGGACAAAGATATTGAATCTAAAAGCTTTACATTTTAATTTGGATTAAACCCACTTGTCTAATTCATTTAGTTTTCATAATGAAGTCTCGGGTTTTGCTCCACTGCCACTTCTGTTTCTGACATCTTCTCTTGCATCTCCACTTCTTCCATTCCACATTTGCTTCAGCAGATCCCTGGAGATTAATTTACATTGTAGTCATGACCATCCCCCTCAAGGAGGATTAAGTACTGCTAATGTATTAGACACTGCTAATCTTCTCTCTGCTGACCAGGATAGGACCCAAGGGAATAGCTTGAAGCTGTGTTGAGTAGAGGGGTGGGGATGGCAGGGGCAGTTGGATTAGACATTAGAAAAAGGCTCTTTACCTAGAGGGTGGCTGGGCACTCCAACAGACTCCCCGGGGAAGAGGTTATAGCACTAAGGCTGCCAGAGTTCAAGAAACATATGGATGACACTCTCAGGCACATGGTGTGATTCTTAAGGTGGCTCTGTGCAGGGCTAGGAGTTCAAATTTAATAATACTAGTGGGTATTCCGTGATTCCATGAATGACTTATCCATAGCACCCCTCATCAGGCTAGAATCACTGGAAACAGCTAGAAAATTTGCCTAAATTAGCATACATGCACAAACTGCTATGTAGAGAAGGAATTAGAATCTGGAACAGGTTGGGTTTTTTTCTTTCAGGGCACAAAAAGCAGTGTGCAAGAAAAGTCAGTAGAGTTCATGTTTCTCTCTTCTCACAGCTGCTTGCCCAAAGGAGAAATAGTTGCCGCCATATATGAGAAAAGAGTGGTTAAGAGTGGGGGATTCTGAGATATATTAAATTTAAAAACCCATATATTGCTTTGAAAAGGGGTGTGACCAGTTCATATTCATTATAGTTAATCTTCTGAAAAGGAGTGATTACTGACAAGGTGATATTTTCAAAAGATTTTTGTTTTTTATAAATCTATTGCCTAAACAGGCTGAGTTCAATATGAAGAGGTTGACTGAACAACAGTTTACAGTGTATGCAAGCTCAGTCTCATAATGGTGTAGCACATCTTGATTAAGAGTTTGCTCTAATGTAGGTAAGTGCTAAAACATAGATCCTTGACTTTGTCAAGTCCTTCATTTCCTGAAAGGGCTATTCAGAAGAAAGTCTTCATTGTTCAAAGCAGATAAATGAGATTCACCACATAGGCTGGACTTTCTATTCCTCTCTTTAATGCACTGCTGGTTCCATTTTATTTTAGTTATTTGATTCTGATCACACATGATGCACAACCAGACTAAATGGATCACCTAATCTTTGATAACCTCTAGAAATAACCCCTACACTACAGAAGGAAAAGCTAATTCAAAGGAGCAACTTGCACATTCTCTCAGCATTCACGCTTTCCCTGGAGGTGCCAGCAATGAGTCTCAGTTTGCTGAGACTAACTCTCTTTATAGTACTCTTGATTATTTACAAATCCCTATACAACCACGATGCATCTTATTCTAGCAGCTGTTATCACCCTATTGTCCACGATGATACACTCAATTCTGAAGACTGCTAGTCTGTGGGTAATTGCGAAAAGTAATCTAAGATCAGTGGGTTCCTGGATTTTATTTTCTGTTTTTTCTTCCATGATTTAAGACCTTTAGGATTCTTTCTTTGATATGAATAATAAATAATACTTGTCATCATTAAAATATTTTTACATTCCAACCAAAAAAATGTCTAATTCTGCATAGTTTTCTATTGATTTTGATTTGTTTTGTTTTGTTTTTAAAGTAATAAAACGTACTATTTCAGAGTTTAAGAATTCTCCCTAGTTTTAACCTTATGTTCTTATTCCTTAGGTGCTATTGTAATATATATACAATGTAAACAAAGATCTTAATGGGAAAAAAGTGCATATTTTTAAGCAGCTGTTTACATAATTTAGAACCTAAGACAGAATTATTTCATAAAATGTATGATTTCAAAACCCACTTCCTTCTGCTCATACTTGCTAATGGTTAGGAAAATTATTAATTAATGACCTTGTAGTAATTCATATCTGTTGTATACTTTAATGAGGCTTAAGAACTGGGTGAACTTTCTAAATGGAACAATAACTAAAGATAATATAAGCAATAGGAATTCAAAGATTATTTTTTCCAATAGGAAACTTTGAATGCATCCATGTTGTCTAAAAATAAACAGAACAGATTTTTCTTTATTATCAACACTGAAAAATGCCATTAAGTAGTTATCTCAGATTTAAAGACAGTAAAGAACAAAAAAAACTTCAAGCTCAACATGCAAAACAAAGTATAAGCACAAAGTATCCATCCACATTAGCAATGGATACTGTGAACCCAGGAGTTTTTAGAGTGTGCATATTCTTCGGAGTGTGCTTTTGTTTCATTCAGAATTTAAATCAGAGATGATGTTACAAACAAGCAAAATATAAAATATTTTTTATATTTTGGGTAAAGTACATTTGATGAGTAGCCATTCTTTAAGGCAAAAAAGATCTCAATATTAGGATTAATCTGACATCCTTTTTTCTTGTGAGTGAGGAAGTTGTTATTTAAATATTGATGTTGATAATGTCCTACTAAATAATGAATTATACTATGAGAAGGATATTTTACATGAGAAAGGATAAACACATAGACTATGTTATGAAAACTTTATTTCAAAGACATAAGTTGCTGAGGATGCAAAGTTCACGAGTTCATCTGAGACAGTGGTCTTCATACTGTGGTATATATGCAGTATTATCCAGATCTGAAATTATGGCCCTATCCAGAAATCCTGAGTACCCCCAGACACTGGGAGTTGGTAATAGTTTTTCTGTGTAGCACCACTATTTCAATCACACAGTTAAACGCCGATAACACCAATCTAGCTCTACAGTCAGCTCCCTAACTACAGATGTAGAAATTTGTATTCACATGCAGTCTCTGTATTATAGTAACAAAGGCAATATTAAAACATCTGATATTGGTGGCTTTTATTACTTTTTCAGATTCACACTATTATCCACCATGCACTTCCAAAACTCTGTTGAGACAAAATGTTACTTAGAGGGTTGTTGGGTAAGATCTAGAACTCCAAAGGTTTTGTCTGCAGTCAAATTAATGTTTAAACATCTGTGGTTTTTTTCTCCTTTGATTTTCCCTTTTTTCTCTCCTTACAGCCAAAAGTTTTATCAACTAGAGCTATTGTCAACTATTTATCTTTATTATTTATTACTTATTGTTAATTTTAGTTGTGCAATTTCAGTAGCTGCTCCTGTAGGTAGAAACTGAAAATTTATTTGTAATTATCCTGCAGCATGAAAACATCTACCTTGTATCTTATGATTCAAACTGTGGCAATCTGCCATTTCAATTTCATAATGGTATAAAGCTTGAAAACTTTAGCAAATTCATAGTTGGATTTTCTTTTTGAAAACAGCTTGGTTTTGGTTTTTTGGGGATGTTTTTCACTATGGAGTCTCTTTCCAAGGTAAAAATTAGAGCATTATTTTGTTAAGAGAAAGGAACAAGGAACTGATTTGATTTCAAGCTTGGAAATTTTTTCCTAAAGGAAACCTTGCATAACAGCTTGAACAGTGAAATGTTTCTAAAGATACCCCTTTTTGATGAATCATGTGTTTGTGACTTTCCTCGGATATATTTATTCATGGCTCCCTACTGCCTTTTATCACCTCATCAGTAATCATCTCTTGTACAATGTCATTGCGTGAGTGTAGCTGCTCCAGAGATGAATGATGCATTTTCTCTAACATTTATTCTGGTTTTGCTTCCACAGGTCCTACTGGATCCTTGATGAGTTATCATAGTCTCTTTTCATATTTTGCTGGGTGGTTTGGCAATATTTTTCTTCTCCAAGTTCCCGATTTCTAGGACAAACAGAGAACAAAGCTATTCCCTTTTCCTATACAAAACAATGCCACAGACATCCCCCAGTTCAAAAGAAATCCATTAAACTATATTTTACTTTTGGGCTAAACTGTCTGCTGAAATTCTTGCAGATTCTGTTCTTGATCTTGTTCCCTCTGGTATTCACAATGTCTCTATTTCCTACTGCTTAGTCCTAGGACACCTATAATCACTGCCAGCAGCAAGCACTACAGAGAAATCCTTTGTGTCTGTCATCTACTTCAGATCCCAGCTCCAGGGCTTTAAATCAAGAAAACATCTTCTGACCTTACCTTATTTTTCTTACTCAATCCCATGCATTCTTTTTACTTTGCTCTATTCCACAAACTTTTTTCATGACCTCAAGAATTTACAGCAGCTCCTAACAGCTACATAATCCCTCTCCCTGTTTCTCCACACTCTGTGTAAAACATTTCTTGGCAACTTACCTTGGCATGCAGTAAAATCGTGTTTGTTTGGATCTGAAGCGTGTGGTACATAACAAATGTCTGACAAAAATGTCTTTTACCAGGATCTAAAATATCAGTACAGTCATGTTCCTTTCCAGAGTGTTTAATCCAGTGACTTTCAGATATACGAAAGCCAGGAAACAAGTAGTTGTGCATATGTAGCTTAAACTTGTGAATATCTAGGAAAAGAATGCTAAAATATGAGAGTGAAATATTGACTGTACTCTTCTTCCCTTGCTGGCAAAAATCCACACGAATTTCAGCTGGATTCACTGTGCTGAGTGCAGTGATATTGAATGGTGAAGGGATTAGTTGTAGAAGCTTGGCAGTGTAAGGAGATCTGGGTCTGAGCCTGTACTGGCTTTATTCAAGGAAGGAGATATGTATGTGTGTCTTAATCCAATATCAGTGCAAAAAAAATTCAAGCCATCTCTTGACATAGATCTTTCAGTGCTGCAAGAGTAAAAATCCTGTAGAAAAATCAACTTAATTTCTGGACATATATAAAGGGATTGTAAAATGTTGCCTGTTTGGGGGTACTTCCTAGTTGTAACCCACTTTTACAGCTGTTGGGGTTATCTTCAACCCACTATAGTTCATTTAGCCACATCTTTACCTTTGAAAAGGTGAAAAAAATTGTTAGATATCATTCTGTTTGTTCTCAAATATGACCTTGTTGGCTAAGACTAGGTGTGAGTCTGTATAATTGTGGACTTTTAAAGACATTGCTCAAAGGCGGCAGATTAACAAATCCATGGTCTACGATTCAGAATTTTCTGATTTTAAAATGTTACATTTCACTGACCCTAATTCTTATGTAGGGCACAAATACATGGGCAACCTTGACTCAGATTTAATGAAACACTTCCTTTTGTCAGAGAATGTCTGCACTGAAGTGAGAGTCCTTTTAAAAGACAAACATGGCACCTATTTAATAATAATTGAAGTTGCACCTGCATATAAATGCATCTGCAGCAGAAATGTGGTTAGGTAACTGCTGCCATTCTTTGCATCATTTAGACAAATCTTTCCATTAGGAAATTTCACCGCAAATTTACAATGGAAATAAAGTTGTTTTAACTTTATGAAGAAAGGAAGATGGGGAAGAGAGCTGTGAAAACCTATGAGTGGAACCGTAAGTAGATTTCAGATTTCTAGTCATTACTCAATACTACTATTGATAAATTTCATAGTGATTTATGCTCATCTTATTATTGCATCTGCATACTTAAAAGATACAGATATACAGTAATGGGAAATTTGGATAGCACCAGAAGGAGTGTGTGACAGAAATCACCTTTATTCCAGTGGCATAGATTATATAGACATTAATTAACAGTTTCAGGAAAAATATGGAAAAGGATTAATTTGCAGTACATAAACTCTATCCAAATTCCCAGATAGTAGTAACCTATCTTTTGGACTAAGAATATCAGATGGAAAAACCATGGGATTTCACAGTTTGTCCAAAAGAGAAGGTCCCATCTGTAGAATGTTCTTTTTGCTTGAAGTCAAGGGGTCTCTGACACAGACATTAGACCGAAACACTTGGAAGTATTTTACAGTCTTGTCATCTAGATCATCTGTCTCAGAATCAGCTCTTATCATGCTTGCTTCAGGGATCAGCTTTTAATTTTTAAGGTATTGCAAGCACATTTTTTTGCATAAGCCAAAATCTGCAAAAATAGTCAGAAAAATACTACTTGAGACCCTTGTAAAACGATATTTTCCTAAATTGTGGACCTCAGTGCTACAATGTCCACAACTGAGTTCTTGGGTCAAAATACAACTGAATACAACATGTGAAACCTTGTAATTCGATGGCTGATGCACTGACATACAAAGCAGGAGAAAGTCCAAGGGTCTAAGTAACAAGATATATTAGTATGGGTTAAAGAATGCTCAGATAAGCAAGTAACTAAACTAGGTGTCTCAAAACACATTCGGATATTCCTGCCTGACATTGCATCATGCGCATAAATCTATCAAATTATCTTCAGGGGAGAAAGCATCTTTATAGATGCTCTATGCCGTATTTCCAGTGTTCCTATAAAATGGGTCATCAGTCATGTCTGACCACATTTAGATGTCAAAACAGAAAAATAAAAAAAAAGCAAAGTATTAGATTACGTTTCTCATAAAATATCAGAAGAATTATGCCTCTAGTCATTAAACTGTGCAAAGCGCCAAGGAAAAAACATAAAAATAAGCTTGGCAAATATCCTTGCTTTACTCATAATGCTTCTATTTATCCACCATGTTTTGTTTTTTTTTTCGGAGAGACATATGAAAAGTACTAATGTACAGGAACTGCAAGTGATTAACAAGCTGCAGATAGTGCAAGACTGAAGGGATAAGTAAGCTTCACGCTGCCAAAGGTTCTGACCTGACAAAACACTGAAACTTCTATTACTCTTGTCACTCAAATCCACATGCAACCTTCGGCCAGTCTCTCTTTTATTCCTATCTTGTCAGCCCAGCGTCTTGTACTATGTCGAGGATGCTTTTAATCTTTTTAATAACAACTGTGTTGTCAAGTAAACAAGAGATTAGTTTTCAAAACCTTCGACCAAAATTAATCCAAAATTCATACCTTTGAAATTCAACTTGTACCAAGCCATAGTTGGTGAATAATGCAAACCGTGCTCATACAAATTGACCATTGCAACAACTTGCACACTGTTTCTGGAAATTAATCACACTTTTCCCTGTTTAACACAGAAATCTCTCTCTATATGAGAAGCCCCAAGCAACATGATGTAATGCTTTTAGATGCATTTCAAAAGCTTGCAAGTTTAGCTTTTTTATTCCCCAGATTTTTTTTTAGGCAGAATATTCAACTGTGAATTAGAAACTGCCAAGTTATAAACTTTAACAACATTTCCCCTCAATTTATAAAATTGGATTATAATTGCAGAGATGCCATCACTATTTGATTACTATTAATCGAAGTTCTACTACCCAGGATCGAGGAACATATTTCAGTTGGAAGTATGATATTCAAAAAATCAAAACTATTGGTCACATCCTTCAATTACTACGAGGCCCACATTTTGGACAGTCTTGTTTTCTGATTTGCTCCCTCACCTCAGATTAGGCTGTTGATTGTAAATGTTGATTCATGAATGACTTCCTGCAATACTTTGAGTTTCTCGGGAGAATTTTTCAATTCAAAAAACCCAGCAAACCGCATTTCTCTTTGCACCCTATTATCCTGCTAATCCTGATGGCCTTGATCATTGCATAACTCAAATCTTTCCCTATTGTGCCGTTCCTCTAGACACCACCTATAAACCTTCCTGTTTTTCTACACATACTGTATCTAATGAAGTCCCTGTAGTCTCCAGTACTGTCAACAGGAGACCCACACTTCACCTCACAGACAGCCTTGAAATTCTCAGTCGAAACACAGAGAAATTTGTTATTCTGAATCTGTTTACCCAGAGTAGAATTTAAATAAGATGATATATCAAAATATGTTATACTATGTTATCTGCATAGAAAAGTTTCATGGAGCCTTTCTCAGCCCTAACATCTTTCTTATACTTTAGAAGGATACTGCAATAATCCAGTGGGAAACTCAGTGTTGAACTGTATTATTTACTTTTGCCTGAGGGCAGAAATTAAGAACTAAAAAAGGAATTAAAAAATTCATTCTATGTCAAACTCTTGATATAATTCTTAATTTTAAATTATATCATAAAAACACATAGAATGAGAGATGGTATAGAATACTTTGCTACTTAAAAGATGGCCTAGTCTTCACTTATGAGAGATAATAATAACAATAATAGCAATATTTTGATAAAAAATATTTCAACAACAAAATTCCCAATGTGTTTGGCTTTCATATCTCCTATGGAACCCAGTGATATTTCCAACAGATGAGGCTGCTTTTATTGAAAAGGGAATTTTAAGGGAGCCTGATATGCACTGGCTGTGACTGCTAACTGGGTTAATTTCATGCTGGTCCCCTAGGAAACTCAGGATGGAAACAGACACTCTGACACCACTATATTTTCTGTTGCCAGTATAGAGATCCTCATTAGCATCAGTTACTCTCTCTACTGCTAAGGAATTTCTGTGGGGGAAAAAAGCCCCAACAAACAACCTACTTTAAAAAAGAAAAACAAAACCACAAAAGAAAACTTCATCTGCTAAAACATGTTTCTCTGGAGCCACTTTTTTTCTCTGTACTTACACTCTTAATACAGTATATGGCGTTCTGTCAAAGAATACAGCTTTATCAGCAGCAAATTGACACTATTACAATCCCTTCCACTCACTAAGAGAGAGGATGCTACAAGTGTAAATGTCTTCCAACTATTCCAGACCATCTCAATGGAAAACTTATTTAATATTTCCCCTGTAAAATATTTATTCAACTGTGTAAATATGTAATGTTTATCCTGTTAAATGCAATGTTTTCCTATGAAAAGAAAAAGCCACCAAACCTTTTTAGAGGTATCTATGTATTTCTCTATAAGAGCAGGTAGGCACAAAACCCAGTCGCTTAGAAATTTTGCAAGTCCATGTAATCTCTATAAGAATATTGCATTTACCATCCAGAACTGGAAAACAGAAGAATGACTTTCATGATGGCGAAAGGCTAAATATTCTATGAGGCACAGTTTATCCTCTGCAATTATACCTGCACACTTGAAGTGGTTGCCTGTCGTGTTGGTTTACAGAAATTCTGTTCATCTGCAGTAACTGCTCTAAAATAACATTGATGTCTCATCACTGCAGCTTGATTTTCTTACTCATTCAAGTACATGCTTCCTAGAGTCTTGTATGTGGAAGGAACATAATGATTTCCTTTCCCCTTTACTTCTATATCTCTCCTTCGGTCTGCTTCTGAGCTCTACACATAATGATTACAGGGTTACCTGAAAACATACTGCATTCATTTCTTTGATAGCATTTTCATAGAATGGTGACATTATGAGAGATTGAAGAAGTATATAAAGCCACATTGCAAAGGGGACCTTGTCACTGTAACTTAACACTTGAAATAGTAATATTTTCACTGTAAAGAAATGTTCTTATAATCATCATAAGTTTGTATATTGAGTCTTTTTTGATGCAACAAGAATTGCTTGCTCTGTTTGCAGCAGTTATATGATTTCATAATTCAAACTGGCAGATTCAAAACTGTATAAAAGTAGATATGAATATATGTATGCTTATATATGTATGAATGCGTGTATGTAAGCATCTAACAGAAAAAAAGACCCTGCAACATAAAAACTAGGTAATACTTGTAAATCACATTCTGGTTGAACATTTCTAGGGAAAAAATTAAAATTCATCACTTGGAATGGAAATAGATCTTCTTATAATATGAACTATTTATTCATAGAAATGTCATAATAGACATAACAGTAATACCAGCATGCTAAGAGCAAATTATATTTAGGAGCAAGTCTGACCTTATTTCTCATAGACTCATTTTTCACTTTCAATTTTGCTAATAATAATTTTCAGAAAAACAGAGGAAAAATTGTTGAATTGGTACTGTAGTTTATCAAAATCTAGGGGAACTGAATATTTTAAAGACAGCTATAATTTCTTATTGAAACTACCTGTGTGACCAGTTTAGGAAATACGTGACAGAAGCAAAGGTTTTTAAAGCAGGCACTGGTTTTTTGTAACAGGAAAACACACACACACACACCCACCCCAAGACGACAGGCAGAGCTCTGGATTACACGTCTTTCAGCTGTTTAACTGGCTGTTTAACTCACGACTAGAGCTGTAAACTCCCTTCTGAAGAGAGGCATTGCAAATTATGCTCCTCCCTTGCCTGTCCTTTTCCTTGAAAGGAGAAGAGAACACCTATGAACCAGCTTTTGTTCCTGGCCATGCTTGTGAAGCACATGTATTTCAGTATGTTGTAGAGATGGAGAAATCTGTCAAAGACAGAAAGAAATTATTAGAATTCAGTTTTTAAGGCTAATTGTCTGTTTAACATAGGACCTGGGAGAAAATTGTTTTGGTTCAGTCTGTTTTTTTAATGGGAATCTTAGGCTAATTTGCATGATAGGAAGCTGAAGAATGGTGGCCATGCATAGGTTATATGGGTATGAAAAGAAATGCTTGAAAAATTGCTTGGAATTTCAGGAGTTCAGAGAAAACCGCTAAAAAAAAAAAAAAAAATTAAGAAAATAAAGATCCTAGGAAAGGTTTAACTATCCTGAACTTACAAGATGAAGAAACTCAGCATAAGCTATGCCACCCAGCCTTGTGATGGCCTCTTGACAAAGCACTGAACACTGGGAGGTTGTGGATAATCAACCTGAAAGGGATCATTAGATTAAAGAATATGTCTGATATTTACTGAAAATATGGAGACCTTTCTGAACTCACCTGCCCTTTGTACATTCCAGGTGATCGTCTTAAACATCAACATCTCCATGCAGCTGCTTCTCTTCATCTAAATGACTAAATATTCTTGCTTGAGAGAAGGAAACTAACTATTCTGAAACTAAAATTCACTCCTGTGAAGAACCACGGTAAAGGCTAATTATCTTCTTCAATTATTATTTATATCTGGAAAATGTGGAGAATTAATTGCAACAGGAGATGTGAAGACAAACCTTTTCTGCTTGTACAGTTGTCTCATGCTTTGGGTATTTGAGAGAAGAGGCAATAAGGTTTAAAAAGCATTAGTAATGAAGCATGAACAGGCCTCACCTTGGAAAGGAAAAACATTTTCATAAGGAAAAATCTGGAATATATGTTATTTTGAATTATTTTGATTGATTTGAACTTGGCAATAAACTGTTTCCTCAGAAGGATCCTCTTCTGTTCTGCTGAGTGCCCAAAAGTTTAGTTCTCAATTCATGACAGTTCACTAACTTCTTGGAAGACAAAAGCATTTTTATTTCTATTTTTTGCTTTCTCTAACTCCAGTGTTGATGTCCTATGTACTGACACTGCACTAATTATGTCACAAACCGCCCCCCCAAAAAAATGACAACATTCTGTAATAACTTCAACACAGAGAAGTTCCGGAAAGAACAATGTTACATTGGGCAGACTTCTACTGACAAAACTTACAACCAAACTTGCTGAGGAAGGCATTTTGTCTCATTAGAAAGTAAAAGTGCTTACTTTTGTAAAACATTTGTTAAGATGAAAGACAATCTTTCCTACTTAATAAAAACCAAATATAATAGTTGTCGTATCAACAGGGACACTCCAAGAGTGAAATTACTACATATTTCATATTTCTAATTCTAACACAAACATAACTTCTCTTTTATAAAATGCAAATCACTATACATTTTCTACAGGTCATGCTGGATATAGATAATAACAATGGCCTGGAATAAAATAACTCTTACATTCACTGTTTAAGAATAAAAGGATAATGTTCATTAATTCTACTGAATAGTCTTCCGTATCTAAATCTGCACTTAGTCCTGATACCTTTATTTTCCTCCTTTAATATATGACCGTGCTTTCACTGAATCACATCAAACTCCTCCATTTATAAGTTGCACTTGTGCTACTAAACACAGAAGGTTCAGGTTTGCCACCTTACTGTCTTGTGCAAAAATATACAAGAAAAGGCATATTTATGCACCTCATTTCACATCAGCTTCAATGCTAAGCAAAAAATAGCAAGAAGCAAAAGCATGTAATAAGGGCACATGGAGAATAAAAACCTTTTCTGTCCCAACGTTGCAAGGTGATATTTCTGACTGGCAAACAGCCGACAGTGAAATATCTCACAGTGTTTTCATTAGGAATATGCAAATCGTTAATACAAAAATGTTCCAGACCATTAAGCATGGTAAAGTCAACAACAATTTTATTAAATCATCCCAAAAACTGACAGGAAGGTTATGCAGTGTCTCAAGGACAAATCTTCTGTGCTTACAATGGGTGAGCGGTGTCATGAACAAATTATGCTGGAAATGGATTTCTCAGGTAACAACAAAACTGGAAATACTACAGCCTTAACTGATAAAATCATGTAGAAAAATCCCATGAAGATATACAATGCAATATTTTGGCTACAACTGGCTTTGAATCTTAATTACAATCTTCACAAACAAGTCTTTGCAGTCATATTTACACACTCTGATTTCTTCAAGGGTAGGAAAAGCACTGTGATTTGCAAGGAAACTGCAAAACTATTTCACTAACTCATGACCTGCTAGATATTATTAGTATTTCATGTGTTCCCAATCCACTCAAATCACCATACTCCACCGAAAATTTGTTTTCTTCTGGAATTACTAACATCTCTTGAAACAGTAGAAGCTTTGCAATAAGTGTACATTGCAGAAAGGTAAGCAGTGGGTACAGTATACAAACTCCCCTCTCTCCTTGCCAGTGCTTGCAGTATAAGTAGTTTTGCATGCCCAACTGATTGTTTTGGGGCTTTTTCAGGCTTTTCTCTTACGAACTGCTAACTAGTTGATTTCTCCTCAGTTAAAAGCTCGTATGATTAAGTTATGGCCAACAGTCTGTGACAAGTTAGCTATCAGAAGTGAAGTGAAAGCTGAGCAACCTTCCGTCATTATATTTTTTCAGGACAGTGTTGTGGGCCAAAGAGGTGGCAGAAATACGTATGGCAGAAATACCAGTAGCACATTACTGTAGCTGAGTCAGACACTCTAAGCCATCTTTAGAATTGATAGGTGGAACTAGGCACCTCAAGGGCAACTCATTGGAGCAATTTTGCATCACTCTGTTAGGGTGAGCTGAAACTTTTCTGTAGCATCTGTTTTTCCCTGTTGGTTAGATAGCATAGCTAAGGTGGATAGCTAAGACTAAATTTAGAGTCTAATTTTCAAACACTTCATTTAGAAAAAATACATGCAATCCTAAAGAGCATCCTGGAATATACTAAATTATTTGTCCTTTTGATAAAAACATGCCAAGCACATGCTCTGGAAATTATATATCAGAAGGGAAAGCAATAACAATTTGAAACACAAAAAAATCTTGATTTTATGTTCCACTTGTCCTAAGCAGTTTTTTACCTCTTATTATGCCATACACTCTTCTCCACGGTTTTTACAGTTATGGAGGTTTTTATGTGCTTGTATTTTCAAAAATTAATGAAATAGTTACTGTTTGCACATACCACTTTTACACATTAGGATATTTATGTTTCCTGCTTTGCTCTGTATCAAACTCAGATTGTCAGGGAACTGACCACAAAAACCTCCCAAGATCTCTTTTCATGTGGAAACAGTTACACTGATGAATGTGATTGTATCTATAGCTAAAATTGCTTTTCTTTCTACGTGCATTTGTTTGCTATTATCAGTGTCGAATTTCATCTGCAGTTTTTAACATTCATCCACCTACAAGTGTAAGCTTTTATTGTGTGGAAATACTTCACAAACAAAAAAAATGGTTTTGAATTGTTTGTTCAAATTCAATACTATGGAAACAATTTTTTCATAGATTTTTCTATCCAAGTACCTGCCCCTTGGTTTGGTTTTTGTTTGTTTGTTTGTTTTGTTTTGTTTCGGTTTGGTTTTTGGTTTTTGGTTTGTTTGTTTGTTTTTTGGGTTTTCTGGGGAGGTTACTTTGTTTTGTTTTGTTGTTTGGGGTTGAGTTTTTTGTTTGTTTGTTTGTTTGTTTGTTTAATTACCCATCTGGCATAATGCTCTTTTTATGACTACCAAGCTCTGTTACCATATTACAAAATATACTGATAAAAAGCTGTACCATAAAATATACTGATTAACATGAAGCTTTACATTCACCACTTTTACAATATATAATTATTTCATTAATATGGCTTATAGTGATAGAAATTACAGCCTTGGGAATAGACATTGTTAACTTGTTAATCAGAAAAATCAGGCACTCCTTGGATATCAATTACTGTTTCTATGGTTTTCAAACTTTATTCAATAAATGTGTGTTCATCTGTTACTGATCCCATACACTTTTTCCTTAAAGATTAAATTCAAATTTAAATTACAAAATAAGGAAGTTCTAGAAGATAATGGTAAATTTATTATCTCTGAGGAGAAAGATCAAAGCTATTTGTAGAATGTAGTTATCTTACTGAAGAAACAAACAAAAGCTTTGCCTTACATTTCTGAACTCAAGATGGCCACTCCTTTATTTACTGAGAGACATCCATTGAAATGCTTTCCTTGGGTATAACCATAAACTATAAAAAACCTGCAATGTGTGATACATAGTTCAGCTGATCTACCAGCTAGCAAAAGAATGCTACAAGAATCCACCCACATCAGCAGGGAAAATGCCAGTTATTTTACCACAACTAATTGAAAATTAGGCACGAAACATTAACGCAATCATGTAAAATACCAGCATTCAGATATTCATTGCCAGTAACTTGGAAATACGTCAGTTACTTAAATAAACTACAGCTACTGCATAACTAGGCTTATTTACACAATTACGCATAATACCAATTTCACCTCATTGTTGCTTCTCGAAATGGGATTTCTGCTCTTAAATGCAGAATGAGACCAGTGTTTTAATTTCTGCTCTAAATTACACAGAGGAGGACAATGTTGCATGTGGCTCCCTGCCTCTCAGAGAAACATCTCTCTGATGTTGAGCTGTCCTTTTCCTTTTTATTCCTCTCTCACAAAAATGATTCACACTTGTCTTGATGAGGGATTCACAGACTCTCCCAAACACCTTGAATCAATCTGTTGTATGAAGTGCATTCTTTCCTTGATGAAGAGGATTAATGCAAAGCAAAAGTCATCACCAAAGTTTACAGCAACCCCTTCCAGTCCTTGTCAGTGCATTTTGGCCTTCTTGCTTCATCCTCAATATTTGTATACTTCATCCGAACATGTTCCCTGCCTTTTAAGATGCAAGGACAGAGAAAGGTTTCCCACTTTCACTGTCAAATAATACCACCTGTAGAGAGTGCCTCATTACAGTACAGGCCAGTCTCTCTTGCTATCTGAAAATATCACATCAACCCAACAAAAAAAACCAAAAATCCAAGAACCCTGGCAGCAAGTTGTTTAGTTCCAAGATGGATTTCTTTTATATAAGAAAAAAAAAAAGATGGTTTTATAGTCATATGGGGCCAACATTTGTCACTGTCGAATGAGGTGGAGAACTGTAAGACAGGTGAGGAAATTAATTTAGTTTCCTCAGGATTTAGTCTATAGGACAGGAACTCACAAAACAGTAGCAAGCAGAATCTGGACAAAATCCATGCTCCTAATTAATTATTTGACTGGGTAGCTAAGGTTGATCATCATCATGTCAGCTATGCAGATCAGAGATCTTTTTAAGCAAGACCGTTTAAAAACCTTTTAATACACACACTGTACTTAAGTTTATTGGGATTTGTGTTGTAACTAGCCATTGGAAGAAACAGTACAGCATCTTTCCTCCTACTCAGGATGGAGACCTGGATTTCTCAGGCTTACCAGTACGTGATTGAAGTCCTTTGGGCTTTGTTCTCAAAGAGAAGTCCTTACAGTACAAAGCCCTTATGATAGATTTGTTCTCAGATCTTCATCTTTAGATGATAATGCAGTGCACAGAGCTGTCACTCAAGCTTTTCCCACTGTCATCTTTGCTAGTAAATAATGTACTTGATTCAGTACCTTTGCAGCTTTATATGGCTGTCAATGCACTAAAAAATAATAGGTTAGTGCTCCTGCCAGAAGTAAGAGAGAGTTATAGTGTGGGGATCATCAAATGAATCAAATGTGTTACAGTTATATCTTATCCCTCCTTCCCAACTTGAGATCTTGATTTCTCAGCAAACATTTCTTACAGATTTGCTTATCCCCTTCAAAAATTAGAAACAATATTTCTCAGAGAGACACTATAAAGCCATGTCCATGAGATTGTAACAGCAGCAGGCTGATGATTTACTTTTCAACGACAAAAGGCTTGATCAGATCTTCTTCATTTCAGGTTATTATTCTGTGAAGTACCTCTCGCTCTAAGTCTGAAAAATCATACTAGAACTGAAAGGTAAAAGCACTGCATGGAGAATGACCTGCCAGTTCAGCCCTCTACAGACCCACATTTCTACTGCAGTCAATGCTCTTGGCTGAGGATGTAGCCATAGCATTAAATTTGTCTTATTGAAATAAATAGTTTAAGCATGTAACTGATGATCACCTATAATGTTTTAAAATTGACTTAGCATTCCTTTAAATAAATACATCACAAAACCAACAGCATGGAGTGTTGTGAGGAAAATTACAATAAAAGAGATTTCTTAAAAAAGTTAACAACAGTCTTCTGCATTTTAAAAACACTATTACAACTGAATTGTAATATAATTACAATTAATTGAAATTAATATAATTAGAATTTTTTCCTTTATGTATCACATTATTTGTTTCAGAAATCTGCCAACTGCAAAATCTCTTGTCATTTCAGTTGCCCTTAAAAAATTGACTACAGAAATTTTCAACCAAAGACTCACAAATGATACTAACAGTAGGAATTTGAGTAAACAGGAAAACTACAAAACCATCATTAAAAATTAAGTGATAACATAAAAAACTATAAAGAATGTAATAAACTGACGTATTTCCATGTTTATATTTTGAATGTATCTGCATATTTCTTATTTAATTGTATTTTATAGACATACTGTCTCAAAATGTTTCAAAGGATGACGTCCACTTTAATAATCTTTAAGAGAAATAGATTTGGATACCAGGGTTGTCCAAAGATGTACCAGTTCCTTTTTAAAATTGAAGAAGCCGTTCTGTTTTACTGACATATCTCTAGACTAATTTATTAGTCGGAACTGCTATTTAAAACAAATACCTGAAAAAAATGTGATACCATAGGATCAACGTCAATAGTCCTTCCAAAGATCTATTGCAGGCTTAGGATGAAAGTGTCATTGCAATGTATTGTATTTATGAAAGTCCTGTTTAAGTCTCTTCTTTACTCACCTCTGTAGTTCTGGGTTTATAACACATTCATAATTCTTTCTTTGCACTTTTGCGATCTGGTTTCCTCTTTAACTTTCCATTTCTGCTCTGGTGTCTCTGCAGCATTCCCATTCTAAAAAAATCCACTAAACATGTATGTGTAGTAGAGGGTAAAAGAATAGTTTACTTCAGCTGTGAAGGGGAAAAACAATCCTTTTGTGCTACCTTTGCCCAGTTCTTGTTATTGAAACCAGCCTGATGTTATCTGCTTCTATCTCCTTACCTACTCATGTTTGAACATTTTTTGGATTAGGGGAAAATGACCCCAGCAGTAAAACCTTATCTCATTTGTCTATGTCTACACTGCTGAATAAAGTAGGACTTGAGAGCAAGCTCAAACCCTGAACTCAACCATTCATAGTGCTTAATAATTAACATACTCTCTGGCATGGTTTTCAGCTGTACCCTCTAAGACTCTTCTGGAAAATGCTTGGCATTGCAAGAACCGAGGGCTATTCCCCCACCCAGAGCTCTCTCCACCCTGCTATCCCCTACTAACCTACTACCACCTCCAGCACTATTGCAGCAAGTCTTCCACCTTGAATACACCCACAAGTCCTGTCTATGACAGCTCAGAACCTGTAACAGATGCCCTCAGCAACAAGCTCTGAAAACAACATTCTGGGCTTCAATATTCTTTCATTATTTCAAACATATTAACTGAAATATAAAGAAAATGAAAAGTCATTACTATATGTTTGGACCCAAGGATACTCTCCCAGGCACAGGCCCAAGGCTAAGAACATTATGTGGCTGTGACCAGTCTGTACCAGTCATCCTAAGAGCTGAAGTGTGTTCCCTGGCTGTTACAAGTAGGAGAAGTCACCAGTTGTTGCAGGGGTGAAGATGCAGGTCAGTGCTACTGCTGATACAGAAAGTCGCAAAACTTGTCAAGGCTTAGCTATTTGTGGGTCACATATTCTCAGCATGGAGGTCTGGAGGGACATAGAGTTTGTATGAAGGGTTTGACCAGTCAGATTTCCTTTTTTTTATTATTTTTTTATTTTTTAAGTTTTTTAATCTGAAGAACCTATGATAAGCATTTTGGAGACAGGTGCTAAATTCTTTCCTTAGGCTAAACACAAACAATCAAGAAGGGTTCAACTTTTTTAAAGCACGTCCGATGCTATCTACCCCTTGAATGTAGCTCACTATATAAATATGTTGCAGAGAATTATGTCTTTTCCTTCAACTTCAACAAGCTGAAATCCACAGCTTTCATATCTCAAGCAAACTGCCTCCCAATAAAGCTATAGATTTGCTTGGGGCTGACAGTGATATCCAAAGCACCTAGCTAGAAACGTTAGTTTTGGATAGGCTCCATAGCGGGTGAATAATGTTGTTAGCATTATTATTTTGTTTTAATCCTACTCTAAATGTGATGTGCATAAATTATCTAGGCAGAGATGATTAAACCTACGTATATTGCCTTCCACCAGGATGCCCCAACCTCTAAGCAGTGTGACAAGTGAATGTACCCTAGTAATCACGTCTTTTTACAGGCAATGGTTTCTGAAGGAAGCAGTTCTGTCTTGTCATAGATTGAACTCTCTCTTGCCAGTTCATGAGACTGCTCAACCAGCAGTTTCTAGATTGGATCATTTGGGAAACAATCTTTAGGTTTCTAAAACATAATGGTGTTCAAACGTAGAAAAGGCAGTGCTTTTCAAGACAAAATAATTTTGCAATCATATACATTGCTACAAAGCTTTAGACAGAAAAAGAGGGGCTCATTACATACAGACATTTCCAGATTCAGAATAGCAGAAGAGTATGTGTCTTCTGAAATACTTTGATCAGTTTCAAGTATGGAAAGCACAGAACCAAAAATTCAATCTATGTGCATCACAGAAAATCACTTTTAAAGGTCTTAGCAAAAGATATTGCTCCATAAAAATAATATAAAGGCTACTATCTGAATTAGAATAGCTGCAGGGAGTAGGGAACTCAGTGCTGAAGGAGTTAAGAATTATATTCTTGGTTTGCGTAGGAAGTTGAAGGGGGAAAAAAAGTGCTGGGAGAGAATCTGCCTGGCCTCTGCAAATGCAGCAAAAGATTATCAGCTTTGGAGAGAATAACTACTTGTCTTTTAGCAAAATTTTTATGGTGTGTTTCAAAAATAGTTCTGTGCATGAGTCATCCCAAGGCTATTGTTTAAATCAGTGGTTGCCTACTGTTGTGAATGGCCTCAATGAAGAACCAGGGTAAACTCCACAGATTGATGAAAATTCTTGTGTTAATACACTTTTTAATAGACAGCTTTATCTAACTACATAAGTGCAGTGAAGGAAAATATTTCAGTCATAAATTCACATCATGAGTTCTTTGAATGAATAAGTTTTATCCTTTCTTGAGTCAATACATATCTAATAGGTCAATAATTACAGGGAGCAACTTGAAGCTTGAACAAAAAAAGAAGACATATTCAAAAAGCTAATTCAGAGCCTAATTTTAAAGCAATGTCAAAATAAAGTAAAGATAAATATGTGAGTAAGGAGAGTGAACAGAAACCTTGGACGTGGCTAATACTGTATCCCATTTCAGTAGAAAGAGATCACAACACTTATCAGATAAGAGAAGCTCTAAAATGCATCCATCTCAAGTGAGGAGCTTTGGGAAGGAAATATTGAGGAACTCTGGGAAGAAAAGTTTATTTTAATGTAGATGTCCAAATCTTAAAAATTATTCTAACAACATAGTCAGAAATAGAAGAAAATTGAACCTGATTGCCAAAAATGTCCTTTGAAATCCTCTTTCTGAGACTTACAGAAAAAAAAAACCTATGATAGTACTGTGCATGGCACACTTCCTCTCCAAAAAATTTTAGGTTATCAGTAAGACACTTTCATGACTTCCCTAGAAACTTTGAAGCTGCATAATCAAGAGTAACTTTAGTTTAAACATATATAATTTACATCATTCATGTTCATTCTTTAAAAAAACAAGTTTATATAACACTGTTAGGTTAAAATGGCCTCTTGTTTCCTCTTACTAACTTGGATTTAATTTAGGCTCTAATGTCATTCACAAACGTAAACCATCAGGTAACGAAAACTCACTTATTCTTAATTTTCTGTGTGTAAGTGTATATGTGAAGGTGGGACAGAGAGAAAGAAGACTTCTTTATTAAGGAGGAAATAACATGCCAGGAAATAGGATCTGTTGGAATTCTGACTGATGTCCCTTTTTCAGTCTACAAAATACTGAGATACATGGCAAAGAAAATAAAATCTGTCCAAATAGAGTCAAGGAAGTCACTACACCCCATAAGGAGAGGAATAGAAGGAGCTACTGCTATACTTGCAAAATGCCCTTTTTCATACAGTCATGTTCTAAATTTGCAATGCATCACTATCTTCATTTTTCTTCTCTTGAATCTGCATTTAAGCTTTTCAATTCTTAAAGTCAAAAGTTTTTATTCTGTAAGTCTAACACTTGGTGCATTTGACAAACTAGAAATAGTTCTTCCCCCCTTTCCTGTAACTGCAGTAATTTAGTAACACGATGCAAAATGAAACATACTCCATATCAAACACCCTTATTTTGCTAAGCGTTCCCAATGGAATCTTTTATTTCTGCTCCATCTTCATCCATTGAAGGACTGCAGCTACAGCTGATGTCAAATGAAGAGACATGAGTAGAGATGATGATGATATTAATGATAATTCGACAAAGTATAAATTCTTCCACAAAATGCATTTCCAGTCATTTCAAAATGGTGTGAATGCAAGCCAAATGTGCTTGTTACCAGAATTTTCAAAATTTCATAACATACACACCAATGTGGGACTACCATTATGACTGTTTAATTTAGTGCTCCTGACATTAATACAAAATATGGCAGTCCATGAGTAAATTCCCAGCTTTCTCACAGATCCTAGGTTGGCATCCTTACTTCAGGGTACAAAGCAGAAATGGGAGAGCATATTTAGCTTTAACTCTGTTGTATTTTATTAGTCCTTTTAAATCCAGTGATTCTCGAAAGGTTTTCTGAACCCCATATTATCAAGTTATTGCTCTCTATGACTCAGTGATGATGTCTCACATAAAATGGAGTATCCTCAACACATGGATATCCTATCCATAAATCTCCCAGCCTTCACGCGTTCCACATCCCACCTGTTATGGCTCTTGCCTGAACTCAGGTTTGTTCTCTTTCTGACTGAGGGTAGGAATCTGAAACAGTTTATTTCATAGTTTAAGTTATTAATTTCTCCTGAGGCTATAGATATTCCGACAATAATGGAGAGAAGAGAGGAGACGAGGCTTCTCTTAATTCTCCTAGAATTGTCCTCTTTTCAAAACCATTCACAACTTCGCATGTAGGATTAGAGAAGTTTAAGATTTAATTCCTGTAAGATGAACTGAAAACTAAACCTAAGATGCACAGTGCAGATGGATGTTATAACACTCAAACAGAAATAAAGATTTGGCTTTCTCTAGCAGCTTTGTCTGGATCTGGTCCATCTTCTTTGCTTTTTCTTACCCGTGCTTCAAGAAAATTGTTTATACTAGGCCACAAGACACTTTCGTCTCAAACTAAGTGATTTTTTTTTCATCATTCTGGGAACTAAAGTGGAAAAATAAAACCCCAACCACAAAACACTTGTTTCTCAGAACAAAAAATATTTCTATTGCCTAATTCAGAAGCTAAATTAAAAAAATCAATACTTTTCACAGCCGTAACATATAATCAGTCTCATTGACATAAATGCACTGAAGTACACAAGTGAATTGAAAACTATATTCCTTTGTTATTGCTGAGATCTGTCACAAGTAATTTTAGAATCACTTATTGATCTTTCATTATTAAGATTTAGAAAAGCACTCATTTGCTAATCCGAACACTTCTGAGTTCATTCACAATAAAATAATTACCATACCCCTATTAAAATGAAATACTCAGACAAACACTAGTAAATTACCCCAAACATTACTACAATATCGAAAGAGATTTTCTCTGTCAGAACTTTTGGTTTGGATTTTTTTTTTTTTTTGAGGGTGAGCTGTTTGTTTGGGTGGGCTTTTTTTCTACTTTTTTAACCCACACTATCTTCATCCCTTTTGTTCAGGATAATGACAGAAATGTATGGCAAAAGTACTAAATAAACACACTTCTCTAAGATAAAAAATTAACTGTATAATCATGTATGCATAACAAAACATGAGTGTTGGTTTATAAACAAGAAATCAGTCTCATTGTGTTCACTCAAAACACGACTATAATTTTCCAACTTTCTCTCCTTTAAAAATTCTCACTGAGAGATGAATGGAAATCAAATTCATTATATATACATCCAACATGCGCCCCTTTGAGCGTCATTGTGTTATTTTATCTGACAATTCTAAATGATCCATATCACTACAAGAAGACTAGTAGGCAGGGGTTTTTAATGAATATTACCTCTTTCACTGTTTTTCTGTAACTATGGTTAGGTAATTTTTTACGAGGTCTATAAGAAGCAGAGAATATACCTCTCATATGTGGGAGAAAAAAACTCAACAAACACCAATATTTCCTATCAAAGCAGAAAATAGCTGAATTGTGCCATTTTTTAGCTTCTATTGGATATTATACCCACATTACAGGACCCTTTCAAAGCACACTTTTCAAATGGAGCACATTAGCAACTTTGGAACACTTCAGCAACCTGCAGTTAGGTGAACTGACCAACAAAGTTTTGTCTCTATGTTTAGGTGCATACATTGGTGGGTAGGCAGGACGAGGCTGAAATTTCTCTTATTACATCTAAAATAAAATCAGGGAAGATTTCGCAATCCTCATCTTTTCTATTTTTGTCACTGTTCAGTGTTGAAGACTGTAGAAGAAAGTCTATTACTCCGGAAATTTGTAAGTTAGCATGCATAACATGGCTTTTTGGTTTTATTTTCTTCAGTTTAACTAATAATATGCTTATCTAGTGCAGAAATATCACCCAAAATTTGAAGTCTGTGATAAGTTATTGCACTATAGGACACAGAGTGGATATAATGAACTACTGAGCAGTCAAAAATCGGCTAAAGGCAGTACAATAAATCTGTTTTGAGACCACTGATCCCTTTTTGCACAAAAAAGGATGGCAATATGCAAATGAGGGAAAAATCAGAAATAAAGTAATTTCATTTACCTTTAGATTTCTAAACTGCTGCTGTTTATACTTGTACTAACACACTGGCTTGTCTTGGTAGTCAATAGAGACAAATGGGTAGTTCCAGAAGACAATTTCATTGACTCATTTTAGACCTTTTCGATGAAATTAACTGTGTCCTTCAGGTGCCTATTTCTAATCACTGAGAATAAGCCAAGATGCTTAGCTCCAATGTAGCTACTACTTTGCAAGTTTCATTTGGTTTTATCAATCTCATGTAAAGTAAATGAAATTCAAAATGCCACTGGCAAAGGCTCCTCCTCATGAAGGAACTCCTTAATGTGGAGTGTTTGTGACCTCGCTGACCTTTCCTATGACCTTCCTGCACGCACAGAACACTATAAGCCCTTTGGAAGGGGCTGCTATATTTCACTGTGTCTGCCACCACAACCCATCACTGTTTGAAATATAAAGGATAGGAACAATAGTTTGCAATCGGAGATGACAGGTCCTCTAAGCCATTCCTTTGCCTTCAGCCACGAGCAGGTACATTTTCTATCAGATTTGTCAAATTTTATTTTTCCATGAAAGTAGTTAAATTTTATAAATTATTCTTGAGAAAAAAATAACCATACTAGGAAACCTAACTCTGTGATGTTCAGCTATCCCAGATTTGTGAATAGGTGGGCTCTTGAGAATAAAAGTCTTGACAAAGTTGTATTCAAATGGTTTGGCCATTCTAACTGCAGTAGTGGTAAAATGTTCTTAAATTCCATTTTATGGCCATAATGATTTTATATAAAACCTATACCCATTAGTCCAGTGATTTATATGGGACAGAAATCTCTGTAGATCTAGATGGTTAACGCGCAGGCTAATGGGAGCTACAGGGTAATAGTCTGCCCTTAATTCACTGACTTCTTGCAAAGATCCAGCTCTCTGTGCAGCCTATTAATCTACCAATGCGTCAAACCATTTCTAAAGTATACAGGCATCAACTCCAAACTTGCAAGCATTTGTTTGCATCTCGCTGGTTTTCTTCAATGTCAAAGCACTATCCACAGCATCAAGCTAGTCTATTTTAAGAAGTGCTCACAGAAAGGATGTCCTTATCAGGAAAGATTTTTCAATAGTGAAAAAATATACACAGTATACAGCACAAATGAATTAAAATTTAATGTAAAAAAATTCTGTTGACATAAAAACCCAACCAAACAGATTGTTTCATATCTGATACCACACCACAGTTCTACACCATATTTTCATATTGCAAAATTGAAAAGGTTTAGAGGACTGGTTCTGACATCATCTGTATCCATAGCTAATTCTGAGTACCTCCTACACAGAATAATGGGGAGGGCTGCAGACAGCTATGGGTTCTCTGCATAGATCTTTTTGTATTGCATTTCTTCTCCTCCTTTTTGAGCTATTTAATTTCCTGTTTTTCAATTGTCAGATCTTTGTGTCAGGTTTCACAACTACTGTGTAAAGCATTAATATCCTTTATAAAAAGAATGGGAAAAAAAATCTTTTCAGCCAGTGGAGATAACACAGCTTACACATCACATCTGAAAAATGTACTTTTCAGAGAGAAAGAGGGCTTTCATAAATAGTTTTTGTTTGTTCAAAGAACAATTAAAGTACACAAGACATAGCAGAGTATCTTAACTAGCCCACATGAAGAGTGGGTTAGTTAGCATACTAAAAACAGTGTAGTTGGGATAAGAGATTTTAATTTCCAGCCAAAGAAGGAAGACCAGGATGACCTTTGCATAAACTGTAACGTGCCTGTGAAGTCATGGCCTCACTTTAATGGCTTCCCATTTAAAAAAAAATAAAAAATACTGGGTATATGATGTATTTAAGGGCAAAGATTGTTTACGATGTACCTAGTGTAAACAAACTTTTAGAACTAAATCCATCTTAAAAGCTAATATTTTTAAAATACTTTGGCTATGATAAGTCCTATTTGAAAAGCTGCACAAGAAACTCCAAGGACTTTGTTTCCAACTAGCTGTTCTAGTTCTTGTCTGGGTATGTAAGGTTCTTATACAGCTTGTTCATTCTATATTAGAGCAGCTAATATCTGAGATTTAAGTCCTCCTTTTGGCCTCATCTTCATCTATTCAGGCATGCTGGCTGGCTGCCACTGCTCTGCAGCTGTCTAGGCTCTGTCTCTGTAGCTGGGGCAGTAGCTACACCGTGTAACCTTAGTTTGACCATAACTTGGACCGTGCCCTTTGCTATTGCTTTCTGATCTTATTTTATGGTTGGATTCCAGCCTGATCCATAGTATATTAGCTGGAGATCCTTGGATTAACCCAATGCTCCAAAAAACCCTGTGGTGTTGGAGCTATGAGAAGCAAAAATCTGTAGGACAAGGGACGAATGATTTTTCACAGTAGACAGAATCACTACAAAGGAAACGAAAAATTATGTTCACAGCAAAGTATTTTATTCACATAGAACTGTAAGTAAATAAGTAAGACATTTGGACACAAAATTCAGAATAACCTGCATCAATAAATGCAGTGTCAGATTATTTCAGGTTACCAACTCAAATAATCTTGTTAATATTTTAAATGCATTGAGTAAGCCCGAGAGATCCAAGAACAGTCATTACATTGATACACATTTTCAAAATAAAGGCACATGAAGATATCCAAGACTGCTTTACCTGGCCAATAGCTTCGAGTACTGTTGTATGATGTGCATGAGTCACAGCAAATGACAAGTGAAGATCCAACAATTTTACAGAATCCTGATTTGTCTTTGGGAGAAACTCAAGAAAGTTCCTTTCACTATTTTTGTCAGGAACTTAGTGATTACAGTATAGCATTTTTCCAGTTTCTGGGAATTTCATTGTGTAGAGAACTGCAAGACAGAAATTGACAGTACATTTCACACGATGCCATAATTTTTGTCTCTGTTCAGATGGAGCTTAGAGAACAACTCAGCTTCCCCTGAAACATATGCAAAGCAGTTCATCAACAGGCAAGGCACCAAGAAGGGTCCACAGATTGCATTGTCTCTGTTGTCTAGAACAAGAGTTTACACATATAGTTTACACCCGAGCCCTTCCATATAGATGTCTAAGATATCTCAATCCTCACCTAAGTCTCACTCTAGACCACAATAAATTGTTGCAGAATTCAAGCTATTTGACAAGATGTAGATATTTGAATAGCAATTCAGTATCAGGCTTGTGCATTCAAACACATTACTGACAATGAGACAATGACTGACAATAAAATGTAAATGTGAGAAAAGAAATTATTATTACTGATTTTGTGGAATAAACAAAATAAAACAGTGTGATCCTGGGCCACCAGCAGAAGCTCCATCAGGCCTAATTGTCAAAGAATAAGAAAGTCACCAAAAAGTAAGAGGACATATGTGAACACCTGCCATGCTATGTATTTGTTGGAGAAAATAGTGTTCGGATTAGCAATCTGAGACCTTCCCCGAATAGAAAGCTGACTTCTGCTTCCTCATACTACACTTTAGAACCACACACATAAACATTGTGTGTTTTTTTCTTCAGAAGTCTCCTAGTGTTGATTTGTGTGTTTGGAGAAGAACTTGTTTGGTATGTGTCCCCTAAAACGCAGACACACATTTCTGACCTAATCAGTAAAGAAACTAAATACATCATATACTGATGATTTTTACAGTTTTGAAGCATGCCAAGCACTAATATTCCAACCATACTTCTACTTCTAAAGTTTTACGTTCTTTGTAAAAATGTGATTATCCCAGAAGTGAGTTGCAAAGTAAACCAGGATTTTAATAAGGCCACATATCAACATGAAGGGAAAGCTCTTCATATATGATTTTGATCACATAGTCCAGTGCTTTCAACACAATGAGTAAATGAAGTACTGAAGGTCAGTTCGATGTACTCATGGTATTCAATACGTTCATTACGTTCTGTAAACATGTTCAGGAGTTGAACTGTCATGTTACCTTGAGTGCAGAATGTGATCTCATCAGAGTATGTGTAACATTTCTGCAAACCCATCTACTCTCAAGGGCCTTATTCAGACTATTATAGCTGCAGGATTGTTCATATGTAGTTCCTTAAGCAGTCCAGCTCTCAGACAAGCAGGGATTTAAGTGCCTCCACGGTGAAATTCAGGAGGATGCCTTTTCCTTTTTCCTGATGGTAAAGCAAAGAGCTTTGGGAACACTCAAGCACGATGTTTGTCTGAACAGTTAATCTAAGCCATGTACCTATATAGAACAGACACCTTCATCCCCTGAGATTCAGAGCAGTGACTTAATATTTGAGCATGACCATATAATGAAGGATGTCTCCCTTCATGCATAATTAGCAAACTTGACCACAAAGAGTTTCTAAGACCTTCCTCTGTTCAGACCTCCTATAGTAGTACCTAAATCTCAGAGAGTTATATAGCATGAGCCTGAGCTGAACTATTTATTCTCCGCTTTTCCTGTTGAATTTAGATCACAGCACAGAAGAAGACTGAAATACTCAAAGGATTCATAAGAGAGAGAAGAAAGTAAAATAGATCTGTTTCTATCCTAATCAGAAGGATGCTTCCCTGGAAGTGATGCTTTCTTCCTTCTGGCTCTGTATGTTATTCTAAGTATTATTTGTACTGTTTATAACAACATGTTGTCAACATACTTTTAGATTATAATTATTGATATACTGAATTCTTATATCATAAATGTTTAGGCAGAAGTTAGGCATATCTTATACCACAATGGTAATTTAAAATTGTACATTTGCATCTAAACTGAGAAACTGATATAAAAAATGGATCTAGACTCACCTGAAGTCTATCACTAGGACTATAATGGAAAGATGAAGTGGGCTTCAAAATAGCAAATGGCAATTTAAAACTTTTGGTACCTTTATAAGCTTTAAAATTTTGCCCTTTTTTGTGTTTTAGCAGTCATAGAATGAGATACGAAAGGAAAAAAATCTTCAACAGTCAATACATAGAAGCAGAATTTGCAGATGCACACAACTAATTCATGTCCCGTATCATAATAAAACAAATATTAAAACAATACATTAAAAATAAAAACAGCAGTCACTTTTTAAGATTTACAGAGACCGTTCAAATGAATCACATTATTTCTACAACCAGCAACATGGACACACACAGATTTTTTTAATGGATTTTTTGAATTTAATATGTTGCTTTCCTAGATACTGTACTGTAGCAACTAATACAGTAACTGCTACTGTAATTGTAACAATACTGTAAAAAAAATGGATGCATGTATTTCACTCTATGTTCTTTCAGTGTAAATGCAAAGAATTTTTTAGACAGAATTCTTGGAGACAGATTTTTTAAATCATCTTTCAAAGTAAATTGAGCAGCACAAATATTTCCCTTTTTTTGTTTGGTTTCTTTTGTTTTGTTTTATTTTGTTGGTTGTTTGGGTTTTGTTTGTTTGTTTGTTTTGTTCAGCTCCACAAGAATTAATATTGCACCGGCATCAGTTATTTCTTGTGGTCCACCTGAGTGCTTTAACAAAATAGATAGATGTCAGTGGATCAATTCAAGCACTTCTCTGGTGGAAAGATGCCACTTTCTTTTTTGAAAAAGGCCAAAAACTTCTTTTCTGTGCCAACTCTCACAAAAATATCTCATGCTGTCTGCCTACGATCAGTATAGTTCTACAAGAGATCAGAACCTAGCAAGAAGAGTTACCAAATGGTATCAGTTTCCTTGCATGTTCATGCAAGATTTCACACTTTCTGTGGTCAGAAATTTGAGAATCATAAGAGTGACTTGAACAGAAAGATGTTTTTTAGGACTTTTTAAAAATGCAGCTACTAAGATCAACACATTCTTTTACTCATAGACATTGGCCTTTTCCCTCCCTTCTCTGTGCTCATGTAAGAGAAAACAGAATAGTTCCATTATTTTAAAGTAAACATAAATTACACAAAAAAAGAAATCACTTGCCTACAGACAACCACGGTCAGTGTGGCAGGAATACTCCTGGTTGCATGGCTGTGTAAACAAAGTAGCTTTGAGGGTAAAAAGGGCATGTAACTGTTTCTCTATTTTGGCATCTGTAATTTAACAAAGGGCCATGTTGCTCCTGGGATTCTGATTGCCTCTCTTGCAGCAGTACAATCCTTCTTCACTCCATTGCAATAATGATTTGTATAACTAATAATGATTTGTGCCAAACTGCCTTTCCAACAACAACTTGAGTATTACTTCAGAGCTGACAGGCATGAACTGCCACTGTATTTTCAGTGATGTTAGACAGAGCACTGATCTGGGAGTTGAGTTCATCAGTGACCTACCTGAGTTGTTACCTCCCTTCTAGAAGAGAGGCTTATTATCTCTCCCAGGTTTCCAGATTGCTTTGCAATTATCTATTTATCTTGTACAGTTCTACTGACTAACTGCTTCAGCTGATAACTGCCAGCTGCCTCAAATTCTCTGTGATGCCTGATAGAGATCTTTCACAGTCGAGTCTGTTCCTGTAGTTACAATGTGCTGTGTTCTGTGTCACCGTGAGCTGCAAAAGAAGAGAATTTTATTGGGCCTAGAATAGACATGGTTGATGGTTACAGAGGAAACTAACCTCAATGGACAGACATGCTTTGGCTATATATTATCATAGAATTCCACATTCTAATTATATTTATATGAATTTTACCACAAAACTTGAAGCATATGTATCTCTTTCACCAACAGGACTAGGATTAAATTTTATGCTAATGACAGAGCTATCTGTGTGTATGAATGAGGGTTGAATGAGACACAGGCTGACAATTATTAGCTGTTGATATAAAGCTTACAGAAGGTGTCCTAGATCATTTGCCAATATAATATTTGTGATATTATCCTGTGTATCACTTGAAGATGAGAAGAATGTGCACCACACCACTCTGCTTCTGGACATGATTGAAGTTTGAGCTGTGTATTTATGGAACCGAAATCAGTGCAGAAAAAATCGCACATAATCAGAATGTAATTCAACATAGGCCAGAATGACACATGATCGTAAACATGCACCCTTTAGATTCAGACTCTGTGACAAGAAGACACCACCTGTGATGTAGCAGAGAAGATCTAAGCTTAGAAGAGAACCTGTAAAATCCTGGATTCAGCTAAAATTGTGTGACAAGTGGCATGTGGGCAAAAGGGACTATTCCAGTAGGGGACTTACCCAAACAGTTAGTGGAGAGACTTAAAGAAAATATCATCAGGTATTCAACGTTTGTAGCATTTTCTTTTTCTGTAGTGAAAAGAAATACTTACAAATCATTTATGTTAATACCACTAAAAAAACTCAAGCTGTTACAACCAAAACAAGATAGTGTTTGACATGCAACCTCACAAAAATCTATCAACTGGACACAAAATTAACAACCAGAGAGGTGACTCTTTTCATACACATATGATAAATAAGTTGATTTAATTTCTTCTTAACAATTAGTTCACTGAAAAATACAGAATGCCACACTCCCATACATAGACAGACACGTGAACACAGAGCTCTGAACCTTTAGTAGCTTCTTAAAATTCACTCAGAAATTATTAATTGCTATCACTCAAACATTTTTAATTTGAATAATGGGCTTCCTACAGTAAAGGTGCACCATGACTGGAAAGATGCAGAATGACAACACGTTTTTTTTCAATCTGCAACAGAGAACCAAATTACTTCAGTGCCTTCACTCTACAGACACTCACAGAGGAGCGTATTAACTTAAAAACATATCACTGCAATCAAAGTCAGAATAAAAAATTAATTCATACATCAACTTCTAGTCTGAGGGCTCATGGTAATTTTTGTGACTTTAAGCAGGTTGCAGGCACTTAACAACCTGTATCTGATCTTGTGCAGACTGTAGGCCAGAATCACACACTGTTATAACTGCAGCTAGTTTATGTTCTGACTCTGCCTTGGACGAGAAAACACCAAATGCAATGAAGCACACAGAAACAGTAAGTCAATTAAGATAACCTTTCCTACAGAGTGTGTTCTGAAAGGAGGTATTGAAAGAAGCTGCATGAGGCACATAGGTATATACAAAAGATGTATATGACTGTAATGGTTAACATACGATAATATAATCTGCTGTTTCTGTATAGATGTTGATATACGCAGTCACCCCAGGACAATAATATAAATGCAAATTTATTTCCAAGCACAGAATACATCAAACTGTACTATATGTAGCACTGTGTTACATACAGCATGCACTATGTAGTACAGCAAATACTGTGTGATATACCTTATCACATATATCACTGTGTAAAATTTACTGTGTATAACATATAGTATACATTTATAAAGTAAAAAAAAATATTTATCTCTATATAAATATATATTTATTTTAGTTAGGGCATATCAGTGAAGGAAATAGAACTGTGCAATGAAAACAGGTACAATTTCTATCTTCATATTTTTCAGCTCTCTTTGAAAATTACTTTCCTAACATTATAAAAAACAGCACGTAAACTGTACTATTTCACTGTAAAGAGCAATGTAGACATGCTTTGCATTTTACAGGAACTGTCTGAGGTCCTATACGGCCTACAGTTTTCTTCAGGGCATAAAAAGTGTATGAATATGGAAGAGAGCTTTATGCTGCTGTAATGCCAAGTATACGACTTTGATTTCAGGGCTAGCTGCTTTTTTTACAATCAGATTTCATCCTAATTTCAACATTTTTAACCCTGTTATTGTGGCCCTGCCTGGAAGAGTTTGACCATGGGCATCAGTACCCAAGCTTTCTTTGCTTGCATGCCCAAGACTCATGGCTTAGTGTCTGTTCTTCCCTTCAAAAGGCTTAGCGGGCCCCTCGTGGGTCCTTGGTCTTCCAAAGCTTGTAGTGCAACCTGCTGCCAGGACAGACACTGTGACTATGAGGGTGCTGGGCACAGGCTCCGTTCACATACTTGCACAAGAGATGACTGCTATTGCTACCTAAATTAATGCAGCTGTGACTTCCAGTAGCTGCCCTGGCAGTCACCATGTTTGTTCCTAAAAATGTCCCTGGACTCAGATATGTAACTCAAGTATTACTTAGCTTACACAACGTCACAAAAATGACTCCACACTGCTCAGTTTGTTTCAGGAAGAACAGTGTTTGCTGTCTCTACCAGTGAACTACTCACTGTTCCTTATGAGTACAGCGCCAGAATCGGCCAGAGACTGTAGAGACCTGGCTGCTTTACAAACATGTGACAAAGTATTCCCTCCTGAATCTGGGAGACTTGCCCTGGAAATGGATGATACATAAATAATAACAATAACATCCTAAAGAATGAAGTAATGATAAAATGTTGCATTACTGATATTTCCGGGTCTGTGTCTTCTGATTTAATGGTTAGGGTTTAAAACACAGAAAAGTTCCCAACACTTCTCACATAAAAGCAAATCAACTCGTAAGAAAAGGAGTGAAGGAAATCTGATTTTTATTAATTCGTGCTTCAGTCAGGAGTCCTCTGTGGATGGATTCTTCAATGTAATACATATTGCCATTCATGCTGCTGGTTTTTTGAAGGGTGATATGCTCCTTTCCAGATTATTTTTCAAAACTTTTTGTTCATTGTGGCTGATGCTAGCTATGGGATTCAAATGTTATTAACGGAAAATAAACAGACAAAAATAAACTGCACAAGTTCAAGTCTTTCCTTCTTTTACTAGCTGGTCAGCAAACTAGCATACTCCCAACTACAGCCCAAGTTCTCCTCCTGTCCATACACAGGCATTCTCAGTTCCTAACATGCCTGTAAAGATCCTGTTCATAAAGCTCTAACAAAGGGCTTGCAATCAAGTTTTAAAAAAAATATTATTTTAACATTTCTTTTTGTACATTTCACAACACAACGTCAACAACTGTAATTACTCTAGTCTCCTCACAGTGCTTAAGTATTGCACATGATGCGCAACCTTTAGACGAGAATAGACATTACGGCAAAGGCTTTAATTATGCAATTATATCATTATGTTTATCTCTTTCCCTACAGGATTTTAGCCTTAAGGACAGGATTTCTGGATAATTTAGCGGTCACTTTCATAAATATGTTCATCACACGTACAAAACACTTCTCATAACTTTTTCTTAAGGAGACAAAAAGGCGGCAAATGCTGAGGTGACCAAGATTTTCATCAGCAACTCATTGCTGACTGGCCAAGTTTCAGTTCCTGTTTCAGAAGACGAAGGTCCTGCGTTGAGCACAAAACTAATTCCGCTAATTTACTTTTTATTTTTCCCATAACACGAGGAAACTGATACACCGGTTTTTAACCTTTCGCTGGACCAGAGAGCGCAAAACTGCCTTTACTGTGAAATACTTGGCACCCTCAGTCCTGAAGAGGAGGAGATCGGGGTGAGACGGGGTGATGGCCAGGTTTCGCGCTGCCAGAAGTGAGGCGAAGCGCGCTGCACGCCGCCGCCGGGGCTCCCGCCGCCCTCCCGTCCCCNGGGCAGCCCGGGAGGCGTCTCCGCCGCAGCCCCCGCCCCCCCGCGCCGGTGCTGAAGCGCCTCGGCCGCTCCCCGGCAGCACCCCCGGGACAGCAGCACCCGGGCCTCCCTCCCTGCCGCCCGGCCCGGGCTCTCCCGCCGCTACTCCGCTGGAGAGGACACCTCATGGAAAATAAATAAATTAATTCCCCCACTCATCCCCGCGGCCGGGAGAGGAGCCGGCGGCGGCCGCGGGATTAGATCCAGTCCGAGCTAGAGACCAGGTAATGTAACCTACCCGCCAGGAGGGAGGAGGAGGACGAGCAGCGAGGCCGCTGAGGCTGTCCCCACCGGGGAGGGCTCCGGGGGACCGACAAGTGGCTGCCGCAGCCGGGGCGCGCCGGCGTGGCCCCAGCGGGCTGCGTGCGAGCAGCTGCCCCCGCGCTGTGCGCGCCTCACTGTCAGTCACACACACACACGAGCTGCCGCCCACGCAGGGATGGATGGGTGGATGGATGGATGGATGGATGGATGGATGGATGGATGGACGGACGGACGGACGAACGAACGAACGAACGGACAGACGCCGCGTGGGACGCAGCTGTCGTCCCGCGGCACCAAAGCAGCCACCGCAGGGAGACGCCGCACGCCCCGCCGTGCCCCGCTGCCACGCGAGCGGCCGGCTCCGACAGCGGGGCAGGGAGGGAGGCGGGCGGCGGGGCCGGGCTGAGGCCGCAGCTCTGGGGGGAGCGAGGCGCGATCCCGCCCCCGCGCTGCTGCGCGCATCCCCGCGGGGCGGCGAGCCTGCCACCGCGCCCTGAGGCAGCGCCCACCGCGAGCGGAGCCGCGATCCGCGGCCCCATGCCCCGGGCAGCTCCGCCGGGAAATGTGGGCGGAGAGCAGCGGAGCACAAACCGTGGCACCGCGCTTGCCGTCATCAGACACGGGCCTGCAAGAAGCTCTGTGGTCGAGGTGACCTTGGGGAAGGTGGATCTGGATGGAGCCACTACTGCTCCATGCCAGCTGCAGTTCGATGCTCTGGGCTGCTCCGAGTCCCATAGCTCTTGCATTATTATCTCGAAACACTTCTGGCTTTAGTTGATGGTTGTGTACTTACATAGCCTGGTGTTAGTAGTACCAGAGCCAGGAAAATAGTCCTCCATCATTCTCTTTACTTGACCTCTGCTAGCACACAGTCCCTGGCGAGGAGCAGTTGTCCAGCGTTCATCGTTGTCGAAGTGCCCCTAAAAGGCAGTAAGTCTTAGGAGAGACCGAGAAGTTGCCCTGTTATCGTTTCAGAGACCAAAGTGTCCCCTGGTACTCCTGGGAAAGCACATTACCTTTCAGTCCTGCAGGGTCATGGAACTGACACAGGTTCTCCATTGCTTTTCCAGTGAGGTCTATAGGAAAACAAAACAAAATGGAAAACATTTGCAGATACCTGGATCTTCTGGTGCCAGCCTGAGCTTTCAGTAAAGGAGTCCTACTGAAATTTTTGTTGAAAGCTGTTTTGGGGAAAAGAGAGAAACTAAAGAGAGCTGATGCCTCATGAAGGTGTCCATTCTTGTTTTGTTGGTCTCCATAATAATCACTCGTGTTTCCATAGTGGCACCCATCTGTGGCTCTCGAGTTACTGATCAAATAGTAATGAAAAGGTGCTTGCGGCTTCTATTGCAGCAATGGGGCCATAAACTTAATCACACACCAACTGAGCCAACAACTCGAGAGCCTTAGCTCTGTCTAGATGAATCATGACAGAACAGTTAGTCTTTGAGACAGAGAGATGTAGACCTATATTTAAAAGAAGGAGGAAACTGACAAGTAATTCAATAAAAGTGGTACATATGTACAAGTATTACATATGGGAATAATGCATAAGTGATTTCCTTCTTATTTTTAAATCAGCTCTCTCCTTGCATTATTGTCTGCCAACTTTGAATATTGTACTTAAGCCTGAGTGCTGAACTCCTTCTACATGATGGAATAAATTTAGAGAAGAGATTATACTCCAGATGTTTCTATTATTTGTGCAATTCATTACAGAACTGTAACTCCATGTATCTGGAAGGGCCCTGCTAGCTTAGTTTGCAGCATAGTGTTTACAATGTAAGTGGCTTCAAAGCAAAGCAGCTGATCATTTTTAATAGGCAGAGAGGTGGCTGAAGGTTATGGATTTTATTTTATTGCAGCTTTAAATAATTTTGGTTAATGAAGAAAATCTGATTTTATTTATATGATGGACGTGTAGAATAGCCTAAATATGAACTGTGGTCTTCGTGGAAGGTCTTTATGGATGGTGGAAAGCCAAATGCACGCATTTTATAGATGGGAAAACTGTTTGGATTTTGTAGTGATACACTGATCTTAACAGGTATTTTATATGTAAAGGAGGAGACTTTGAAATATTACGAAAGGAAGTATCAAAAAACCCTCAGAGTGTAGTTAAATACTGTGGCTCTGCAGGTGCAGTAAGGAGTGAAGGAGTTATTTTTCAGCAATTTTCATTTTAAATAGTATATTTAAATATACTATTTGCATTTTTAATAGTATATTTAAAAAGTTTCCTTCCAGCTTTTTAACTTAATTCCATCTGTCATTTCTCTGTAGTGTATATTGTATTTAAGCTCACTCAGCTCTTGCTATGGCAGAATTCTTGTTCTAGAATCCAAGTTTTATCAGGGCAGGAGATCTTTAGGCAGCCTAGTTTTATGGACAGGCAAGTCAAGGGAAAGAAAAGAACATTTCTTGAATCATGAGCTGGTGTTTTTTAAAAACGTTTTTCTTTCATTGCTGTTCTTTCTTGGATGTGATTCACTACATCACACTTCTATTTCTTGATATTTTTTATTTCTCACACTCATTGCTTTTCTTTTTTCTTCGTTTTAGAAAAAAGGCCTCTCCGGTATCCTTGTTTCTTAAGTAAGTTATCTTGTCCTCTTTTTCCAATGGGCAGGTGGTTTTATTTCCAGTAAATAGGGTTATTATTGGACCCATTTTATTTCAAGGAAAGAGGCTATGATTTACCGGATTTTATTTCCCATTGCAGAATCACATGATGCTTTTGAAGAGTTGCATTTTTCTTGAGGAGAAGTTTGCTTTAGCAAGGATGGTGTCTGAATGTAATTCTCAGTTAAATTGTATCCATTAACACCATTTGCCAGAAGTTAAGCTGTCAATTTCCTTGTGTGAGAATCAAGAAGAAGGTTTTTGGGCCACGCTAATAATCTGTGTTGTTAAATGAATTTAATGTTTCAAGGTTAGTATAATTGCAAAAATGTAATTATCTTTTGAGTTTTATTAAAATGGTTAGGTCAAAGCTGTAAATCATTGATAGACAATTTTATCAGTTTCTGTGTCTGTTTGTGTAATAAATATATGGCATAATGTTTGCACAGCACCAAGGAGGAGGGTAGATCGGAAAATATGATGTCATTGACCAACTGTTTTATGTGTCAAATGAATACGAGAAACTTGCTGAGTTCCACATAAGCATCTCAGTCCAGACCTGCATTCCTTGACTTGCATGTATGTGTGATCTGTTGGGCCAACTTCTCTAATTTTATTGTGAATCTTGGAACATTTGAAGAAAAGTTTGCAGTATTCAAACAAAAGTAATTTGGCTACAGGTGTAAGGAGACATTATTCTGTGACTTAAGAAGTAGAAGATGTTGGACAAACTGACTGCGGAGCTCTACTTGGCTTTACAATCTATCCAATATATTTTATATTTCTTGGTCTTATGGTCAAGCAATCAAAGTATTATTAAACTCTGATTGAAGAGCAAAGGGGTCACAGTCTAACTAGGTCATAGTCGCTGACTAACTAGAAAGAGTCTCAGTATTTATCTCTCTGTTTTTATCATCGCGGTTGTAAGACTTTTAATTCATAATATTTCTTTTGGGGAGATGGGGGGAGGTAGTGGTGAGGGGGCAGATTGATCATCATCAGCTCCTTTTGTAGATCTTAGTTTTGGTTTATGTGTTTTCTTGAAGTAGTTACTTTATTTGTACCTTTTCAAGGTCAAGCTTCCAGTTCTATGCTATTTTTTTTTTGATTTTAGGGACACAGTGGTTTTCTGTCTTATGACACTTACAGTAATATGTCATCATAGGTTTCCATGAAGAGTGTTTGCTGATAAAAATGAATAAGCATTTCCAAAAGGACATGAACATGACTGGGTCACTTAAAAAGGTTCCCAAAAGTGAAGGAGGAAAATAATGGAAAAGAATTGAGCCTTATCACAATATACTCTTTTCCTTTGTATTAGTAAGACTTAAGATCTTAGGAAATGGAATTTATGTTAATTCATAAAAGCAGGAAGTACTAGAGAACAAACTTAAGCCAGTTTTTTTTGATTTAGTGCTGATGCATTTTCTTTCAGCTTGGTGTCATGATTATTGAATGTATATCAGTTCCACCCAACAAGAAAGCAGTGCTTTGAATAATAGTGTAAATCATATGAAATTGGCTAAGAACTTTAGACTGTAGGAAACTTGTACTTTTAAGTCACCTGTCAACAAACCACGGGATGCCCAAACATTGTAGAAGTTGGAATATTTGAGAATAGGTGAATTCGGCATTATTTTCATACAGTTACTATGAAAGATAAAGACAGTGTCAAACTCCACAAAAACCAGTCAAAGTGTAAAACTCTGCGGACTGGAGTTGCCCAAACATGCAAGATTGTTTAAACAGTGTTTGTTTTCTTTAAGCGTGAATATTTATGTCTCCTAAAAGAAGATTTTCCAGTTGTTTTGACAGCAAGCTTGGTAGCTATTTCACTTTTATCTCACTTTAAGGTTTTCCAGTGGAAGACTCAGGTGTAGGTGATGATCAAGGTTCAGAAAGCATGTTGCACAGAAGACAACTCAGAACAACTGTATTTCATAGCTTTTCTTATTTATGTATTTTAAAAATTCTGGTCCTTCAGAGTAGCTCATCTTCCCGCACCTGCAAGCAAACTCCTGCTGCAGCTTCAGGCATCACCATAGTGAAGGCACCATCTTCCATCATGTGGCCTCAGGATTAGCAAACTGTTGGCAACACTCCCAAGTTTGGCACCTAGGGATAGCACATACAACAAAGAGTTGTAATGGTGTTCAAAATGTGCTTGGCATCAAAGAACTAACTTCAGCATCTTTGTCACTGCAGTGGTGGTAATAGTGCAATGAGGTACATTGCCTCTTCCATATGTTCTGCAGTTTTACTAATAGAAATTAGTAAAATGGGTCACAAAACAGCAGTACATCATCTCAAAAGATAGAAATTATTTTTTTCCCCATAGAAATAGGTTAAGTAAGCTTTTAACATTCATACTTGCCACTCAGCTCTCTTGGAGTCTATGGTACAAGGAAAAAAGAGACAAAAAAAGATGAAATCTCATTTTGTCTGTTGTGTGAGTTTTAACCTCATAGTGTCACCTTGAGAACTGTACTTTTCAGAGCTTGTGTTCTGAAATCAAGAAATACTGAGAGCAAGTATTTATTTCAAAGTACTAAACACATACGAAAAAAGAAACCAAAAAGAACTCCCCATTTTTGTGCTGACAAAAATGGCGAAAGTGTATATGCAAAATGTGTATTTGATTTTTTTTAAACATAGCTAGTTCCTACTGCAACATATTTGATTAGTATTTCAGACAGAGAAATGTGCTCACTTCTAGCATATGCTTTTGTAATTAATTGTATTAGAGTAGTTTTTTAAACATTATAAATTAAGTGCTGTGTGGTATTCTTTTCAAATCTCTGGGATAACAATATAAATGTTTGGTGGTGAAGATGAGAATTTCTGAAGTGATACAAGACTATATTCAAACTACCAGCTTTAACAATTTCACTTCTGAGAGACATAGCTGCTTTTCTCTGCTGACCTTATTGAGAGATGAAAATTGGAACCTAAATATGGGATGTTTCAGTGGTTACCTGTGCTATTGAATTAAAATGCCATAGGAGTTGTCATTACTAGATTGAGCTCCTATAGTTTGCATTTCTAATACGGCCCTCAGGGCAGGTTCACAAAAGAAACCAAGAAAAGAACAGCTTAATGATGCAAATAAACTCCCCTTGGTAATGTAAGGGTCTGATTTCTTAACAGTTGGAATTTTATGTGCTAAATTCCTTGACAATTCAGCCTTTGCTGAGTATACTTTCCACTGAACGGATCTTTTTAAGGATTTAATTGCTTTTGCATGCTCTGCCGGGGATGGATTTGGATCTGAATCTGGATAGTGGACCCTGTGTTCTCAGCAGTGCCTCCTGCTAATGTTAGAAATGAAAATTGTTGAGATATATACTGAAAACTAGAACCAAAGACTGGTTTCAGAAGAAAGTGTGCCTAGGACAAAGACTCAAGCAGGCTGAGCAAGGGGGTTGCATCTGGGAGCAGGTGGAGAGAACTGAATAGACTGCGAAAGGCAATCATGCTGGAAGCTGAAGGTGGCAATGGGCCTATCATCCTATTACCAGCCCCTTTTTAGAATGTACATCTTTATAATAATTTGTACATAGTGCTAAACTAAAGGATTCCTTTCTGCCCTGAGGAATTTGTGAGATCTCTACTCATTTTATCACACAGGGATCCTAACTCCTTATCTTCCATTAGGCAGCCTCTTTCCCCTCTCACCAGCGCTACAAAAGGCAAATCGGGGGACTCAATAGCACATGATTAGAAACCACAACATATTTTAGCAAGGAATGAAAAAAGCTTTTGTATTTTTTGACCTCTGGGTTGTATCTGTAAAGAAAATAGGTAGAAAAGAATATGCCAAAATAGCCTATATTTACGAAGCATGAAGTATGCTTTATATTTGTGAAGAATAAGGAAAAAGAGTACCTGTTTTCTTGTTCTTGTGCAGATATAATTATGTTGGCTAGAGGCATAAGGTAGGGGTTTTTTCTCATGTTTTTCTTATGTAGTTATTCAAAAAGAGATGTTTTCTTGCAGTTATGCTGGAAATAGGGGTACATTATTTCAATTTAGTTTATTTCCTCATTCATACATAACAACACTAGAACATTATGAGTGCTTTGCGTGGCCTGTGGTCTGTTTCAGTTTTAGCTCTATGAAAATAATGAAAATGGTTTATAAGCTAATGAATGTAAGGGCCAAGCTCACATGAGGTAGAGAAATCCAGGAAGGGCATTTTTAAGTAACACCTAAAAGCACTGTGGTGTTTTCTCTCAGTCAGTTAATATGTCAGTGTTGCTTGACTGGCATTTCCTCTCTTTCTGTGACTCCAGGTCCACACTTGAGCTCACTTCCTGTGGTGTAGTTCTACTCGGTTAGAAGGGATTACTCATGGTTTACACCCAGTAATGGCTGAAGAGACTCTTTGACTGCTTCTTAAGACTCTGTTACTTAGTCTTTTGGATTGCTTGCTTTGACTTGCCTGATTAGGTTAAATGGAAATTATTTCTCATAATGATTACCAAAATGATGTCTCTCTTTCCAAATAGGTGCTTTAATGTGTCCATCTTCTTTGCCATTCCTGTCTTTATTTTGGGGAGAACTTTGTCTTTCTCCCCATTTATTTGAATGAAAAACAAGACACGGTAGCAAGTTAGTATTCTGCTCTACTCATCCTACTAGCATACTGGGTTTTCCACTCTAAAACTGGAAACTGCCAGCAGCAGTTGTCACTTGTAGGACAGCTTTTATATAGTACAGATAATGCTCCTCCGTACTAACCAGTACTGATGTTTTACCATGCTATTTTTATCTTTAGAGTTAGAATTGTTTACATCCTTTACCCTTCTGGTTTTTAATTCTGCCTTTCAAGCGTCATTATTAGGGTACGGAAAAATAGTAGCCTTGGAAGAATGACGCATGTAGAAGGTGAAAACAGAGTAGATGTTAGAACATATTAACCTGAGGAAATACTGTTTTGAGGAGTTTAACAGAGGCAGATATCATCAACCTAGCAGAAGTGGAATGACATGTCATGTTTTCAGTCAGAGGAGGTTTCAGTTGTCTTCTGATTTTTTAATGTTTTTTTTTTGAGAAAGGAATAGAGATAATATTGGTCTTTGCTTTTATGATTTCTTTACTCTAATTGTAGGCCATAAGAAGATTTTTGTTGTTAATGAATATTATCATAATAGACAAAAGCCTGTCCTTTCCACAATTAAAATAGATGCTTCTTCTGAATGTAACAGCATAGACAGGTGCTAATGAAACAAGATGTTGCTTAATTGGGTAATGAGCTTGCAGTTCTGGATACACTTCAGCATTGCCGAAATATTTTATACATAAAATGGTGACTTAAATTGTATTGTTCTCAATGAAAATGTATTTTATCTATGAGGCCATGATTTTTTTTTTTTTCTTGTATATATTTCCTGAAAAATTAGCAAAGGTATAGTAGTTGTCATATCCAAACTTACTTTGGAATTATTATACTTAAATTGATAGTTTAATTACACTGAATGGTATGTTTTATTAAGTATCCAGGATATGTTTCTAACTTTAGTAAGGTAGTTACAAATTTCTTCCTTATTGTTTTTTTTTCTTGTCCCCCAGTTACCAGTTTTATCCCAGATGTATAAATACAACAATTTTTGTATGCAGGACTGTACTCTTGTGATACCTAAATTAGCCACCTAAATTAAGATCTCTAATATCTGTGTTAGTGGATCCTGGGTAAGTAGGTTGTTATCTCTTAATAACTGAAGCTTAAATCCTACTTTTAAATCAATCCCCTCTACTCATGAACATGTACTAGACGAAAACAGAAGTTATAGCTGTATGTTGAACACCCTGTTCTATAAGTACTTTGAACAGCAGTTATAGCTGTTTTATATGCAGAGAATCTTGCGTTCTGGTGCAGTCTGAAGGAAGCATTTACTTCTTGATATGGCAGCTGAATATTCATAAGTGAGTAGATAGTTTTCTAGCAGTAATAATTGTATGTATATATACAAATATACAAGGTAATATGAAAATAGGAAGAAGTATGCAGCACGGTGCACACTAGGAGGTAAAGTGGGGAAATGAAGAAATCACTGGAAGAGTGTAATTATATTATTTTGATGTTTTGGGAAGTTCTAGTGTTTTACTATGGTATTTACAGCCTGTAGTAAGCAGCCTTACAACCATATATACATGTGTATGTATTTTCCATATGATCCTTTTGACCTCTTTGGAACAGTTCTATGACCAGGTGCATAGAAGGAGCAGTGGGTACTGATGGGTGATGTTGGCAGTACCGGAGTGTGAGGAGATGCGGAATTTGGACCAGCTATGAAAACAACAGAATCAAATGCTTGGAGGAGACATTTCAGTGCCAATACTTTGACTTGGCGTGTGAACTGTCGGAACGGAATGAATGATTCCTTAGTCAGCAGTTAATAGTAAATTTAGTCCCTCATTTTAGAATGAAGGACTTCTGTAATCAAAGAAGTTTTTAGTCATCCAGCCAAAGCAGAGCAGGTTCTGTTTTCCTGTGCCAAGTGGCTAAGGTTGTTTGCTTCATAGCTATTTGCACTGCTCCAAAGGGGAGTTTGAACTGTTTGGTCAATCCCTGCTGCGTTCATTAACTTGGTGTGTTTGTTTCTGTTACCCCATTGAGAAGGGTTTGTGTTTGTGTTCCTAGAAGTTTGGAGCTGATTTATTTAACCAAACCCCACTGAGCACAGAACCTTTTATATTTGGTTGAACTCATGCTCCCAGGCACATTTTATTCTGCTTCTGTGATTTTGACAGAGGGAATCCCTGTTTGTTTCTTTGTTTGGTAGAACTGTTTATCTGGGTCCTGATAGAAATGGGCTGCCTACTTTCTGCTTCAGACAGGAGCCATGAGAGACTCTTGTCCCAAAGAGAGAAAAGCGTATCCAAGATGTTTTCTAATTATTCTTTTTATCCTTCAGAGAACTGATAATATCCAGAGGGTGTTGCAGTGATTCCTTAAGCAGGAGTAGGAAGGCTGGTGACAGCAGTGAAAAGACTCAAGGTCTTGTAGGTAGAGGAAGAAGGAAGGAAGGGTACATGATATAAACTATCAGGCAACTGGGCTTTAATTCTCGGGCAGTCCAGCAATGCACTTCTCTGCTTTTGAGGAAAGCCATAGTAGCATGACCTACCTAAAAAGACCACTGTGTCTCAAAGTGGAGCCTTTCAAAGCACTGGCTTTAATTTCAATCCTAAAATGCAGCAGCATAAGTAGAATAGATGGAGCAGTTCTGCTGTGGACATTGGGCTGGTCTTTGAGAGGTGGTTTGTGTTACTGCTAAGGTTACCATCTCTAAAATAACCTGCTGCTGTAGACATATAGTGAAACTGTACCTTGATCTGCATCTTTGACCTGTGGCAGTTAAAAATGTTGTATTTGTCTCAAATAGACCTACTCAGGGTGGCTTGGAACAAATGGCTTAGTCCAGAGAGCAGAAAAGAAAAGTGAGCTGTAAGGGAAAGGTGCTGTAGTTGCGGTGTTCAAGGCCAGTTGGGAGTTGCATAAAATGTATCTGTCTTCTGAGGACCCTCCGTTGGCAGGATTTGTGTGGATTTTTACCTGCAAGGAGAAACCTGCTTTAGCCTTGTAAATGCTACAGGGGTGAAAACTTCTGCCAGCATAGCTGCCCTTCAAGGCAAAATAGAAATACATTATACTACACGCTTTAATCAGTTTGGGTTGTATCTCCTTCTTGTCTTTAAACAAAATTACTTTGTCAACTGCCGAATACTTTTATCACTATGCTTGTCTGTTAAAGTAATACATAGCCAAGTACAACTGTCATTTTCCCGCTATAGCATACACCTACACTTACTGCTTACTTCTTTTAAATGCCTCTCTTAATCATGGTCCAAATCCAGATTAAAATCTGAGTGTACCTCCAACAAATGTAATGCATATTTAGCAACTTATATATCTGTACATAAATCATAAACTTTCAAGCTGGAGAACATCTTGCATTTTCTTACAGGTGAGAAACAAGTATTTTTTGCTTAACATTATAATTGTGCAATGACAAAGATTGCTAAGTTAAAAGTAAGAGGTACAGGCTTTCAAAAGATATATACCATTAAAATTAAGTAAAGGCAATAGTACTATTGCATTCAAGCTCATGATCCTTTTCACCTGTATTTTGCAATGTCCTCATAGGATCCTCTCCCCTCTGAAAAACACCCTTTAGTTTCTGATAGTCAGTCTCATGTATACACTCAGTTACACTGAATTAGGCTCACATACATTATCTGATCTGACTAGAAAAAGATTTTATACTCTAAAAGAGACACTTGCCCACAAATAATTTATAAAAGACAAAGAAATGGATTTCGTATAAGCATCTAAAGTGATCTGAGCAAAAGAGAAAGATTAACCATCATATATTAATTATTTGAACGTATTTGGTCTTCATGAGCTACTGCGGTGCTCTGAAAAAGTAAGAATGTTAGTGGCCAAGTTTATGCTTCTTTATTTAAGGCAGAAAGTGATATTCAAATAATCTTAGCTAAACTCTGCCCTGATAGAGTAGCCTTAAAAGTTACTTCTAAGGTATTGCATTCTTTTATTTTGTGTATTATTATCTATGCATTCATGTAGATACAATTGAATACAAGATAGTGAGGACAGCTGAAGGGAAATCAAGGAACCAGGGGAAACCTAAAATATCATTTTCATGATGAAGAAGCTGTGAGTCATTTGTGGAGCAGTTTTTCCTTGGACTTTGTATGCTGGCATGTTTTTGAGTTACTAGAGCTATTAGATGAAGGAGGGGTGAGACAGCTGGGTGAAGCTGGGGGATTAGGGAGGAAGAGTGGAGGGAGGGCAGTGGGCAATCTGTGGAGCAGACCGAAGCCGTGTCTGCCACTGGAGAGGACTGGCAGACTGGAAAGGACTTGCAGACTAAGGGCGTGGTGGGGGAGCATGTTTTCATTGCAGTACCATTGCAATGAGCGTTAATGTACTGGTTGGTGAGAAGGAAACCACTGATATTTCTCTTTAACCTCTGTGTTTGTGACTTGTGCACAGGTGGTTTTAACCCATCAGTGTGTCTGGCTTGTTCTAAAGGGTGGTGTACAAGAGGTAAGAGTTACTGCCATTTTGGAGACTGATGAGAAAATCTGTGTTTCACATTGCCCAGCTACAGCAGGTCGTGTCCTGCTGTTCTCCATTCATGGTTCCTGATTGTATTCTCCATTCGCTTCTTAATATCCCTTGAGTCTATCCACTGAAAAAGAATGCTTACACAGAAACAGACAAGAAGCAGCCCAAAGGCTGGGATGTTGGGCAGTGTGACGTGCAGCATACCTGTCAGATTTGTATTTCCTTCATACCTAACACACTCAAACTCGTGTACTGTCACACCCTATGGCATATCATATTACTCAAGCTTTTCTGTATCTGCAGTTATCTAAGCCAACAAAACTTCAGGCTGCATTATAATACTTTTCAAATAATTCACAGAGAGTAGTTTTTAAATTAACATTGCCCTTGTTTTGTTTTGTTTTTGGTTTTGTTTGTTTGTTTGTTTGTTTCATTTTGTTGTTGTTGTTGTTCTGCAAAGGGATCTGCTATGGAGTTCTCGAGCTTATTCGAAAAGATTTGGCAGTATCTTGGGCAAGCAGTTACTGGGTTTTTTTGTTAAGTTTTGAGCAGTCCCTGATGCATATTTGGTATCTACATCATCAGAGACAGCCCTAGCTATTTTGTTGCCTGAATAAAATCTATTCTGCTGCCTCTCTTCCACATTTGGAAGAAATTGTATTTAATACCAGATACTTTTATAGAATTGTAGAATGCCACATATTCAGATATTATGAAATACAATCTCACAAAATTTCATAAAAATATGAGACAAAGTATTTATGCATTATAAAAATGATGTCTTGTTAGCAGTTTAAACAGTGCAGTCACAAATTAGCTCTAAAAATGATGCCTCTCCAATTCAGCGGCTCTGGGCAAGTGTCCAGCCTTTACATAAGGTGAACTGTCCTCTATGTTGTTCTGCAAGGCAGTAAACATTGTTTCAAGTTTTATTTGAGTGGCTTATGCAGTGACTTAATCGAGCAAATTGTCAATTAAAATTGCACATATGAAATTTGTCACTTTTTTGTTTAACATGGATTTGATTTTCTTTCTTACACTTTTTTGCATAAGACTTGACTGGAAGATTTACTTTCAAAAAAGATAGTTGTCTATGGTATGCAAAGCGCAAGGTAGTTTGTCTGCACCTTCCATAAATTTTCTTCTATGAAGCCATAACAATCTCAAAAATGTTTGTGGTGCAACAGTCCTGAGTTGCATATTTCACAAACACAGAGACAAAATACGAATATTGCAGCACATGCTTTTCAGAGACTCAATACTCAGCTAAACTGGACATGTTTTTGTCAACAGTACAGAAAAGATTGCAGAATTTCAGATTTCAACATTATGTTGGTCTGTTTCAAAGAAGATGGAAATAACATTTTTAGAATCTAGAGCATACATTTTTTACTTTTGTATTTTGTAAGGGCTAAATAAGCCAGCAGGATAACCCTTGTCCTACCTCCCCCAAAGCACTTAAGATTTAAAAGCACTGAACTGGAAGAAGAGATTGTGTCATTATTTTCTGTCCACTGCAATACCAAGAAACTGTATTGTAACTATATGTAGGGCTGGGTTCATCCAAATGCAGAGTTCAGTAGCATATGCATCTATAATTGAACAACTTTTCCAGATGTACTTTAAATAATGCAGAGATATAGGCACTTGTAGGCCGCATATAATTTTGTTATAGCTTAGATGTCTAAAACATCAGCTTTAGGTCAGGGAGAGATGTCCCAGAACTTCATTTCTGCCCACTGATTATAAGTGAAACCTACATATCCAAATCACATGCAGATGTCAGCACTCTTAATATCAAAATATGGTTGTGATGGATTTTGTTCCCTTAAATGAGAAAAAGTCAAATTATGTGTAAGTCAAAGAATATCTTGCAGGTCTGTATCACAAGCTTAAATCTTCTCTAAAATGTGTAAATCTAGAGTATGTACTAGTAGGAGAAAAGAAGATTATCACCCAGTACCTGAGGTCTTGCAGGGAGTTATACCGAAAAAAAAGAGTAAAAATTCACACCAAAAGAAAACAATTTGTGACCAAACCTCCATTATTAGAACAAACTGCTGTATAGCTTTAGCTATTATTGTCACTGCTAACGTAGGGCATTCTTTCAAGAAGACGTGTATTGAGACGGAAGGAAGAATCGTGCTGCAATGTTAATGGTAGCATTCAACTATATGCAGATAAGATTATTTCTTTTCAAGTGTCTATTAATAAAAAGAAATAGTGAAACACATGTTAGTCTGTAGAAAACCTCAGCTGAAGTCCGGATCAGCAGCCAGACTAAATGGTTATGATGAGTTTACTTCAGTTTTAACAGTTTAATCTTATGATCCCAAAAGAAATTCTCAGTCTCCTCCTGGTGTCTGGCTCTCTTCCAGGGAGGAATAGTTACATTTAATATGTGCCTATGTGTGAGGGGGCAGCAAGGTGCAATAAATGGGCCAACTCTAGGCACGCTTCTCAGAGGAGCTCTCAATTGACTGGATTTGTATTATATGTAAAACTCCACTGCCACTACTATTCACAAAATACACTTCCAGATACAGTCTCATATGGAGAATTGAGCAATAGCCCTCTTGGTATTGATATATATTTATATAGACAATGGTCCAAGACTGTACTAACTTCTGTTTTCATCAAGTTCAAGCTGACAGTGGACTGCAGGTCAGCTGCCTGCCATTGGCATGCCCGTGCCAATTAGCTCTGTCACTTCGAAGTACCCTAGTGTTAGTTCTGACCTTCTACCTCGTGCTCAGTTCCCTGAATTTAGAAGCTCAGCCTCAGGATAGGCACAGATTTTAGTCCTCATTGCTCTCTGAAGTCAATGGACAAAAGGCAGCTGTGGTCCCCCACCATGATGCCTAGTTGGTGCGGTGCTGTGCTTGCTCGTGTGGACTTTGTGGTCAGCATCCCTAGAGACATTGCAGTGTACCTGCTGTTAATCCATCCTTCTGTGGCTGTTTCTCACGGATACAGAAATCTTGGGGCCGGTGGTGATTTTCTCTTCCCCTGCCTGGGGTGGGATGGGGATCCTGTGGAAGGAAGGGCCTGCCACTGAAGGGCACAGTGGGGGAGAGCAGCTTTGCTGACACAAGTGAGAAGCTGTACCCGGGACTAAATACAAGTTGTAAAAATGTAACAGAAGGTGTCCAGCAATAACAATGCCTCCCTTCCTACTTCTCTCCAATAATAGGAAATGTGGTATTGTTGTCATGCAGGGTCTTTGTCAGAGTTCAGCAACCCATATTTACTTCCTTTGTTGTCCTCTTCTTGTGTGCTTGTGTCAGCAAACACGTTCCCTTCCTGCTGTTGTCCTCAGTGCTGAGATGAATATCCCTTGCAAGTATCTTCCTCACAGTTTAGCATTAGATGCTGACCTGTCACTGCCATACATTATCTCCAGTATATTTCATTTGTCCCGAAAGAACTGTTTCAGATTCAAATTAAAGTTTTAGACAGTACAGAGATCAATTAAATGATAATACTTTCTCATGATTAGTCTAGTCTTTTTCCTCAAGCAAGTCTCCTATTGGGTTAGCTTCCAGTAATTCTAGACCTTGTCTTGCTTTTCATTTGAGATTGCCACATGTCTTAGAAATGCAGATCATCATTAGCATCATTATTTTCAGATAAACTAAGAAATTTATTCCAAGAATTGCTTTCTTGCCTGTGAACATTCAAAGTAGTGGGCAGTAAAAGTAACAGCAGTTTGCCCATAAAATCTATCCCAGAGATGGCCTAAGATTCCCAAACAAAGCACTTCTAAGAGCTTTGAGGCTTTAATATCAGTCGCTTAGTGAATATCTAGGACAAGAGAAAGTTTTAGTTTTTTTTCCAGCCTGAGTCATCACAATGTTTTTCTGTTTCTTTTGGCCAGGCAGTTTCATCCTTTCCAGCATTTTTTGGGTCAAGGCAAGTATGGTGTGTGAAACTGATAAAAAATAACAGTTGTGAGAACATACACACCTTGTTGCTTTGTTTTCCAGCAAAGTAGTTTAGATCATTTTTGCAATTAAAAAGAAAAAGCTTTTGATGTGAACTTTGAAAAGCATTTTGCTCAGAATTTTTGAGTGAAGGTATGATCTGGTCTTAGGTAAAACCTACCTTCTAAGCGTATATTTATTCTATCATTAGTTTTGCAGAGGATTCCATTTTTTTTCATATACAAAAATAATGAGTTTTTGTAAAGCTTAAGAAATAATGGAAAATAATTTTTGGAGCTCTACAGCAAATTCTGCATTATTTCCAGCAAAACACAGGTTTTTAAATATTGTCATGGCTAACATTGCTTATTAATACAAAGTTTCTAATTACTCTATAAAGCCTAATGCAGTATTTTATACTTTGAATGTTAATTGAGCAGTCTAAAAACATCTAAGTTGATTGCACATTTACTGTTAATTGCTGGACAATTTTGTCCAAATGAGAAAAAAAATGCAACACTGGTTGCATTAAGTGCCTCTGATTTTCCTTTTAAGCTTTCACTGATGATCTTTAGAGCACTTTTATCACACTTTTTGTTCATTGAACAAAATAATATTAATGTTGATCTTAACTTAGTGTATGTTATAAAAGGCAGTTTCCCAGCCAGCCTCATCATATATGCTGAACTCCTAGAGCATTAGACACAAACTGTGTTGAGATGTCCCCAGATATTAGCACTCATTTTAAAGGCTATAGCACCTAAATAAAATTTTGAAACTGAACAGAGGATGGTAAGGAAAAGTCCTGCACATCAGACAAAGAAGCTGTGAAAGAAACCCTAAACAGGTGATGTAATGTTCATAAACCAAGGAAGTTCTTCTGTGGGATTGTGTTCTGAATGTTGAGCTTCACCATAACCTCTTGTGCCTGAGTAATTTGAGATGCTTGTTGGTTTGGCAATTGGTCACACAAAATAAACTGTCCAAACATCATGTGTGATAATCGGCCAATCAGGTCTCCAAAGAGTCTTTAAATGTTCAAACTGAACAAAGGCTCTGTATCTTTCAAGTTCCGATTATTGTCTTGGACAGCAGCTCTCTGCCAGGTAATGTGCTGTTTTTCTATTTCCTTTTAGCTTTATTTAGTAGCAGTAGGTAGTTTCAGATTACTGTGGTAATCCATGCAAAGCTAATTGACTAATTAAATGCAAGACAAGTCAGTGCACCAGCACATGTTGCACAATATTTGCTGTTGGCTTTTTAATGATTATCTAACATGTATTGACGAAACAGTGTGAAGCACTTCAAAGAAGAAATATTCTTATAATCTGTCTAGCCCTATAAAGTTTTAACAAGGATTAGCAACTGAATGGTGACAATTCCCAGTCTAACCAAACTCTGTGGATTTGATGGACATATTTTGTTCATATAGGTTACCAAAATTTCTGAGAAAATAAAGACTTCAAAGATTAGTCTTCTAAAGAGAAACTTAAAAGAAGGGGCAGCATCGGTGTAGCTCAGGTCAGATAGGAAGAATTAATGCCATGTATTCTGAAGTAACATGTAATTTATAAATGTAACATCAGTTTTACTTACGAGACAGGTCTTCATGATAAACATCTTATTTTCAGAAGGATTTGGGAGGGAAGCAATAACATAATTCCCCTGCATGAAACCAAGTGTTGGAATGAAGGTTATTCATCCTTGCTCAGCACTTACCCAGACAGTTCTTCTGCTACACCAGAGATTTTTATAATAAAGATTAAGAGGCTGCTTTAAAGCAAACAATATGGGGGTGTATTTTACTGACACAAGTAACTCTGTTTCAGTCTTTCACGATGTCAGAACTCAGTGTCCTGTGCCTCATTTCAGATACAGGCACTTAAAAATTATTAGATTCCTTAGAATCAGGTGTAAAACTAATTTCCAATTAGGGTTTTTTTTTTTCATTATGACAACCTCTTTAAAATCTCCAGCCAGCCTAAACAGTTTTGCAAATAGTTGGTCCACTAGCAGTTTTAGAATGGCTGATTATACATAATTTTGGAGAAACGTTTGCTGAGTTTTTTTCATGGAGATAACCTGGTGATTTTTGGAGCTGTTTTTATCATCCCCGTTATCAAAGCTTAAAGGTCTAAATCTTTGTTTACTGAGCTCAGAACTGAGTTTAAAGCTGTCTTTGATTTCACCAGAGTAGGCTGGTGGCTTAGAGGCCGGAGTTTTGGCTTGCATCTTCACAACTCTTCTGACGTCAGAAGTATTGTGGGAGCTTATCACACAGTAAGGCTGTGGACTTAAGTGGGTCAAACTCTAAAAAAGAAAAAAAGACAAAACTCCTCAACTGAGTCCTCAGACATTTCCAATGGATATTTTATACCTTTCTTGATATTTTTTCATTTGTATTTGCTTATGATATGATTCCCAATAAATCTACATGAAATTTTATTCATAAATTGTTTCTGAAAATAAAATACTTGGGAGATCAAAAAATAAGTAATATTTTATTTTTCACCAGTGGCTGAGACTTCAGTGTATATTCCCAAAGTCCCACTGTCATGTAGAACTGATGTATTGTAGCTCTCCCACACTAAAAATATTGCCTTGACTGTTAGCAAAACCAGGAGGTAACAGAAAGGTATTCCTACAGGGTAGTGGTAGAGAGGTCCCCAAGTCCTTACATAAAGGAGTCATGCTTGAACAAATGACTTTTCATGATGCTGCATGCAACCTTAGTGAAGTTTCAATATGAGGAAAATTGCTTTTGCTTTAACTTACTTCCTAAAAACCTGGGGTTTTTTTTCAGATTTTCACACAAAATTTATTTACCAGTACAATTCCCTATCCCCTTAAACAGCTACAAGAAGGAAAGGAATTGAGTGTGGAGGGGAAATCCAAATCAGCCTGTCTCTTCTCCCCAGTGTCCCAGAGAAAAGGAAGCACTGTGCTCGACCTACATAACAGAGGAAAAGCAGGAGAGTGAAAGATGTGTGTGCAGTGTAGTTACAGACATTATAAAACTATCACTGCCTGATGTTTAAACATTGCTTTATGGTGTTTCCACTGAGATATTCCATTAGTATGCGATGGTAATGAATCACAGTTGTACTTCAGTGAGAGCTTTTGCCGTGACTGCATACTTTTCTGATTTTTTTCTTCTTCCTGTGACTTGCACATGGAAACAAGGGAGAGAAATTATTTGAAGAACATAACCAGAATAGAAGCTGCAAAATTACAATGCTGCTTAGAAATGGACAAACTTTTCAACACAGTTTTATTTCGTTTTGTCAATATTATTTTATTCAAGCTAGAAGTGCAGCTTTAAATATAGTCTTGTGGAGAATGTGAAAGAATGCTTTTGAAAATGTCCCTGGGCAGTGCATATGTGTTGATGAAAGTGTGTAGGGGGGTTTAATACTTTTTTTTCCCACTTCTGTAGACGTAGCTTGTCTACAGCAACTAATTTGAGAAAGAATATTTTCAGTTAAAGAGAGGGATTGAAACAAGACAAGTACTTCTTTACTGGTAAGGATCTCAACATCTATACAGCATCTCAGTTCAGCTGGAAATGTTTGTCCCAGATCTAACTCCTACATGCTCAGATGGTAAGTCTTCAGAGCAGGGAGAAGTGCCATCTGGTGATTCAAAACAATACAAAACTGATGGAATCAACTTCTAGGAGATGACAAATGGAAGTGGTCATCAGCCTCAGATAAAATTGCCATCTGTGATGTTTGGTCCTGAAGATCCTTAAAACTGACAAAACACTCCACTGTCTCCATCTACAGATTTCCATTTAAATTTTTATTCTTTCATTATACTGCAGCAAATTAATATTATATGTTTAGCAACAGTAGATCATAATTAATGTATTATAGTAATCACAAAAATGTCGGTGTATATGATGTCTGCTGATACAAAAGCAGTATACACTATATGCACCAATTATATGAATTATGGAAATTGCGTGTTTATACTTATATTCGTCCTTTTACATTAGATTTTGAACTCTGATACGTGATTTGTCATTTACATTAATATTTTAGCTCATGGGTGTTAAACAATAACAATAATATCTGATGTGTGAGGAAACTAGAGAAAATAATAGAATAATTCTAACTCTTTTAATAATAATTTAAAAATATTTGACAGTTGATAAGCTGATGGTGCTCTGTAGGTCTCACATTTAAGAGCAGAGAGACCATAAAAAAAGAAAAGGGTTGGCTCTGAGGTTGCAGAAAAAAGAGAAAACATTAAACTAGCAGTATTTCATTCTGCAAGTTCAACTTCTTTCTCTGAGTAGAACCGTATCATATTAATGTTCTGGTTTGTGGTGAGGACGAATTAGTGGCTTAGAGAGTGCGGTAAACCCAACTCTAGCTTGCTGCATTTGTTTAAAGTTCATATTTGTAAACATTTAGGCTGAATATTAATTTTATTTGTGTGAGTACTCAGAGTATCCAGGTGCTTTTTTTCATAGAGCATATTATGCAAAGTTATGGGTCTTTTTCATCAAAACCTTCTTTAAAGCTCGTCAGAGTGAAATTTATTGCTGTGGGGTCTAGTAAGAATATGCACAAGTACTATAATGCTGTGTGTAAGTATTCACAAGAACTGCTACCTTAGTTTGAATACTGAAATACTTGTTGATATTGAGGAAGAAGCGGTAAAACATTGATTGTTGTTCTTAGGCAGATATTCTTTGAAGTCAGGAGACATTTTAAAATGCCAGACTGTATATGTATTTCTGTGAACTTATCTTTCAGTTTAAAAGAAGGGATATACATAATACAGAAATGGCTTTTAATGAATATAAGACCATATCAATTTTTCTAAGTTGTAATTTGGGTGCTTAAAAAGGAGTTACTACAGAGTTGTGTTTATACATCACTATTAATATATAATTTTTACTTGAAAGCCTTTTGAAAAGAGAAAAAAGGCATAAAGGAAAAAAATTATCCTTTTGAACACTTATGTATATGTATAGACTTGTATAGGCATTGTTTGCATAGAAATTCTAATCATCAGCCAAGTATGAGCTCGAGGTATCTTGTCGTACCCTGTGAAGTCGTAACACTCTTTGTACACAGTGCCATAGATAATAATGGAAAAAAGCAGTATTTCTCAGCCAAATTCTGTTTTGTAATCCCCTTTAACCTGCTTTTCCATTAACTTATATTAGTGTCTTGTAATTTAACCCCTGGTGTGAATCTAGCACTACAAATGAATACTGTCTTTCATGGTATAGACAACCTTATCCACAACAGTATCTCTGTTTTTAGGAGATGAGATGATAATTCTTTACATGGACACACAATGACTACTTGGGTCAGAGTGAGTTTGCATAGTGGAATGAGCTCTCTACAGTTGTTTCCAGGCACCTTGATAATGAGAAGTGGCATGAATGTTTCGTTTATTCATTTCTTTCCACTCAGAAGGTCAAAATGAACTGGTATCTTCATTTCTGTTTCTCTAAGTTTTCAAATGAATTTTACTTTTTTGTTTTCAAGTAATATTTAATTTGAAATATCAAAAGAACAAAATTCAATTCTTGGTGTCTATACAAAGTTAAGAGAATGAATAAAAGACAAATCAATTTCCTTGTAAATTGCAATAACAACAGTCTAATTTTAATGCAGCTTAACTATTTTAGAAGTCAATTGATGGTCAAAGCTAATGTTATCATAAAGCAGAATGAGTGAAAGCAATAATCCTTGTGGTGACTCCAACTGATGATGACCTTTTTGAATTAATTAAAATTAATTAGAAAATTAAATAATTTTATTCTTCAAGGACAAATAATTTTAAGCTGTAACAGTTATATCAAGTTCTGCTCATAAAACCTTTCACCTTATCTTAAACAAACAAAAAGAATTAAAAGAAATGACTAATTAGTTCTCGACACAAAAACCAGATCTGAACTATAAATGACAGAAATGTTTGAGTTGATAGACAATTTAAGAAGTTCTTTGAATTCTAGGACTTGACTGTGGCTTAAAGCCAGGCCTCCTTTGGAAGACCAGTGCTGCATTAGAATTAGAATTCCTTCTGGACAGCATGTGCTGCAACAGGAAGTCTACCAACCTGTGAGATGGAACAGCATATTCCCATCTGTTGCTGGCCAGCTGTCCTGTACATCCCCCTCCTTCTCATGAGATCAGCCTGACAGCAGTAGTTATGCTCTTGAGCCATCATGCAGCTGAGCTGCAAACATGAATCACAAGGGGTAGGTGCACTTCACAGTCACTTTCCTCTCTAAAATTCAGTCTTTGGGCATGTTAGGCTTTCTAGCTTTGACCCAGAAAAATATTTAGTGTGTGTTTGTGTCACTGAATCATTGAGGAGTCTTTTCCTAGAGAGAAGAATAAAGGCCTTGTTAGGACTTGATAATGAGATTGTTTTTTGAGGTTTGTTATGGGGAATATTGTTGGAAGAAATCAGTGCTTTCCTGGTAACCACTTGTTTACAATGCTTGGTAATTAACCAACTGTTTTGTATTTTGTGAAATATACCATTGTCTTGTGTCAAGAGAGTGCTCATCACTGTCTCTAAGGACTTACTCCCACATTTGCAAATAATAATTACTCTCACTTTTTCAAGATGGTAAATTTTGCAATATAATCAGGAAATGCTCTGACAGTGACTGCAAATGTGGCAATTCACAGTAACTTCTGACATCTAGACCTGTGGGAGCAGGATGAAATACCAAGAAAACACCCCTTTAATGTTTATTTTGAGAGAAAGGGATGTTGATGTGGCTCTTAGGATTATTTGAGGAGTTGAATTTCTAAGGAAAGGGTAGTGGTTTTTTGTTTGTTCCCCCCCCACCCCCCCACCTTAGGTTTTAGGCAAGGTTCAAAGTTTATTTTCAGAAGTATAATGAAATACAATTCACTCTTTGTAGATTTGCCTAAAAACATTTCATTAAAGAATTTGCCTTATCATTTATTGGAGTAGTTCATCATCCTTGTATTGTGAGAAATAGCACATAGTTGCCACCTACTATCCTTCTCTATATCATTTTGTTTTTACTGTGTCACAGACATAGAGCATCAAGAATATGTGATTGATGTCATTACACCATCTTTAGATTGAGTGTGAAGAGCCTTTTAATGTATTTCACTTTATTCTAGGTGTCTGTCTGTGGTGGCTGTATCAAGTGCTAATTCATTTTTCCACTCTCCCCCACTGCTGTCAGATTCATTAAAGCTGAAGCACTTTCCCCGGTTGACAGTAAATGTCAGGTATTTGTGAAAGAAGAGTATGATAGAAATGGATATTGTGAAAAAAAAGGATACTCATTAGGTAACATAGTGGGTTTGGTTTGTGTGTTTGCTTTGCAGCCTGCACTTCCTTGGGAATGCAGAGCTGGAGACATGCTGGAGCAGCCTGGGTACCCAGGTTTGTGGTGGAAGGGAAGCCCGTGACAGGCTGTGTACTGCAGCCAGCACTTCTAGAACTTAGGAGGTAACTCACACACATGTCTCTGCAGCTAGCTAGCCCTTGCCTGAAGGCATCTGAATTTGGGCACCGGAAAAGGAAAAGCTTAATCTAAAGTGGAAATGGCAGGTTGATATAACTTCAGCCTGGGGTCATTGTAACTTCATCTGACAGCCTGATGGTGGTGTGCAACTCAAGCAGTGTGCACTGAGCGTGCATCAGGTCAAGAGGTCAAGAGAAGGAGGTAGAAAAAGCAAAACTAGAATAGCTGATCTGGGACAGAAAGTCTTTTTGAGCCCCTTAGGATTGTCTCTTTTGCATAAAGGGAATGATTGCCGATATGAAGTCAGGTGGAATCTTGAAACATGCAGTTGAAAGGCAAAAGAACTGAGGAGGTATCTGGTATGATCTACATGATATATATCATGAAGAAAGCTCCATGAGAAGCAGCCAAAAACCTCTTCTTTTTGGCGTTTTCTGGATTAGGACAAAGGGATGGGACTACAAGATTAAAAAATCAGCTGTTTTGGGCCGTGGTTGGCTAAGTTTAGCTACTTCGATGCAGAAATCCTTAAGCTGCAAGAGGGAAAGCCATCATCCTTCTCCTTGTTATTAAAATCACTCATCTAAAGACTGAAAGTCAACACTTGAAAAAATTTATTTGAAGGAGGACAAAATTGCACCTTCTGCAAATAAGAAGAATAAGCATAGTATGAGGAGGAAGCAATTTTTTTGTTTTATGCACCTTCATGCCCACAAAAGAGGCACTTTAAGATATTAAATAGAGAAATAAAGAAAAATGGAAAAGAGAAAAGAAGTCACATCTAATGGAATCTTTAAAGAGTATTTTAACCAAATATGGCATTACAGACACTTTAAATCACTAATCACAAGTAGACCATTGCTGTACTAAAAGAGGGATATAATAAAAAAACCATTTTGGACTGTCTGGGCTTTTGGGTGTCTACTTCTGTATGTTAAGTGGCTTGAATTAATTCTTCCTTTTTCTTTCTTTCTTTCTTTCTTTCTTTCTTTCTTTCTTTCTTTCTTTCTTTCTTTCTTTCTTTCTTTCTTTCTTTCTTTCTTTCTTTCTCTTTTCAGAGAGTAGGAATTGAATTTTAGTATCACTGCAATACATAAAATTACTGATATGTCCTCAATTTTAAATTGAGGTAAATTACTCATTTTAAAATGAGTAATTTTTAACATGTAAATAAGAGCTGAACAGGGATGTAATTCTGTCGACTAGAAATTTTTGCTTTAGCAAAGAGTGCTCTTCATGTATTATTAGGAAACTAGTTTGTATCAGTCAGTAAGAAACACACTATTGGAAAAAACATTAAGATTTTTTGTTCAATATTTTATCTCTGAGTTATGAGGAAGACTTTCTATAATGTATGAAAATATTAAAGTTAATTACAGTCTATGAAAAAAACTGTGGGATGCATTGCATCCTTCACATAAAACACATTGTTTTCTGTCCCTCAGTAAGTATTTTATTTGTTCAAAATGATCCCATGATATTAATTTTTGACTTGGCAAGAATGATGTAGATCGACAGTATGTACTAACATCTGTCCATATAGTGCAGCTGAATTAGTCGTGCGATAGCAGTAAGAGAAGAAAATGGCATGCAAATATACATAATTTTAGGCTCAAGGGCCCAGTATTCTTGTGTAATGCTGATTAAACAGACTGACAAAGCAGAAACATTTTAAGTGTGGGAAAATACCATTAGTTCCAAAATAAAAGTTACTGTAATTCAAGTAGTTGATGCAAACTGAGGAAAATAGTGCTGCTAGCCCTGTGTGCAATCAAATCATGCTGAAAAGCTCATGATTTGGTGGATATTGTAGGATTGAAATAGAAGATTTGCAGAGAAATTACAGAAGCAAGTCCTTCAGAAATAAAAGCATTATACATACCACAGTGAAATAGAACAATGACAGAAATGCAGCTTCATTAGTTACTGCATCTATATCAGATAAGTCACCAAATTACTTCTAAAACCCGGGGTAACAGTTGATATCTATTCTTGGGGAACATTTAATTTCTAGCAGGTTACCGAAAGGCAATTTAGACTTAAGTTCACGGAAAAGTAGGTATTTATTATTTCCTTATGTTACTAGGGAAATACAGTTTTTTAGCTACATATAAACTCCTCGTCCTTTGCCTGCTACCCATAATATTTAAGAAGTTGAAAATGTTTTTGCTTGTAAATAACTGTCCTTATGTCTGTGTCCTGATGGCCACATTTATGGGGCATCAGACAAAAAATCATTGCTGATGAATCTGAGGGTAATTTTAAACTAATGAGTTAGATCTTGGCTTCTGAGATACCTCATTGTGGTATCTCAAAATGGCAGGCAAGAGATAGGTGTTCTTTCACAGGAAGGCTTACTTCCACTATTTCCTCATTTCTTACAAGGACAGCCTCAGAACTTGCTTAGAGAGCACTGCTTGTTTATTTTTTCATGATGAGTACTACAATTTCTGAAGTATGTTTGACTCTATAATGGACTGGAAAGAGGATTTTTCTTAATGTGTAGCCTGATTTAGAAGTGCCTAGGTACTGACATTTAGCCACTTGTTAATCTTTTCTTTTGTTGTACAGTATGGACAGTACAAACGTGATTCTGCCTGCTCAGAACTGAAAAGGTATGTCCAACATTAGAAGTGCTAGATTTCCATAGACAGTGTTTCTGGGAGGAGATGTCAGGAAGAAGTCTTGACAGCATTACAAGTTATAAAATTTATTTGCGTTACTTTAATATTGCCTGGAAGCAACCTGTTGTTACATCAGCATATTTCCTGAAAATTTTTTGTACTTATTTTAATCTTTTTATCTCCTGTTCTTTATTGATTTATTTTCACCTTGATTTCTCTTCCATCAAATTTGCACTTCTCTGTATTAAAAATCAGAAAGGCCTTACCTGTTTAAACAGGTATTAGGATAAAATGTTTCATGGAAGTCTCAAAGTCATATATAACTTTTTCAGTTTTTGATCATCCTGACATATTTATGAATAGAGAACCAACTTTTTTTTTTTCCTATGCCGTGTAAGTGAGGATGAAGTCCATTAAAGATAATGGATCGATGCTAAAATGATACAATAATCAAATGTCAATACATTCTTCGAGCCTCAAGTTTACTTTAAAAATTTCTCATTTCAGCATTTAACATGATGTGCATACCTGTATTGCTAATGAAAAATAATTTCATTGCAGAATTATTGTAATCTACAGAATAACAAGCAGTCATGAAAGTAATTAAAAGAATACCGGTAGGCCCAGCTTCAGGGAAGCAATTATTTACTGTTATTTCCTTTTTTATTTACAATTATTTCCTTTCAACTTCTATCACGTGTGGTTTTCACAAGGTTTCTTTTATTACCCTGTGCAGTTGCCATAATAACAGCATGTCTGTTGTTGGAAACCTCAGGCTGTATTTGTCACAGGCATACCATGCAAGTAGGAAAATTGTACTTAAGCCATGCTGTAGTACAGCGTGGCTTGGTTCATTTGTCTGGATTCAGGCAGCTGAGGGTGGGTTTAGCACGTTTCCTGTTAGTATAAAATCTACATCCGCGTCATTTTTGATGGATCATTAATTACTCTTGTCAGGTAGCAGCAAACGGTTTTGTAGTGTAAGTCCTGCGACAGGTTTTGTAGGATGTAGGGTTATTGCTGAGTTTATGTGGAACAGAACTAAAGTCTGGTTTTGGTTTGTTTTTATACCTTTTAACATTATTTTCAGTGTTTCTCACTGTGCTTTATTTGCCTTGTTGCTAATGTGTCATAAAATACTACATACCATGTGAGACATGCTTAAATTAGTTTTGGTAAATATAAACCAATGTGTTGGATATTAAATACTCTAATCCTATTCTTCATTTGCATTATCAAGGTGAAGTTTTATATATATTCTTAAAATGAAAATTTCAGTTTTGAAATTGGAAAGTGAAACGAACATCATTGCTACTTAACAATTTCTGACTTAAGAGATAATTTTGAAATACTTGGTCAGTGTCTTGCATACAGGGAATCACGTTTCTATTGCCTTACATCCTAACTGTACCATGCTACTTTGCAGAATGTGTTTTCTACAGTTTCTGAAAATGTCTTTCCTTTGTCATGTCATGAGTTGAACACTCTGAAACTGAGATTCATTAAATAACTGGTCGATGTAAAAAATAATTTCTGAGTCCTCATTGAAAGCCAAACAGTTGTAAGGTATTTTTTTCTAGAGAAGCTTCTTTTAACATTTGCATGCGCAAATGACGCAGACGTGCATCAAATAGCGAATGAATCTGGAGAATTAATTCAACAAGTTTTAAAATTATATCGGTTTTTGTTTGTTTACTTATTTCAATCAATATTTTTTCTTCAACTACCTTGGTATCAACAGTAATGTTTCATAGAACTTTTGTCTCAGACATGATGGCAAAAAAATAAATCCAAAGCCCAGGTTTCATGTAGATTTAATTGTTGGAAACTGCTATTAAAAGAATCTGTGAAAAGTTTTACGTAATTGTGGTCCAATAATAAAGACTGGTTGTTTTTTACCCTCTTTGTCCCCCTCTCCTATGTGTAAGACTTCTGAAATTGAGGGAAGGAAAAAAGGTTTATGGTAGATATTCCTGTCCTTTGACCCCGGTTATTAAGTTCTTTTGATATTCCTCCCTAATTTGGTTCAGGATCTGATTGTTCAAGGTAAATCCAACTTTGCTGCTGTGTTTTCTTCATTGTAGCTGATCTATGGCTGTGCTCATAGTACTCTGTTGGCCAGCAGTATTTTAGAGATGCCCATGCATCTGTATTTCTTGCAGGAAATAATGGATCTGATAATTGCAAAGAAGGAGCTGAGTATATGCTGGATGCCAGGAAACAAACTGTAAGAGTAAGAAAACAGTTACAGAGAATAAAGATTAGTTTATATTTGCTACTAAATCTAGTGTTTAATCACACCACTTGGTGAAGAAAGCATCAACTATTAAATATCCCTGAAATTCTGTGTTGATAAATTCTTTCAAATAAAACCCAGCAGTTTTGCCCAGTTGGCTATATTGTTTCCTATATCTGTTGAATGATTTCATAGTTGAAAGCTTTCTGGCATGGCAGTTCTCCAGAAATGGCATGTTATTCTGTGCTGGTCAGCTGAGGTGAGAATGGCTATTGGAAAAAGTGCTTCAGGGTGTCAGCAAGCCACAAATAGTTTTCTATAATACCTGTGACTGTGCCATAGCGTACAAAAGAAAGATGCCTTTAATTTTGTGTGAAAGCACAGAATTTGTATCTGCCTTGACTAGAAAAGGACAGAAAGAAAAAGGCAACTGAACACCAGAGAGAGATGCAAACCCTGCTGAGAGGGGAGAGTCGAGAGCTTCTTTTCTAAGAAGTGCACAAGGTTATACATGTTACTGAGCCTGCCCACATTTTCTTGCATAATCCTTTCCACCTCCTTGCGTGACTTAACTCAGAATATAGTACAGGCAGGGTCAATGAGGGTGAACTAAAACCTCTGGTCATGAGACTAAAAGGTGACCTTGTTATGCTGTGATGCCAAATCTCAGCTGAGGCCTCCTGAGAGATCCTTGAGTTGTAGGCACAAATACCAAAATATTGGAGAAATAGGAGACTGTTTAAATAAGATAAATGTGGTGGTGAAATCAAGCCTTCAAAAAATGTTATGTATGCGGTGCTAATCCCTCAGAATGCTTTCTTGTTTTGTTCATGGCATTTTTTTTTTTTTTTTTATGAGTAAATTCCACTTTGGCACAGAAAAATGCTGATCTGCTCCTCTTTCTGTGTGTGTGTCTTTTAAACAAGGACTTGCTCATGCTGCAAAATGCAAACAGGCAGTAGCTTGACTAGCGCTGCATATGTGGACTTTGAATGTATAGTTTCAGCTAAGTGACGTGTAACTCCAAAGCCAGCATTGATTTCAGTTTTTCTGGTACATCAGTACATTTCAGGATGAATACCGGACTTTTTTTACGGATTGCTTCTTTCATTTGCAATAAATAAAAGGAAAAGGTTCTTGCTACATGATCATTCCAGATTTTCAAAATCAAGATGTCATATTTTTCCAGTAGAACGACTTGAATATTGGATTTCCATTTGGCCCACTGAAGATGGAATCTGTTGTATTCAGAATAATCAAGAATATATATTTCTTTGCCTAGGAAAAATAATGTGGGATGAACTGCAGAGGGACTGTTGCTAGCATACAGTCAACAAATTAACACTGCTACTAGGCTTCATTCACTTGCAATTAAAAATGTGATTGGCTTTGAAATTGCCAAGTTTGTACTGAAGGCAAAGGGGAATATTTTTTCAAAGACTGGAGTGTTAGCTTTAATCTGTAATGGTTTCACATATCACTAAGAGTTCTCATCTGAAATGTTGGCTTTAATGATTTTTGTCTCTTTTTCAGCTAAAACCAGACTTGTTCACCCTGCAAAGTGTATGCATCTATAAATCTTGAATGAGTGTACTAGACCAAACAGGAAAGTTGCATTAAAAAAAATGGAAGTTTTAAGATTTTTTTTGGAGGGGAGAGGAAGTTTGCATGCTTTTTGTAGATTTTGTTTTATTTTACTTTATTGTATTGTATTTTATTTTATCTCATTTCATTTTGGAAGAGAGAGGAGTTTCTGAAGTAACCTTTTCCCCACTGAAGTAAGGTTATTTGTATAAATAAAGCACTGATGGTTTTTCATGAATAAGGGAAAATAAATACATTACAAAAAATGTGAAATTTGGGATTCCCCACTACCACTCTCATTTTGGAAAGTTTTATGCGGAACATAATTTTTTTTATGTTGCCCTTGATTGTTCAAGAGAAACTTTATGGTCTCACAGTATTCTGAACGCATAGATTCTGCTGCCTACCTGCAGACAGCCTGCTTGTTGTTTTTTAATCATTGACACCACTCTGGTGGCAATGCCACAGTGATAAATGCTTTAAAAATGCAGATAGGTTAAGTAAGTTGTGACAGTGATCTGTGCAAAAGGCAGCTTCAAAGGGCAAAAATAATACAGTGTTAGAGACCTTTCAACAAGTAGAATACATAGGCTCCCACTGAAAACTAAATGAGGAAAGAAGAAGCTGATAGACAATATATTCTACAACAGCTCCCCTCATCACTGAATTCTCATAATGGCCAAAACAAAGATAACAACACCAATTATATATATGTTTATATATATATGTGTATATATATGTGTGTATATATATATATAAATATAGGCACTTAAATTGTGAGGTTTTCATAGTTGGAGAAAATGGTCTTTACTGTTTGCATTGGAGACATGTATTTGACCAGATCTCATCATCCTTTTATTCACTACAATAAAGTTTAATACAGAAAGGAGTATAAGTTTCTTATGTAAGCTTGGTATATGATAACAAAGATAAGCGTATATATAAACTCTGGTAATCAGAACCTCAAAGAACTGCTGTATGATAGTGAGGGCACTTAAATTTCTTCTCCTAGTTGACTTACAGGGCTAAAGTTCTGCTTCTAGCACAGTCGGAAATGCCCCAGTTTTTATTATGCGGGATGTCTTCCTTCCATTGGGTCTATTAAGTAAACAACATGAGGTCAATTTTTTAGGTCTGGACTGTTCTACGTTTTAGAGATTATCTGTTAAATAGGGTGCCACACTGTTAGTTTTGTTAAGTGACACTGGTACTTCCTTTTCAGGCACTTGGACAATAATTAGGACATTTCTTAATGTTTAAGCTTGCATTCTATGCAAGAAGATTCTAGCCAACATCTTTTCACTTTCAGGAGAGAATTTTAATTCTGAGACTATTCAGGAGGACATTGTCGGTTGATCTTGATAAAATTGTTCTATTTTGAAGCAAATACTGTCATGTTCCTCGGCTGCTAAAAATGCAATTACTAACCAAATGTACTCTGAGCAGGAGAAATTGCCACTTTGGAGGTGGATATGTGGACTTTAGGTTTTCCTGAAGTGACTGTCTATCCTCTACAGGTGTTAGACGACTGTAGTCAGCAACCAGCTTGCAAAGGTCTTGAGCCTAAATGTTTTGTTTGAAATAAAATGGATGTATGCACATTATTAAGCTCTTTGCAGAATTGAGAGATGAAAGTCTTGCCTAAAAATACGAGAAAAGTTTGATGCAGAATGAGAGAATGGGTCCAGGTCACCAGAAACATAAGTCATTACCTTGACTGGAAGACTGTCCTTATATGTCAGGCATACAGTTAAAAATAGTCAGGTGTATACTTCATATTATTGGTATACTCACAAGTACAGGTAATGAAAAATTCATCAAGATGAAAGAATAAATACAGTGCAATCTGTGAGAAAGCAAGAATTTTCAAAAAAGGAGGAATTAAATGTGTCAATCAACTTGCTTACAAACCAATCAACTCATACTGGAGTGGAATTATGTTACAAATGGAAAGAGCTGATGTACACCTTGAAAGACTTAGTGCATCTCTGCTCCGTGTTTCCTGTGCTGGGTACATTAGCCTGTTTATAAAATAAACATTGTAATTCAGAAAGGCTGCATATTTTTCACTTTCAGCTACTCAGCATTGATCTCCAGATAAAACAAAAATGTACAACCAATTATTATATTTAAGTTTATCCATATGCACATTCTTCTGTGAAGTGTAATAGCATGGAATGGAGATAATAATTCTATTTTGGATAATGGTTTGTTAATAAACTATGTCTTTCTTTGTCATCAGTAGGGATAAAGACTCCATCTCGAATTGTTAGAGAGCCATTTTTTGTCAGTCCCATGATGCAAATATGCCCTAGAGCTATCTTTGCTGTGCTTAAATAAGCACTTTATTTCAAGTGCTTTATTGGCAATTATCAATGATTTTGTAGTTACTTGGCAGCAAATGGCAGGGCAATACTGCATTATTTCACATCAGAGCAGGTATGTAGGATATATTAAAGTAAATAAACCATCACTTTGCTCTGTTAACAGATGAAAAAAAAAACCTTAAAGTAACGTGTAGCTATGCATAGCTTCATTGTAAAGACCTGTAGATATATTGCGTAGGTGAAATATGTAATGATAAGTTATTTTTTCCTTATGTGATTATGAGGGAGGCCTGAGTACAACTTTTTTGTTGAGCTTATGTCAATATCATTACTATGGCCATGTAATTATCACAATTTTGAGTGATTTTTGCCATATAATCATTACTGACAAAGGGTATAGTCGTTTTTCACTGTCTTAGGTTTTTAGAGAAAGATACTGTTTTTAAAGATTTTCTTTCAAACTGTGTTAACTTGTAAATATGTTTTTATTATAATCACCAAAAAAACCAAGACACTAAATAATTCCACAGTATTTGCATTAACATATTTTCCAGCGAACTTTGGAGGCATTCCTCATGCAGAAGCCAAAATACAGTGAATTTCAGTGAATGACATAAAAGTATTCAAGAGTGTGAACATGGGTGACTCAAGGCTCAAATAATGGACAGAATAGCCTTTTACAACCCTTGCTTAGGAGCAATCCATAGCAATGAAAAATGTAGATAGATGTAGTATATTCTTCCAGAAGGTTTTTTTTTCTTGATATTGTAAGAAATCAGGATAAAGAGGAGCACTGGTCTGAAATACATCTGCTTAGCATTAAGTAATGAGAAATCACTCAGTCTTAACCTTGAATCTACTGAAGTATTGCTTTAGCTTTACATGTACTTTTATCTTACGTGCCTCAAAGGAGGTGACTGCTTTGTTTTATGTATTTTTTTCCTGGGTCACAGAAGGCATGCAACTTTATATGACAGGAGTGCTGGTTTGATTGGTTTTGTATTTATGTTTTCTTACAATGCTTCTGGTCGCAATTTTGGTCAAGTATTCTTATTAAGAACTATATTGTAGCTCTGTGTTTGGCTTTTCTAATAGTACAAATTCAGTATAACAGAACAAATATTCTAGGTGCAGAGCTTCAATCTGTTAATTTTGTATCTAAGAACAATTCAATTGTTACAGTACCTGTTTTATTTTAAAAGGTTTAATCTTTGTTTTTATGGGACAGCCTTCCAGATCAGAATTAATCGTCAAATCCAAATGAAATTCAAGGGAGCTTTCTTTTTTTGTCGCCTTCAGTGAGCAGTCATTCTTTATTTTGCAGGAGGTAGATACATAAACATCCACTTGTTAGAAACCACCACCTACCTGCATGTTCAAATGTGGGGTGTGAAAAGTGTCAAAAGTACTTTAAAGTTTGCCATCATTCAAAATCAGATTTTTGCATTACATGTTATTGCTATTCTGCTCTGTTATTGTACTGGTGTGTAAGGTAGGGAAGCCCCAGTCCATCTTTTCTAGAAATATTGCTGGAGAGGTCTGTATTAGAAAACATTTTGTTCACCTCCATTCAGAATTTGTACATCGTCTTTGCATTTCTATTTTTTTTACTTTTAATAGCTGTAAAAAAAAAATCTATGAACTGGCATATGAAAAAATAGTCTTATTTAGGGATGGTGCTGGAAAAAGATTATGATTTTCTTTTGATTGGTGGAAATTAAGCAGTAATTTGTGTTAAATTACCATTTAAAATATTCTCAGCTATCATGAGTAGTAATAATAGCTATTTTGTTATGTATATGAACTGGAAATGCAGGAATACAACTAACCGTACTAAGCAGGTTGGGTCTGATGCAGAACAGATAGAAGCTTGGGGCAATTGAAAGACTCATAAATAGCCAGAGCTAGATAACATCTCATGCACTCCCACCTCAAAATCCTGTTTTGTTTTGCTGAGGAGTTGTAGCTTTACTCACATTTTGAAGATGAAAACAACACTCTTTTCTTCATCTTTTTGCTCTCTGATACTTGCTGTGGAAGTCTGAACAGGTGCATTCTGTTACTGTCCTTTTTAACTTCCTAAGAATTCAAGATTTATCAGTGCTGCATCTTTCAACAGTCAGCTTTATTATGCTGGGGCAAATCACACTTTTTCCTACAAAGGCCAAATGAAGAACACTGTGCACTGAAATTTCATTCCATAGGTACTATCATCTACATACTTTGTACCATTTCCTGAGATGCACAGGCACAAACCCCCAGCTTAAATATGTTTTTCCTTCACATTATTCTTTCATCATGGAAAGGGTGCAATTAATGCATGTGGTGTTTTACAGACGTGGTTTTTTAATCAGTAAGTTATATGAGGGAAAAAAGGAAAGAAAGAACCCATGCTTTTTTTCTACATAAAAGCCATACAGATTTATTTGGAGCTCATTAGGGCAGAGATTGTTTTACCCAGTGTTTCTTTTTTCATATAAACATTTTGTTGACTGATGAATCTCACAATGCTTACCTTCAAGGGAAGAAAAGAAAAAGGACAAACCCAAACTCCATTTGTAATATTCTAATTGCAAAATATCATGAAAATGGAATAATAATGCTAAGATTGAATAGGAAATAGATTTTGTGCTTGAATCAGATTACAAGAACAGCTTCCCCTCAGGAGCATCTCATAGTGTATCTAGTAATATTTTGAGAGGTAAGAGAAATATTTAAAAGTGTGTTTGGAGAAGAATCTGCGAAGAAACAAAATTGTAGTTAAACCCAGTCATCCCAGGAAGTGGTGGTTGTTTCATCTGCAGCTATTGACTGAGAAAGAATCTAGCTAAATAAAACTTGAATGGAGTTCAAATCCATTTACTCTCCTTTGAAGTCAGTCGGGCTGTATGTGAAAGTTTATGTACAGGAAGTGTATGCATAGTCTATGCATACCTATGCATAGATAGATAATAGTTTAAGACTTCAGTGAAAATAAGTAAAAGAGGTGTCTTTAAAGGCTTTAGAAAAAAACGCATAAAGTCCAGAGTTGTTTTGTACACAAAGAAGAATATTACTGTCTTGAAGACTGAAAGTGGTCTTCAGGGGACTATAATGCTCAAGCTCTGAATCCCATCATTGTATTGCTTTTCAAGGAAAAACCCTGAGATTTACACAACTCCACTGCCACTTCTTTGTCTTGTTATCAAGAAAAAATGATTAATAGGTGCGTGTAGTGTACTGTACACGTTTTTATGCGTTACAAACAATTTTGCATGTAGAAAGTGTAGCTAAACTCTTCTGAGTACACTGGCCTTCAGCAGAACTCATGAATAACCAAATATGTGTATATATCTGCTTTTTACAAGGAAAAACACAGCTCAGTGTTTTGCCTTTGAACTGATTAAACTTCTGTCCTGCAAGGGACAATAGATTCATTTCTTAGATTGATGTGCTCGTTACCCTACACTGGATATGGTTTGCTTTTGATTTATTAAGCTTTCTGGTAGGTATGAGTTAGCTAGTCCCTTCTGCGAATATTTTTCCAGTGCCCTTTTGCTAATTGCAAAGATGCAAATGCCACAGAGATCTTTGTATTTCTTGTCTCATTTGCTATATATTTTTTGTAAACTCTACTACTGTTTCTATGTAGCTATTATAATCAAATTTTGAGGATCTAAATTCTATTGTTCTAGATTCTTCATAATGGGAATAAGGAGTGTTATGTTATCTCAGTTTGCAGGAAAGTAATCTGAAGTGTAAAGCTTTTCTTGTGATGATGCAGAAATTTAAAAGCTGATGCTTGTGAGTCTATTTACATAGTTATGGCTTTGGCGAAGAAGGATTTGGTACATGGGAGAAATTTCACAGTTAAGAGTCCAGCGTAACTCAATGGATCTGGTAGTGGATTTATCAGGTTGCTTTTGAGCAATGAAGCAGTGCTACCCCATATTCTCTGTCAAGCAAAATGACAAATTTGCCAGCTAAACCACAGCTAATACATTAGCAAGTTCGTATCCTCTAACTAACAGGCTGTTGCACTTCAGGGCTTCAGCTTTCAGGTCTACCTTTTGGGTCTGCAACCCAGGCAGTGGTCTATTTGGATTGTCCACAGAAAGAAAAAGAGTTCCTCTTGTCTTAACGTTTGAAAGGAGCCCTTTCTTACCAGGCTGAGAGGGCTGGTAAGTTCCAGTCAAAAAGCTTATGTTCCAGAAGGCTTATGTTTCTCATTGTAAATGAAATGGAGAATAGATGGTATTAACTTAAATCCATAGTGCTGGGATTAAATGGAAAATCTATAACAGGAGATTCAAATATGGAAAATATGACCAAAAAATTGGGAAAAAAAATATTTCTAGATGCTTCAGAAATTCTCGATGTCAGCATGAGAATGGAGGGTTTTCAGGAAGATCTAGCACTTCTCATGAATCCTGCAGTGGTTGGTCATCTCTTTGAGTGTATTGACAAGCACCAAACAACTTTTCGGTGCCACTGTGCCAGAGCAGAACCACGGGCTTCATGGATATATTCTGGGTATTCTATGAGGAGTTAGTAAATGGCAGAGTAAAAATGTTACAAATGATACATGTATAAACAATATGATTTACATAAAACTCTTGATAAATTCTAAAGCTTGTTGGAAGTTGGTTGAAGGTTGTTTTTGCTTTAGTATTGTAGAACTATCCTCTAAGAGGTACAGCAGTGTGTTGTACTCTTTGAGTGTTGTGTACTTTCTGTGTTAGGAAAAAGGGTCCTCTCTAATAATCAAGAGAGGTTTTTTGATCTCCCCATGTTCAGTTTCTTACAATGGGTGGAGGAGTATGTGTCAGAATTTGATTAAAACATCTTGCTCTTTAAAGTTGTTTTGTATATATATGAGCAGGTCATCTCATTAACACTTGGACAAAGTACATAGTAAGTTTGTAATTAAACATCCTCTTCCTTCCCATGGAAATCTAATACAATCATAACTTCTTCCTTCCCTGTATTTGTTTATGTTAGAGCATTGCCACTGCCTAAATTATATTAGTTTTGGTATGTACTTCAAATGAATTTTTTTATCATCGTGTTCCAGACTGGACAAATAAACATCATATGTGTACTTATTTTATGTAGCACCATGCCATGATACTCAAACAGAGCTAAGTTCCCTCAATGGGATACTGAGCTAACATAGCTCTTCTGTTCATACTAGCCATGTTTACTCATCAAGAGATGGCAAGTGTATCTGTGTACACTACACTGTTCCAGGTAAATGTGTGCCTCCCCATTTGTTTAGCTGTTTGCTCAAAGATGTGGATTGCTAAACAGGAATAGACTTTCTTTTATGATCTCTTACCAGCATAAATATTAGCATCTGATTTCTGCACTTAAGAAACGGCAAGTGCATCTTAAGGATTGGCCCCAGGCGTTAGCACCACGTTAGCATACTTGCATGATTATCTATCTGCAGGGAACTGGAAGCAGTTGGAGAGGGGAGCACACCTTGCTGTCACATTTTGCTTTTTCAGAGCCGTGGCTATCAGTGGTCATGAGATGAAAATTAATGAAAATTGGTGCCTCTGGCTTGAAAAAACTTTCAGTTAGATATCTCTGTGAGAAAAATGTTGATATTTTCCACTTCGTTTTGCAAAGCCACATTAACTTAGTTAAAAATGCTTTTTTATAAATGCATTAAAAACTTTCATCTGTGCTAAATTCCATGAAGTGGGAAAAATGTCTTTCTTTCTTTCTTTCTTTCTTTCTTTCTTTCTTTCTTTCTTTCTTTCTTTCTTTCTTTCTTTCTTTCTTTCTTTCTTTCTTTCT